>MU227293.1:2279874-2296593 GCA_018584345.1 Thuja plicata
ATATATATATATATATATATATATATATATATATATATGATGTTATTATTGTCATCGCATGCTTGCTACTATTGTGCACCATATATTTTTATATATATATATACACTATTTATTTCATTGAGACCGTGACTAGCTTGGCATTTGTAATGTATTTGTTGTTACTGGATCAATGTTGTCATGTTGTTGAGGTTGTAGATGCATCGAATCACCACTACCATTCTATTTTGATAGCATGCAGTGTTTGATCTCTCTTTATTTTTTTTGTTGTTGATATTCACTATGTGGTACTCCCCGTTTATGATCATTTCATGAGCAAATGTCTTGATGGCTCACGGATTGCAAGCTAGGGCATCATGCATTATTTATGAGCTCACTATTTAATAATGGCATTGTTTACATCTTTGCATTTGGAATGCTTGATGACCCATGAGCTTTGAGAGCTAGGGCATCATTGCTATTACCTTCAAGGCATTGTGTGAAGTGTTTTATCTCTCTTTATTTGTTTCATTTCTGATATTCACTATGTGGTACTCCCCATTTACGATCGTTTCATGACAAAAAACATGGTATCTTCTTTCCTTTATGCCGCATTCTTCTGAGTGCACATGTCTTGTAGCATGGTTTTTCTTTTAGAAGCGTATGGATTCACTATGCACATGCATAATTGTAGATGAGGATCAGTAATAGGATGTCATTCATTGCT
The DNA here is from genome assembly GCA_018584345.1 of Thuja plicata. Taxonomy (NCBI): domain Eukaryota; kingdom Viridiplantae; phylum Streptophyta; class Pinopsida; order Cupressales; family Cupressaceae; genus Thuja; species Thuja plicata. The sequence goes on from MU227293.1 coordinate 2,280,578, forward strand.
TAGATCTTTTTGATCTAACCCCCATCTCTCTTTTCTTTGCAGGTTCTAGATCATCGCAGGAGCACACTTGATTCATACCCAGGTAAAAAATTCATCACTTCAAGCAATGTCTGGTACCCTTATTATTTATGTTCATCATCTTATGTATGCCTGTACTGCTTGAATTTTCTATAATAGATGAGCATCATGCAATGTTATTGTTGTCATTGTATGCTTGTTGTTGTTGCGCACCATATATTGCTTTATACACTATTTATTTCATTGAGACCATGATCTTGACATTTGTAATGTATTTGATGTTATTGGATCAATATATTTTGCCCTTGAGCTTGGGCACCATGCAATGTTATTGTTGTCATTCTATGCTTTCTGCTGTTGTGCACCATATATTGTTTTATACACCGTTTATTTCATTAAGACTATGAGCTTGGCATTTGTAATGTATTTTTTGTTATTGGATCAATGTATTTTTCCCTTGAGCTCAAGCATCATGCAATTTTATTGTTGTCATTGTATGCTTGCTACTTTTGTGTGCACCATATATTGTTTTATAAATTGTTTATTTCATTGAGATCATGAGCTTGGCATTTGTAATGTATTTTTTGTTATTGGATCAATGTATTTTGCCCACTTATTCATTATGTTGGCATACTTATTCACTATTTTCATTATTGTTACATTGTTTTAGGTCTTCTCAATGGATAGAAAATTTGGTATTGAATGTTTTCATTTGGAGTCCTTGGAAGAACAGTGCTCCAAATTATTTAATGTGCGTGATGATGACATCAAACATGTTATTCTCTACCTCCTGAAACATAATATTGCTGGCTCACATGTACATGATGGGGTGATCTGTAAACTAGTATTTTCTACTCTTTTTGAAGTTACCGGTCAGTTAGAATGGGTCTTGAAGGTGGTTAAGCATGTGGTTGTTTCCAACAATTCACAAAAAGTTGTGCAGGGGATTCCGACCATCAATCCAAACATTATCTCTGGCAAGCTTTGCTCAATTTTTGATAATAGAGTTAGCTTTGGAAATTAAATGGTGGAAGTGTGGGAGGTGTTCAAGAAATATTGTGCTAATGATGACTACATTTCTATGAGTATCTTCCAAGGTCACAATGAAGATTTTTTCGCTTGTGACAATAATAATTTTATGATGGACTACTTTGGAGTTGGCATTTTTGTCAACAAACTAGGCCATCTTTAGATCAAACGTAGACATGAAACTTAACTGTTTAACATAATGTTTGGAATACTCTTATTTGTAAAAAAAAAAAGTTGATACATACTCAGGGTCTAGATATCCATATGTTCATCATCATTACCAAAACTTATCTAGCTAATGATATTGCTATCTGGATTCAAAAACTTATGTAAATCTGATTATCATTACAAAAACTTATGTAAATCCAATTATCAAAACTTTTCATTATCTTGTGATATTTCTTTCTAGATTCAAGTGTATAGTGTTTTGAGTCAAACTCATTGACTCATGTTTCATCCATGAATTTGACATGCACAAATTGATTATCATGTATAAAACAATATATGGTGCACAACAGCAGCAAGCATGCAATGACAACAATAACATCATACATATATATGTATATGTATATGTATATGTATATGTATATGTATGTATATATGTATATATGTATATACTTATTTATATATGTATATACTTATGTATATATGTATATGTATATGTATATGGATATGTATATGTATATGTATGTACTATGTGGCTGTACTCCCCATCGGTACTATGTGGTACTCCCTGTATATATTTGTTTTGTTGTTGATATTCACTATGTGGTACTCCCTGTTGATGATCATTTCATGAGTAAATATCTTGATGGCTCACGGGCTACACGCTAGGGCACCATGCATTGTGTATGAGCTCACTATTTAATACTGGCATTGTTTACATCTTTACATTTGGAATGCTTGATGCCATTCTTTTGTTCTTTTTTTCTTTTTTTCTTCATGGACTATTCTTTTTTATACCCGACTACATCTCCCATTAAAATTTCATCAAAACTTTTCATTATCTTCTAATATTGCTATCTAGATTCAAGTGTATATTTTTTTGATTCAAACACATTGACCCATGTTTCATCCAAGAATTTGACATGCACAAATTTCTTATCATGTCATAAAAATCATTGATGTGTCGATAATGAATTGCAAGAGTGTAGGTGACACATGGTTCAACTCTAATTCATACAACTGGGAGTACCTGGGAAAGTGAGTAGACTCTAAATATCAATATTTTGGCCATGAATATAACAAGGACGAAGCATGATGAGGAATGGAGATAGCAAAGAAGAAATTAATTGTGCATGTAGTAAACATGGAAAAGGGCATAGTAGAGCCTACTCGTCTTTCTCGGGTAGTCCCAATTGTTTCAATTAGAGAAGAAGTAATGAGAGGAATTGTCGAAACATCAACAATTTTTGTGAGATTAGTTTGTTAACTGCAGCTGACACAAGGCAATTTGTGAATGTTAAACTATACACTTGAATCTTGATAGAAATATCACAATTTGACATGCCCCCAACTGTAGATGCCTTTACATGCATTTCAATGTGTGGTAAGGACTAAAAGTCCCAATCACAACTATGCATATGGTTTCCATCAAGTTCGGTTAGGACGTTGCATTTACATGTACTGTGATTGACAATAGTCATTATGAAATTTGATTTGAGATGTTGTCTACATGATTAGTATGTTGCTTTTTATTGCAATTATAATTAGTATGAACGAACAAAATAACCAAGTAAACAAAATGATATGTTGGAATGACAATGCAACATTTATCGATATAGCGTCGATGGCTTTGGTCAATGTGCCTATGTGTCAATGTGGTGTTGGCCCTTATGTGTTGAAGATGTCATGCACAACAAGTAATCCTAGGCATCCATTTTGGGGTTTCCCAAATAGGAAAAAGGTCTAGATATGAAATTATATTTTAATGTTTAAAAGTAATGTGACAAGTTATAATCGTTTTAGGAACAACTGATGTAGATTTGGTATTGCAGGGAAATAGTGGATGTCAATACTTTCGGTGGGTCAATGAAACCATATTTACATCTACCCCATCTATGTCTATACCTGATGTAGGAAATGAGTGCAACTTTTGCAAGGCTTGAGAGGCAGCTAGTGCTGCCGAGATTGCTTCAATGGAAAAAGCAGAAATCATGTTTCTGTGATGCCTTCTTTGTGTATTTTGTGCACTACTTTGTTGGGACCATATGCATAAATGTGATTAATAGAGGGATATTGTAGATACTGAAACTTTTTTATAATTTCATGTAGATATGTTGGACATATTTTGATAAAATCATGAACTTATTGTTGCTTATGACTTTGTTATGATTTTCTATATCTTGGATGGGTTTTTGTAAATTTTATCCTTGTTCCTTTTAGAAGTGTATGGATTGAATATGCACATGCATAATTGTAGATGAGGATCAGTAATAGGGTGCCAGGCATTGCTTAGATCCTTTGGCTCTAACCCCATCTTTTCCTTGCAGGTTCTGGATCATACTAGAGCATATTGGATTCAACCCTAGAGACATTGGCAAGGATCACCCAACTTCATAAAACAAGAACAAAAATAGCCCAACTTAAAAGTTGAAGACATGCAGACCTGTCTAGTGATCATATTGAGCTGAAGGTGGAGTCTAATGTCGCTTCAACGACATCAGGCAATGATGCAAAATTTTCAATAATCATTGCAGCAGCATCAGGCGCCACCTTCAACACATATGATCACAAAATAGATCTGTATGATGTCTTAGATAAACACATCACATTCCATATGGTGTTATAAGGCCCATATGGGTAGAAATTCAAGCAAAAGGCTCAGGACTAAGTCTTTTGTACACCTTTTTCTTGGTAATTTGAAGCTATCAATGGAAACTTACAATCCTAAACAATTAGTATACCATTGATGACTTCATAATTATTTAGTGAAAGGGAGTTCTCTGAACTGGAACCCCCTTTGGTGACGATCCTATGCAGTTCCACATAGACACGACACGTTCCTTAGAAGACTTTTAATCTCACAATAGCTAAGAAACATAAATATAGGCATCATGGTCACAATTATTTGGAGACACAAAATAAACAACCTGGAGAACATACGGTTTTAGAAGGCCTAGATGGGAAGAAATTCAATGGTACAATTATGGTCTTGTAAAGATAAACTGAAACTGGAATTTCGGAAAAAGTTCATTATTATGCACAAACTTTTCTCAGCCTTGCAAAAATTCTAGTTCCACTTTATTTATTCAAGACCATAATTGTACATTGAATTTATGCCCATCTGGGGCCTTCTAACACTATATATTCTACATAGCTACATGTGCATTCTTGATTTAGAGTGGGAAAATCTTATTTTGAATGCAAGGGAGAGAATCCAAACACATAAAGAACATGCACATAAACATGATAGCTGGGAAACATAAATGTACATATCACAACAGTTGAGAAACATAAATGTAGATATCATGGTCACAATTGTTTGGAGACACAACATAATTGAGTGGTATGCCCAAATGATGCAACACAACCACTACTCCTCCAGTTCTAAGTTTGCACTGCAGGATCCAAAACCCATCGATAAGGAATAAATTTAGAGAGCGGAGGAGGAGGGCCATAACGGCCAAAATAATATAGGATCCCTATATTATTTTGGTTGTTATGTCCCTCCTCCTCCGCTCTCTAAATTTATTCTTTATCTATAGTTTTTGGATCCTACAGTGCCAACTTAGAACTGGAGGAGTAGTGGTTGTGTTGCATCATCTGGGTATACCACTCAATTATGTTGTGTCTCCAAACAATTGTGACTATGATGGATACATTTATATTTCTTAGATGTTGTGTCCAAGGGTCACTTATGACCCTTTAAAATCCCTAAGATTACATCTTAGAGATCTTAAAGTGTTGTAAAGGGTCATAAGAGAATCCTAGGAGGGGCTAGATGAGCTTCCACCATCACGTGGTTAGCCCTGTTAAGTAGAGAATGTTAAACTATTCTCAAAACAAAGAGAAGATCAATATTTTAAGGTCCCACTCCATGCATAGGACAAATTTTTTTTTTTAAAACATAGAATATTGTCGCAATTGCGACAGTATTCAGTGGACGATCGATGCCAGAATACTACACGCGACATCTAGATGTCAGAATAGTCTGACAGCTGGACGTCGCATGTACAACATGTTCGTTGCATACCCGTCATAATGGAAACACTCATAATGTGTAACAACGACATACTAACCCTCATAGTTGGTGCATATTGTGATGGTCATGACCATCGCAATAATGACAGACATAGCTACCAACGGTGATTCCTACACCAAAAAAAAAACACTGGTCTGTGTCACTTTCCTAACGGGGTAGTGTCATAATTGCGCTGCATAGCCATCGAAAAGAGGTCTCAAATATACTAGTGGGTGGGGGATTTGGGTTGGATTGTTCTTGCGGAAGAAGTGTTGGCATACATTGCAACTGTGTTACTAGTGGAGTGTAGAAAGTGGGCCCTTGCAGAAATAAGGGTTGGTTATAATGATTTGTGAGCGGCATGCCTGTGGTGAATTATGTTTGTTGTTGTGGGTATGCTGTGGAAGAGGCATGGAGATTTGGGTGCTAGAAGGTTGAGAACTAACATAAGGGTTTTGAATGGATTGGGTAGAGACTGTGGGGATGTAGGTTTGCAGGGTCTAGATTGCTGGTTGTGAAACTAACGAAAAGTTGGGCTAAACTAATGGTAAAGATTGTGCGGTTGATAGGATAGGTTGTGCTGCAGAATATGTTGTAGGTTGAATAGGTGATGGTGCTTGTGTGGTGGGAGGTATTTCCTCATTACGATGGACGGGGTGGATTGTAGTGTGGTGTGCACAATGGAAGGAGAGGAGGTAGGTTGCACAATCTATGATATAAGAGTTCCTATGTGTAAAGCTTGTTGTAGGGGATCGAAAACTTCATTCATGATGGGAGGAACCCATTCTCCAAGAAGTTCCATAGGCCTTGTAAAAAGTGTTGGTATAACCCAAGGTGGTAATTGGATTCCATGCTACTAAATATCTGTGAGCACCTGATTTATGTTGTGTCTACTCATGCCACTTACCATGTGACCATGCACTGGATGATTTATGAACGTTTCTATAGCACTTATAGTTGGGGTCTCATTAGTGTGTACCCAAATGTGTCAGATAGGTGTTCTTTATCATGGATCAAAGGAATCCATCATGTTGGACTGATCAATCATTGGGTCAGATGAACTAGCTTCCTGATTAAGGGCCATGTCTTTCCTCTTCTTAGCGGCTCATGTGATGGGTGGTATGAAAAGAGAGGTCCTAAAGGTGGATGCAAGATGCAAGATAAAATGCAAGGATTGTCCTAAAAAGACTAAGTATGTTGATGCTAAGATGATGATCTAGGATGACGCTACCTACGATGATGGGGATGCCTCCTAAAAGACAAAGGATGGCTTGGTGAAAAAGACAGATTAAGGATTGCTTTCCTAATGTACGATCAAGGTGAATATGCTTGTCAAAACCTAGGACAGAATTGTGGTCTTCGGTTGATGAGATTATCAGTCAATGTGAATCAACCTTTTTCTGAAGGTGATGAGGTTTCACAGATGGACGGGGTTATCTTAGAATAGTGTGTCATTCTAAAGATACCTAAGATGATGATCCTTGATTTAGGATGAAGGGTAAGCAACTCAAAAAGAGGCTAGGATACCAAGCGAAGGATGCACTTTCTAGGATGATTAGGATTGCAAAAAGTTGATGTTGGGTTGCTAGGATTAATCTAGGATGGAATAGGATGGGGCAGGATTGACCTAGGATTTGCTAAGATTGGTTTAGGATAAACTGGGGTGGGTTAGGATTGGTTTAGGATTGCTAAGAAATGGTTTCAGATTGAAGGTGGATTTATGCTAGGATTATGCTTTGGATGATGTGTGATGTGATTCTAGGGATAGCTACTAAGGATGATCCTAAAATGCAAGCTGAGTGAGCTAAGAAGAGGAAGAGTGATTGATTGTAGTGATGAAGCTTCTATTCATAGTGTGTGATCTCAAGGATGTATGTTTGCATGAACAACTTGATGATATGCTGGATTGTCATAGTGCTCAAAGTGAATGAAGGTGTTGTTGATGCAGAATTTCTGCATAAAGCAAATAACTTTGTAGTTGTATTGGACCCTTTTGTACTCTTCATGCTTATGGTTTTATTTCTCAACAGAATCAATTACATGTTGATATTTCTTGGCCTATTTGGTTATGGTCTTCTATTCTCGGTAGATATGAGGCAAAGGAGCCTTCACTTTCTGGTGTTTGGTGAAATGGGACATGAGTTCAATCTGATATTGATTAGGCAGTGACTATGACAAGTGTGCCTTGGATTTGTTTTGTTATTTTAAACAAGTGATGATTGTTTGGAAATTGTGAGCAAACTATCTTGCAATTGTTGGAATTAATGGGAAGCGTGTACTAAGAGGGGAGGGAGAATCAGTACCTCTAAAATTTTTGTATCCTTTAATCAATTAACCTTTGTGTAATCAATTGTATATCTATTCAATCTGATCTATACTATCTTAATGTGAGTTATATCAATTCATAACATTAACATACATGTGAAAATTCATAGAAATATTCATGAAAGTAATTGACACATAACACAAGATATGATATCACAGAAAACTCCTGTTAGGAAGTAAAAACTGCGGTGGGGATGGCACCCACAAAATCTTCACTATCTGCATATTGGAAGGGGTCGGTTAAGACTTACAATTTTATCACTTCTAATGATCTACCCGGTTAAGAGTATCTATGGATACCTGTTAAAGTCTAATCAGTTAAGATCTTTAGCTACACTGTTAAGTGTGCACTCAGTTAAGAGATTTGTAGTTGGACTGTTAAATCCACCTTCTTTGAAAGGATTTTTACACTTTGCTCCACTTGTTAGAATGATAGCATATTACAAATTGACCTAGTAAATGCAATCTCCTATTGCTGATACAGATCCATTTAGGTTTACATGAATGAGATTATCACCTAATTTGACTGAGTAATACCTCTAATTCTCGGTACCCTATGTTATTGGTTCTTGCTAACCAAATTCATCTTTTGTTGTTCTGGTTCTTGAAACTTTCAATCTAATCCATAGATGTGCTTGTAGGATTTATTCATCCTCTCCTCTATATTCACATCCATGCATAATGAATGATTGCATCATTTATTTATAAGATGGATTGACATTGATCAAGTTTCACGAAAAATAATGTTAACTCTAAGATCAGGTTTACAACTTGTACCTTGATCTCCTAGTCTATGTGTTTTAAATCAGGTAGACTGATTAAAGCACTTACATTCATGTTTCTTGTCCCTAAATAAATTGATTTAAAACAAATCAATATCCTATAATAGAATAAGATTGCTTTATCTGACGTGGAAGTCGGATCCACTTTTTGCGGGCTGCAACTGATTCTCAGTTTCTGACGGTTTCTTATGCTTCTGTAATCAGTTGACTATCTTTTAGTTTTGTTCTGTCGGTTGCTCTTTAACTGTGTCTTTAGTTTGCACTTTATCTATCTTCTCGGTTTGCACTTTATCTTGCATTTTGGGTTCCTCTATCGGGTTCCTCTTTATCTTTCTGTTTTGCAAATTCGGTGTACACACAAAGTTGTGTCATCGGTTCTCTTTGTACTTAGTCATTTCGGTGATCTCTTTTATATCTGATTTTTAGTTTTCTCTTTGTTCTATATTTCGGTCTATGCTTACCCAAAGTGTTGTTTGCATACTAATGGAAAATTAATGTCATCAATCTCCCCTTTTGACATTATTATAAAAAACTGATATGTGCAAAATACTAACAAAATGTTAAGTATATGCAACATATATAATCCTTAGTCATTTAATGACTCCCCTATGTATATGCCAGTATATCATTATTGTCGTTAGTACTACATAGTTCCTTCCTATCTGTACATATAATTTTCCATCTGAATATATATCATTTTTCCATATGAATATACATATACATATCAATTTCCATTTTCCCATCTGAATTATTCATATCATTTTCCCCTTTTTTTGATAATAAGGGAAAAGGTCTATACCTTAGAGCTTATCAAAAATGTGGGAGTGTGAAGACTTCATGTCTTCCATCATTTTCTCCCATAGTTCTTTTAAGTTCTCCAGATCCATGTGCTCGAGTTTGATCTTGGAGTGCATGCCATAGATGTTTTCTTCTACAGACATCTCGAGAGTTATCAGTTGTCGTGCTGAACTGATGTGATGTTGGAGTAGTGTAAGGTTTGGTAGAAGTTGAACTTGGAGCTCAGTGACTTCTTCCCTGAAGTGTGTCTCTGCTTCCCATAGTTCCTTCCTTAACCTTTTGATCTCAATGATCTTCTCATAATAAAACTTAATTACATTGTCTCCATCAGTGGTTAAACTTTTAGCACTGTTAGCTAGATATGTATCTAACTTTTCTATGTTGTCACTATTCTCTTTAGTGAAATTGTCTAATGTGCTCAGTTGTTGAATCAAGGTTATAGCTTCAGTGATAATTGGATCTAATTCAGTAATGAATTATGATAGCTTTACCTTATTGACTACCACTTCTTGGTTGATGTTCTCAATTAGCTTCTTTTGGTACTTCTGCTCTGCTCTCTCTTCAATTTCCTTCTCTGCATCAATATTTTGAGTAGTTATTACTTCAGTTACAGTGGCTAATTGATCAAGAATTGGCTTGTTTTGATCAATATCAACATCGGGTACAATCTGATGTAATATGTCCCTAGTTTTTTCTAGTACCATTGAATCTCAGTGCTTTTTCTTTAGCTTCTCTTGTAATGCTTTCCTTTGGCATATTTTACCATATTCTTGTAATGCTTCAAAATCAAGTGTACTTGGGTCACATTTTGGTATTTCAATAAGTTCATCCAATGTGACTTCCAACTTATTCTTCTTTGATTTCTTCTTCTTCTTTTGTGAATCTCTTGAATGTAGCACCATTTCCAATTTCTTGGCTTTCTTAGTTATGCTTGATGAAGTTACCTGTTGTGCTTCTTTTTGTTGTTGTGTGTCGGTTTCAGCTTGTCGGGTGTCTGTAGATGTCTCCACATTCACCTTCACATTTTTGGTATCACCTTTGTCAATTTCCTCAGGAGTGCCATCTTTAGGTTTATCTCCTTCATCAGTGTCCTTAGCTTCATCATTCTTTATGTCTGCATTCTTCTCTATTGTGTCTGCATCTTGTTGTTTTCTGCTCAAAAATCGCTCTCCGTCGCTCTGCTCTAGTCGTGGTGAACAATGAGACCGACCAGTTGCCTTTTTATAGCCGTTTGACCTAAACGCGTATCATTAATTCTTATTAACTCCTTGGTGTGTGAAGACGGAGTTCGTCGGTTAAGACTTCAACTTTCCTTCAGTGACGACATGACATTTCAGTTGGTCGTTATTGCTCTTGCCTTTACCAATGGCTTTCGGTATTGTGAACCACTTGTTTACTTTGCTTGGTTACCAACAAGGCTCATTTTATACTAGCAACTTTGCTTTTAACCGACGCTTCTCAGTAAGTGTAGGCAGTCTCATTTTTGAGTGTGTACCAACAGATTTCGGTATATATGCCTGATAGCATAGTTATCACAGATTTTAACAAGTAATACCATGATGCATCTTTCTTATGCTAATTTGGCATTTAATCAATATATATTATGGAACTGATGTAAACTAATAACTTGGGCAATGCAGTTCCATACTTACTTGTTTTGTTTAGGTGGGGGTGGTGATGTCACCAAATCCATTGGATGGGGTGTCGCCATTTTCATTTATCAGTCCAACTTTATCATTGTTTGAATCTTTTCTCCATCTTTTTTCTCTTTCCCTCTGGATGTCTTCAATGGTGTTTCCATTGGGACATGTGTTGGTCTATGTCATTCGATCTCTGCACTCTTTCTTGAGATGACCAACATTATAACAGTGTAAGCATGCCATTCCGGGGTTAGTCCAGCCTCTATACTTTCTAGTCCACTATCTCATATATTTTTTAGTAATGTGACCATATCTTCCACATGCTGTATAATTTGTCCAAGTGTTGTAATCCCAGACATGATGGTTACTGACTCTCTTTGGTTGATAGGGAGTTTCTTGACCTTTAGGCTTCCATGCTTGCTTTTTCTTTTTCTAGCATTCAAGAGTTGTGTGCCCATTCATTTTGCAAGTAGGACAATATTTGTCCATGTAGGTTTCCTTCTTTGGTTGTTTCATCTCAGACTTACATTCATATACTTTATGTCCTTTCTTGTTACATTTATAACAAAATCCTATAAATGAAGATGTAGATTTAGGAATACCTTTCATTTTGCCTCTGCATACATTTGATGTATGGCCTTACTTTCCACGGTGATTGCATGTAATCTTTCTTGGTCTTGTATTTGTATAGACATTATTTCGATCGGTTTGATTTGATGATTCTCCATTCTTGGTAAAACCTAGACCGGTATTGTTGTTGACTCTTCGTTGTCCTTCAAGAAAATCATCCATTCTTTTATTGTTTTCTTTAGCTTTCTTGATAATTTCATTATGATGTTGCTGAATTCTTATTTCATGTTTCAACATTTCATTCTCATCCCTCGGTTCACCGGTAGCTTCTATTCTTTCAATGAGTTCAACATTTATTATGTTTGTCTCTTGACTCATAAGAATAATCTGATTTGTAATCTCATGGTGACGCTCTGTAAGTCTTTGTATTTCAGATTCTTTTTCTTGTAGCTTTTCTGTAATCTTTCTTCTATCATCAATAGCTAGTGTTCTTTCTTTCTTAGCTTGTCTAGCATTGTTCATGACATTAATCATCCTTACCATCTGTGTCTCTTGACTAATTTTCAGAGATTTAACTTGTCCAACCAGATGTAGATTGATTTCAGTTAGGCTTGTGATACTTTCTTCTGATGTATATGATGCTTTGCTTGTAGTTGATCCTAAAGACTCAAAGAAATCTAGTATCTTTTCCTCATGATAAGCTGTCTCATTACAACGAGATGCCATAATCTTTCTTTCATCTAACAACTATCTCATGTTGATTATGGCTTCTTTATACTGTTCATAGAACATCTGAATGTCTAGCTTTTTATTCTCAATATTTTTAACAAGTTTGTACTTCTCCATTGTATGATCTTTTCTCTTAAGCCTTTAATCTTTTCCAAAGAAGAGACTTAGCTCTAATACCAATTGTTGGAATTAATGGGAAGTGTGTACTGAGAGAGGAGGGGTGAATCAGTACCTCTAAAACTTTTGTATCCTTTAATTAATTAACCTTTGTGTAATCAATTGTATATCCATTCAATCTAATCTATACTATCTTGATGTGAGTTATATCAATTCATAACATTAACATACATGTGAACATTTATAGAAACATTCATGAAATTAATTGACACATAACACAAGATATGATATCACAGAAAGCTCCAGTTACGAAGTAAAAACTGCAGTGGGGATGACACCCACAAAATCTTCACTATCTGTAGATTGGAAGGGGCTGATTAAGGCTTACAATTTGATCATTTCTAATGATCTACCTGGTTAAGAGTATATGTGGATACCTGTTAAAATCTACTTTGTTAAGAGATTTAGCTACACTATTAAGTGTGCACTTGGTTAAGAGATTTGTAGTTGGACTCTTAAATCCACCTTCCTTGAAAGAATTTTTACACTTTTCTCCACTTGTTAGAATGATAGAAAATTACAAATTGACCTGGTAAATGAAATCTCCTATAGCTGATACAGATCCATTTAGGTTTTACATAAATGAGATTATCACCTAATGTGATTGAGTAATACCTTTGATTCTCGGTAGCCTATGTTATTGGTTCTTGCTAACCAAAATCATCTTTTGTTGTTCTGGTTCTTGAAGCTTTCAATCTAATCCATAGATGTGCTCGTAGGCTTCATTCATCCTCTCCTCTATATTCACAACCATGCATAATGAATGATTGCATCATCTATTTATAAGATGGATTGACATCATCAAGTTTCACAAAAAACAATGTTAACTCTAAGATCAGGTTTAGAACTTGTACCTTGATCTCCTAGTCTATGTGTTTTAAATTAGTTAGACTGATTAAAGCACTTCCATTCATGTTTCTTGTCCCTAAAGAAATGGATTTAAAATAAATTGATATCCTATAAATAGAATAAGACTACTTTATCTGACGTGGAAGTCAGATCCACTTTTTGTGGGCTACAACTGATTCTCGGTTTCTGACGGTCGGTTATGCGTCTGTAATTAGTTGATTGTCTTTCAGTTTTGTTTTGTTAGTTTCTCTTTAACTATCTCTTCGGTTTTCACTTTATCTATCTTCTTGGTTTGCACTTTATCCTTCACGTTAGGTTCCTCTATCGGGTTCCTCTTTATCTTTCTGTTTTGGAATTTTGGTGTACACACAAAGTTGTGTCGTCGGTTCTCTTTGTACTTAGACATTTCGGTGATCTCTTTTATATCAGATTTTTGGTTTTCTCTTTGTTATGTCTTTCAGTGTATGCTTACCAAAATTGTTGTTTGCATACAAATGGAAAATTAATTTCATCAGTAAGAGGCAAAGCAACCTTGCAAGAAGCACAAAATGTCAATCTCTTTGGCGAAACGACTTCAAAATTTGCAGATTTGTGTACGTTTGAGAAGGTTTTTGCACAAGGTTTGTAACACTGAAGACACGTACAAGAAATTTCTACCTTAAGGATGCAGTGAGATTGAAAACCTTTGTTCGCATACGTAGGCACACACACAAGAGCTAATCAAAATACAACCACCATCAAGCATGAGGCTCCATGAATATGTCTTATTATCCAACTCCAAACGCTCAGGGTGGAACGAATGTGCAAATTTCTTGGGGAAGTTACTATCTTCCTTGCCCAGTCGATTATGAAGCTTTCGGGGATGGATCAGGTAGGTTGCTAGATTTATTAGTTGCTAGTATTTTTGTGGTGTCCCCACAATCGGTTTGTACGGCATGACTCACTTAAGAGCCTAGTTCAACCATGCCAGTATACTGAGGATATTCACTCAGTATGGACTACCATTGAACATGACCTGCCTGAGCTTGAAGGAATATATACATACCTTTAAGTTCACCTTATTTATATACTAGCCGAAGGATTTACCAGTTTAGGGTTGTTCTCTAGAAGGACTCATGCTTCTTCTGGACAGCCCCCTCTAAGCAAATTTAGAAAAAGATCAAATAGTCACAATCACCTTTCTCTTGAAGTGAGAGGATAGTGTGTGAAGTGAGGTTGCGCTCTACAGGTTTTGTGCAAGTGCACCAAAGATGCCAAACACACGATTAATACCTTTGACAAGTTAAGCAATGTTTGATTGTGCAAAAATAAACTCGCAAGTTTGTTTGATTTTATGTTCACAAAATTGAAATGTACTTTTCTTTGTTCAATTCTTGTTTATGCATTCAAGATGATGTTTGATTGAGTTGTTCAATTTTAAACCCAAATTTGACATTTTTTTGTTCAAAATGAATTGTGTAATCAAAAGCGATGTGAGAGACGTTGTTCAGTTTTAAAAGCCCAAAAATTGAAGTATTGATCGGTTCGTCAAATTTCAAAGCTGAAACAAAGATGTTAACCCTTTATGCATTTGAGATTGACTTTGCATGAGTTGTTTAGTTTTAAGACCCAAAAAGAGATGTTCAATTTTTCTTGTTCAATTTTAGGACCAAAATGACATGTTTGATTGCTTGGTTCAATTTCTTGAGCATTCGAGATTGAGTTTGTTTGATTAAAGTAGTACGAAAAATAAAAGGGGAATTCAAACGTTTCACCTAATTTTTGGAGGAGAAATCTGACAAAGTAGTCTACAAATCTGGATAGCCCTCTGAGTCAGCTTTTCAGCACTTTTTGAATCGTCGAAAACGGAGTCCGTATGAATAGTTATGGTCGTTTCCGTGAAAGAGGCTTGTTATGGATTTTGCAATTTTGAAAATAGCTCAAGTCTGTGTTGATGTCATCAACTCTACTGGTTTAAATTTGACAGTTTCGTGGCCATCACAGAAAGCGTGTAACCTTGTATTTTGACGGCTGAATGGTTGTCAAATTTTTGCTCGTGAAATTTGTCTGTGTAAAAAAATAATGTGGACCCCTGTTGTGTTGGCTCTGATGTGGCGAGTGACGTGGCTTATGTGCCATGTGTCGGCCCATTCTAAAGGGTTGTGAAGAGGGAGAATGCAACAAAGGGGAAGTGAAGGGTGGAAGAGAATTTGATTCAACACCGTTGCCTCACTATTTTTGTGGCTTGCATGCGGATGGAGAGCCCACGGTTGGATGTTTTGTTAATGTGGATTTGTTGAAATCTTGGAACTTCTCAGAAAATGTAGTGTTTATACAAGAATCAAGCTAGTTCCACAGTCTTTCACATCTCCATCATGTTTGGTCGAGAATGAGAGTTTCAGAACAGGGTTTGAACATTCATCAATGCAAATGGATGTCGTGTTTGCAAGATATGCACTAAATAGATGTGGTGAAAAGGCTTTCATTAGCCTCCAAGAAAATGCCTCCACCGAATACGGCCTCAGTTTATTTTGTGATGATTGCAGGGTACACACTAACTGGTTTTGTTGAAAGGTTTTTAGGGTTGCATACCATACGCAATCGCAGGGGCAAAGGCCATTTTCAGCAACCTTTTCCACACTTCCTCACTGGTTGTGTCAATGTTTAGATGAGGGAGGGATGCACAGTGTGAGAGGGTGTGGAGAGGTAAGGCAGCGGGAGGGAGGCGCGAAGGAACTAAACAATAGAGGCTGCGGGTTGCGCTGGGTTGGGGAGGATGGGGATAGCGCTATGTGGGGGATGGATTGAAGGGTGGTGTGGGGCTGGTGTCGAGGGGGAATTGGTTGCTGTAGGTAGTGGGAAGGTGAGATGGGAAGGAGATAGCACAAGGCAGAGGTAGTAGGGGTGGCGAGGAATTGAAGGGAGGCAGAAGGAGCA
>MU227293.1:2310406-2321938 GCA_018584345.1 Thuja plicata
TGGGAGACTAATAATAACTTAACTATCAAAACATGTCACTATTGACAATAATAATAGATTTTAAATTAGATATTAAAACAATAATAAAAAATTAAACACTATGCATATTAAAAACTTATGTTTAAACTCATTTTTGTGTGCGATGGAAGGCAAGTGCCAGAGAACCAGGGCAGGACAGCGTTAGAGAAGCAGTGCAAGGGATCAGCTTAGGCAATCAAGACAGAGATTCAGACAACCAGGACAGCAAGACTAGCAACAGTCGTAGGGCTTCCGCATAGATCATCGCCAAAATGGTAAGTCTAATCCGCAACAATATTCTCCTCCATTCCCACAACACCAAGAGCATGACCTGCATTTTGGCATTTCATTTTCAA
This sequence comes from Thuja plicata, assembly GCA_018584345.1. Classification (NCBI taxonomy): domain Eukaryota; kingdom Viridiplantae; phylum Streptophyta; class Pinopsida; order Cupressales; family Cupressaceae; genus Thuja; species Thuja plicata. The sequence continues at coordinate 2,310,781 of MU227293.1, forward strand.
AACTATTTCGAGGCCCACCAATTGTGCAACCCGCCAGGCCCCACGACAAGGACCTACAGATAAAGAGTTTTCAGTAATTTCCCTTTCCCCATAAGTACAAGCACAAAAGTGAACAAGATTTGGGCAGACAGATAGAGCGTCCAGCAGACATCAATATCTTCAGCGGGAAGACTATTGTTCAACCTGTAAAACCCTTCTTTGTAAACCCCAGATCCCATGTCTCAACAGATCACAAAAATAAGATGCATAAGGATCTATCTCTGAAGAAAAGGATACCCCATAACCAACATGATCAAGCTACCTTTCAAGGTATTGCTACTTATGAGCAGGGGGAATCTTCTTTTTAGGTAGCAATGAAGCCCTTGGTCCCCCAGATCCGTCCAAATACCAACCCCCAAGTTGCAAATTTGAAAATGGACAATGGGCAGGAAAAAGCTTCAGATCAACATTGGCCCCCTAAAAATCGCAATGCCCAGCATCAAAAGAAGGTGAGACGAAGGCCCAGGTTACTAAAACTAAAGCAACCAACCTTTGACATTTGTGAGGAAACACCCCCTGGTACACCCTTAGTGGCTAGATCAGACATGCAAGTCCCTACCAAGGGTACTCAGAGAGAAAAAGGGGCTATGGCAGAAATTTTATCCCCAGCTAAGTTTACTAGAGCAACCATCAATCCAAGCAAACCTAGACAGATCTGGCAGCCCAAGCAAAATAAGGAGGCCAACACACAAAACACTGCTACCAACGACGCACCACGAGATCAAACTGTAGCAAGAAATATGATTAATATTTTGATTCTAGAACATATGCTTCAAGGCCATGTTGGTTATCTACGGCAAGCAGCACTAATTGGTAAGTTCTCATCAAATACTTTGAAATTTTCAGAGATTAGGGCTTGGGCTTTCAAATATTGGGCTGGTTTACTAGACATATTTAGATTGGAAGATGAGTTTAGTTTTTTCATAGCTATTTTTAAATCTACAAAATAGAAGGATGTTATAAATAAAAACAAAGGATGGTTTTGTCATGGCCTGGGCCTATACACAAGAAAATGGTCTCCAAACTTCAAACCAAACCTCACGGCATGTAATTTTTTTCCCTTTTGGATTGCTCTTCCTCACTTGCCGCTAGAATATAAGGATCTAGAAATAATTGAAGAAATTTCCAATCAGATTGGCATTTTTATTAGGCATGTTACATTCCCTTTGAAACCCTACATAGAGACACTAGGGTTTGTATCCTTCTTGATCATTCAAAGGACCTGCTAAAAGAGATTAAGATTAACACAAAATGGGGTGTTTGGAGTCAGAATATTGAATTGCAGAGGCCTGAAATTGTTCAACAATTCCAAAACAACCTTGGTCATCTTACATCACAATGTAAAAAAGGAAATAAATCAGAGAATCGGGTATGTGTTGACCAATGCTCATAATCATTAGCCTACAGGGTGCATGCATCAGGCCAACAAGGTGACAAGGAAACACCTAACCAGAACCAACAGCTGTTACCAATAGCATCCAAAGTATCAGCACCCATACATATTCATACAAAGCATGTATATCTTTCTTCTTTGCATTGAACTATATTTACATGCAGTAGGATAAAGGAAACCAAGAAAAGGATCTTCAATGGGAAAAATCAGAAACTTATGACCAAAATATAGACAATATCATCCACACTTTAATGTATGAAGAATCCCCCATCAATTTGCCTGATATGCAAAATTTCTTTAATGATAGAGCAGTTGTGGCTCTCAAAACAAGTAACTACACAGAATCCATGATCACTGAACTGGCATCCAAAATGGTACATGAATAAGAATTTGATAAGGAAAACATAGAGAAGGTAGAACAAGGATTAGTAGATGACAATTTCAAGAAACCCTCCCCACTCCAAAGGATAGCAAAACCCAATAGAGTAAGTCTTTCCACAATCAGAAAATAATGCTTACAAAGATCAGAAGAAACATATAATGATAATGTTACTAAAGAGATTTTAGAAATGGAGCATGATAATCAGAATCTAGAGTTACTAGCAGAAACTCAAGTCCATCAAGGGGAATTAATGATATTCAACGAACTCAATGAATTTGCAGCTTACAGGGCACAATTGCCTCAGGAGATTAACGAATTGGATAAATCCTCGATCTTGAAGGCTAGGATCATAGCTCAGATACTTAACCTTCTGCCACAAGAAAGCATGGATTCTGAATATATTAGTGGTATTGAGGAAAATAAAATGCAGGATTACAAAGAAAACCATAATCTAGAATTGTACATACCGTTAGGTGGCTATGATCCTACAATAACACTGTCTATTGACCAGACTCCATACCAAAAGGGGTAGGATACGCCAACGCCTAGAAAGTGGGGGAGAAAACCAAAAACCACAAAGACCAAGGAGGAAATAGCTGCAGGAATTCAATCAACTTTAGATGGAAAATTCTCCATCTCCAAAAGAGTGACAAGGAGGTCTCAGGGATCTCCTTGTCACCAATGAAGATCGTATCATGGAATCTTAGAGGCATAAATGCCTCTGAAAAAAGAGGGAGACTCAAACAAGAGTTGGAGTCTAGATGAGAGCAGATATCATATTATTGCAAAAAAAAAAACTTTCACAAGATAATTATGACAAGACAATTAGAAAATGGTCCAAATGGCAGTCCATTCACATGCAAGGTAATGGTTCTTCTAGGGGTATGGCTATGTTATGGGATCCTAAAGAAGTACAAGGGTAGCTCATTGACCAAAATGATCACTTTCAATTCTTAAAAATAAAAAATTTTGACTTATTATTCATTTTGATCAACGTTTATGGACCAACGTCAACCAATGACAAGCAAAGATTATGGAAGAACATGACACTAGCATTCGAGTTCAAACTAATCAACACATCATCATGGGTGGTGATTTTAATGCAATTCTCAAAGAGTCTGAAAAAATTGGCGGCATATGTCCCCCCCATTAAAACTATTCAAGACTTCGCACAATTCGTGGGAGATAATAACTTGTTGGATATTGAACCAGTTAAAGGGGATTTCATATGGACTAATAAAAGAGCACAATTCTCCCACATTGCTAAAATATTGGATAGGTTTTTAATATCTCAGGAGTGGAACTTAACAGAATTTATCTTCCAAACAGAAATCCTGGCCAGGCTTGGTTCAGACCATTTCCCAATCTCACTTCACATGCAAGCAGCAATAGCTAATCAGAGAATCAATCATCAACCAACATTTAAATTTGAGAAAATGTGGTTACGACACCTGCATTTCTTACCTTTAGTACAACAATGGTGTATAAGTGCTCCCAGGTGCGAAGGCTCCAAAATGCACTAGTTCGTAGCCAAACTGAAACATATCAAGAAACATATAAAAAAATAGAATGAGGTGACATTCAAAAAAAAATTCAAAGAAAAAGAAAGTGTTAAACAACAATTGGCAGCAATTCTTGATATGACAATTAACCAAGGAATGGACAAAGATAATTTTTAGAAGCAAAAACAACTTTAGCTAGAATGGGAAGAATTATGCAAGAGAGAAGAAGTATATTGGCAACAAAAATCCCAAGAATTATGGATAAAAGAGGGAGATAAAAATACAAAATATTTTCATGCTTCAGCTCAACACAAAAGAGCGGCAAATCAAATTTTTTCCATTAACAAAGCAGATAATGGTACAGTAATAACTGATGCTCAAGGGATACAATAGGAAGGAGTCAGATTCTTTGAAAATTTACTTGCACTAGCAAACATACTAATATCTGCAGATCTGCAAGCTCAAGAAATACTCCAAGGTATCCCACCAATTATCACGGATGCTGACAATTCAGCACTTATGGCACCTTTTACACATTCAGAAGTTAGAAAAGTAGTTTTTTCTTTGCCCCCGGACAAATCTCTAGGGCCAGATGGATTCACCACTTTACTCTATCAAACGAGCTGGGACTGGATTGGCTGGGACCTTCTAGGAGTGGTTGAGGAATCAAGGAAAAGTAGAGGAATGCTTAAGTACTTTAACACTACAAACATTGCCATCCTGCCTAAGACCAAAGTTCCCAAAGACTTTTCAGAATTTAGACCAATTGTGCTATGCAATACCATATACAAAATTATCACAAAGGCAATTTATTTGAGGTTGCAACATTTGATCCCGAAATTAGTCTCCCAAGAGCAAGGTGGATTTGTACTAGGAAGAGACACAATGGAGGGTGCAATGGTAGCACACGAGGTTTTGCATTCAATCAACTCAAGTAAGTCTTCAAATTTTGTCATCAAGCTAGATATGATGAAAGCGTATGACAAAGTAAGTTGGGCTTTCCTCTTTAAAGTATTAAAACAATTTGGTTTTGCTGATTGCTGGTGCAAATGGGTCAAAGCGTGGTTCTCAGTGATAATAAATAGGGTTCCAACGGGTTTCTTTCCATCCACCCAAGGAATCAGACAAGGTGACCCCTTATCCCCGTTTCTTTTCATTCTAATGGCAGAAGCTTTCAGCAGATACATTAAGGTTAAACATGACCTTGGTCATTGGGAAGGCACAAAAATTGGGGAATCAGATTTAGCAGTTACTCATTCATTATTTGCAGATGACACATTGCTATTTGGTGCATCTAATATCAAGGAAGAAAAACATGTCAAAAAAATTTTGGACCTATACACTGAAGCCTCAGGACAAAAAGTTTTTGGAAACACTGAGAGGGGGGGGGGGGGGGAATCAGNCTGAGAGGGGGGGGGGGGGTGAATCAGTGTTTAGCTAATTATTTAATTTTAGAACTTTAAACATAAATCAATTAGATATCATTTGAATCTTAACACAAGATCTCATAACACATAATATGATTATGGGGAAACCTTGGCTAGAGGAAAACCCCGGTGGGAATTAGTACCCACAAATATTGTACAAGTATAATGAACCTGTTAAAGTTCCTTTGCCCTGTCAGGAGCAGTCTTTACAATATAAGTACAATGACCTAGTTAAGGGTATGACCCTATTAGGAGTCTTTTACAAATAACCCTATTAGGGGTGAGGACTCACTGTCCAAGAGCTCACTGCTTAATAAGGAAGAAGGCTACAACCTCCTGTGAATAGATATGCACTATATCCAAAAGTGAACTGTTGTATGTGACACGGATGTTTAATCAGTTCCATTTATGTGCTTATGCTCTTATCTTCTTTAAGGGCTCTATCTCATTCTAATATCTTCATACTACTCTGACTATCTCATCGACAACTCAAATATATCTTTACATTGCATATATATATATGTTTATGTCTGAATAGATGCGACTATAAACAAGACCTTAGTCGGCCCAAAAAAAACATTCACAATGCTTCCAAACAAATTGGCTTAAGTGTGTTTACAAAAATGTTTAATACATGATAAGAAACTTATTACAATAGGAACTTAGCCTTTACATAACAAAATATTACATGCTAATCAAAATAATGAAGTCAGTGTCATACTCTGTATTTTGAACTGCTAGTGTACTTGTTCTTTCTGTAACTTGTCCGTACTGCCATTCCATAACATGGATTTATAGGGTAAGCATAACAACATACCATAGAGCTTAATTCTAAATTCGGATATCCTGATGTGATCGTACGCATGTACGTTGATGCCCTGATCGACTGCAAGTCACTGTTCTACTCTATCTTCTACACTTAGTCAATTTTCACTTCATAGTTTAATGTCAAAACTTCATATGACTTTGTTGCCATAATGAAAACACAAAATAAGCCATATGCTCCCTGGGAGTCAACTTTCCAACAATCTCCCCCTTTGTCATTAATGGCAACAAAGGAATGTGGTCAAGTTACTCAAAATTGACTAAAACCCAAAAACTGTATATTCTTATATTTTTAACATATACATACATTACTCCTCATATATACTTTATTCATTATATAAATTACTCCCCCTTTGACATTAATGACAAAGGTGTCAAAAAACTTGTAAGTTTCTACAAACTCATTACATGTATACATCAGGATATACAATCTGAAGATTCTTCATCTCTTGCTGCCAGAATGTCTTCATTGCATCAACTGTTTGGAGATGGGTGCATAGAGCATAAGTAAGCTTCTTCATTTTATCAGGTCCATGCAAGGACCTTGATCATACATGACAATAGTGGCATCAATCTATTTGATGTTCTCATCCAGAACTGCTAAGGAGGGCGCAAGTGCATTTCTCAGTTGAATCTGCATGATCCTTACCTTACTGATCTCCATTTTAGCTTTTTCTATCTTGTCTAGTTGATCTTGATAGATATTGTTGCAGATGTTCATGTCTTGCGTGGATGTTTCAACTGATTTTCTAAAATTGTCAACCAAAATATCTGCCTCCTCTATCTTTTTGATGTGTTCAGAGGTGAGTTTGCATCTGTCCATGCAGTTTGCTATAACCTTCCTTCCTTTTGTTGCCAATTCTTTCAACATAGACTAACCAATCTTTAATGAGTTTAGATCTAAGGTAAATTTCTTGACCAGTTCATTTAATCTTTCCTTTTTATACTCATCTTCTGCAATTCTCATGGCTGAATCTACTAAGCTTGTAAAATGTGCTTTGAAGCTTGTTAGGATGTTGTCTACATCATCAACTGATTGAATTTTTTCTACTTTCTTGTCTGTAGGCACTAGGCCATTCAAAAATTTTACTGATTCCAAGAAGAGAGGGTTTCTCATAACCTATTTCTCTTTGGCTTTTTCCATGGCTAGCACACTGATCTTTATTAAATCTTCTTCTCCCCATGCATCCAAACTTGTTGAGTCAGGAGTTAAACTTGACAACAATGAGGTAGATGGTTGAATGGTTGGTGTGAATATGGTATTCTGACTATTGTCCATGCATTCACTTTTTACTGGGATTTCCATAGCTGGTATCTCATTAGTTTCATTATCTTGTTCTTTATTCAGATCTGTTGAATCATTAGTGGGGACTTCATCTTGATGTAAGGATGTGTCATCAGTGCATACCTCCTTTGTTTCTTCAGTGCTTACAAATGCTTTATCAACTTTGTCCATATCATTATCAGAAGCTTTCATGGATATCTTGATATTATCAATCACTATAGTATCCTCTGAATCTTTTGTTGTATCAAAAGTCATTGAGACTGAGGGCATTGACACCTATGGACCTATCTTAGGTGCATTCCGAATTACTAGTTCTGCAACCTGTTTAGCAGGAACTAGAGTTGCCTTAGCTATAGTCCTCATTGATGGATACATATGTCTATCCAGAAATACCTGATCAAATTCTTTATGAGTCTCTTCACCAACCAGATCATACTCCTTGTTCATGATATGAAGAATTTTTGTTTTGGTTCTTAGGTGCGGCTTTACTAAATCCAACAGAATGACTTTCTCATCATGTGAGCATACCGAGAGAAGACTATCCAATGTTTCTTCTCTTATCCTCATAACCTCTTCAATGGCTTGCCTCTTTAACATATCAAGTGTGTTCAATACCTTTTCTAGTATGACAGTTTTAAGTTCCAATACTGTCCTTCTGAACTTAACCATGTGAGAGATGATCATAAAATGAATCTCTGATTTGTTTATCTCTTGATATTTGTCATATACATTCTTAAGAGATTCTAGTCTTCCTTCATTAACAATTATGTTCCTTAAGACATTAATATTAGGTCTGAAACCTACCTCAGGAGGGGCTTGTGTGTTATTTACCTTGCTCCTTGTAGTTCTTGAGGATGGATGACTTGTGGGAACTTGCTTCTTCCTTCTAGCCATCTTGCTAGGTACTGATGGTGGAGATGCTTCCAGATCAATGGTAGTTGATGGTGCAGATGTATCTTCATTTGATTTCTTCTTCTTCTTCTTCTTAGGCATATCATCAATCTTTTCTATTTTAACTTCTGTGGGAGTCTTCTCAAGTTCTTTGGAAATCTTATCTTCTCTAGCTCTGTCAAGATCTTCTTGTGTCACACCATGAACTTTTAGGATATTTGAGGTAATCCTTGACACCTTCCTTTTGTTGTCAGCACTGTATAAGACAGAATCAACTTAGTTTTTCTTTTCTTTGTAAGTGCCTCATCTAGGCTCATTGGGATCCTTGGGCATAGATAGGAGGACTTGTGCATAACCTTCCAAAACATGTTCTTTGACTTCATAACCAAGAGGGTGAATCCATTTTGTTCTAGGCTCAACTGCCTCCATGCAAGTACAGTCAGTTTCCACCATGAAACATATGGTGTCTTTGTATTTCTCAACTATCTTCTCAGGTATCCTGAACCTCTTCTGCATCTTGATCTTGAAAGTTTTGATATCCATGTCCATAGAGTCTTTTGCACTACTCTCTGATGTAGCTTTTAGAGATATTTGAGACATAGTAGGCTTGCTCCTATCTAGGTAAAGATTTGCAACTTTACCAACAATGTGGAAGTATAAATAGATGATCAAAGAGCCAAACCTAAATATCTTTCTCTTATCATGCTTAATGGCTTTGATATTCTCTATCAGCTATGCGCGCAATAATTCATAGAGATTTTACTGAGTGTTATCTCTTACTATCCTTATTGCAGCCAGAACTGTTGCTGCGGACACTCTATTCAGTCTGCCTGCTTGCTGAAACTTGTATCCAAGTATCATAGTGAGTAGTTTTATGTCTTTCTCCTTGATGGGATCAACAGTGATGCCAAGCCTATCACTTCTAGATAAGCAGACTTATTCAACCTGCTTCTTGACATCCTTGCCAATAGGAAGATGTGGTCTAGTCTTGGGAAATCTAGTCATATCATGAATTAGATCTAGAATGATGTGGACAAGAACCTCACCTATCCAGTATAGATCATCATGTATCCTACTCAGTAATATCTTCACCCATTGTGGCTCATAGAACTTGTGCGCATTGGAATACTCGAAGATAGGGTTATCAATGAGATGCGCGTATTCATCCTTGAATGTATAGTTTGGTTTCATCATAGAACCCATGAGAGATGCAATGTTGTTGTCTCCAACTATTTCCTTCTTGTAATAAGCATATGCGCGGATGTCTTCTACATGTACGAATCCAAGTGGAGTCCTAGAGAATGCTCCTTCGACATCATCTAGTATGGACTTGAATGGATGCTTCCTAAAAACAAATCTCTTCCTTTCAGCAATGTCAAATACAATAGGAGTTGCCATACTTACTTGCAACTAGGTTAAGTAAGGTTTCATGATGATTCTGAAATGATGCGACTGCTAGGGTTCTGATCCAATCGTTAATCCATTCACAAACCAACTAATCCTTTAAGTTGTAGTGCTTTGATGCTTGATGCTTATTTACTTTCTAAATGCTTCAATCTCAAATGCAAAGTGAGGTTTTTAAGATCATTTTCCAATTTATATAAAGATCAATTACATTTAATGCTTGTTTCCATAAAGCGGTTTACAGAGAGAATTTCAAACTTTGTTCTGGATGAAGTAAAGGCAATGCGTGAATGCATACAAATTTAATTCATGATCACATGCATGAATCCATAGGCACATACTCAGAGGTGAGTATACCAGCCATGCAAGGGTTCAGAGCTAAAATAGCTCCCCCTAAGACCATGAGGGTCAACTATTCAGAAGTAGAAGGTGTGTCCACAGAGGATGCATCTGCTACCTTGTTCTCTTCATTATCCTTCTTCACTTCAACCCATATTTTATCTGAGTTAGCTTTAGCTTCCACAAACTTGACTTCTCATGATTCTTCAAACAAAGACTTCTTAGGATTCTCTTGTCTTTTTGTTCTTGATCTGCAAAACCTTGAGATGTGTCCAGCTTTTCCACATGAGTGACAAAAGATAGGAGGTCTGATGTTGTCACTCATCATGCTATATTGCTTGGCTATGTGTCCATTGTAATTACATATCTAACATGTAATGTTCTGCAAGTTTCTTTGAGGTTGATTTCTTTGATTGACTTGAGTTTGATTCCTTTGGTTCAGTTGTGGCTGATTTCTTTGATTTGTTCTGCAATGAATAGCCCCATGACCAAACTTATTGCAGGAGTAACAATAACCATTGAAGGGTCTTACATTCTTATAATCCCTTGTCAAGTGTCCATGCTTTTTATAGGAATAGCAAGTATGGTTGACTGCCTTGTGCTTATCTTTTGGTGGTTCTCCTTTTGTCTCTTCATGATTCTCAGTTTTCTTTTCTTCTGAAGATTCTGTTTGAGATTTATTTCTTTCTTGTAATGAGTTGATCTCAATTTGAGCTATATTGTATCCCATACTAGTGGTATCACCTTTCACCTTTTGTGCATACAATTGTGATTGAATCAGATCAGAGCTTGTGTGTAGTTTATCAATCTTGTCTTTTTCTATTGATAATTCAGATTCAATTTTGTTCTTGATATTTTCCAATTCCAAGATTTTTATATTGGCCTGCATGAGTTCTTCATCCAACTGTTTATTTTCTTTGTTCTTTTCATCAATAGTTGATAAGCTATCAGTTAACTGATCATTCAATTCTTATACTTTATCTTTTAGAGACATGTTCTCTTCATTTAGTTTCAAATCATTGGTAGAGAAATCTTTCAGATCTTTCCTTAGTTTCTTGATAAGAATTTGTGAGCCATCAAATTTTAGTTTAAGTTCTTCATTTTCTTTTCGCAGATCTGTCTAGATCTTCAAGGGCTGCTTCAAGATTATTTTTTAGATGTTTGACTTATGTTGAATCGATGATCTCCTCAAGTGGTTAAAATTTTCTCTTTGAGGACCAGAGCTCTGATACCAATTGTTGGAAACACTGAGAGGGGGGGGGGGGTGAATCAGTGTTTAGCTAATTATTCAATTTCAGCACTTTAAACATAAATCAATTAGATATCATTTGAAGCTTAACAAAAGATCTCATAACACATAATATGATTATGGGGAAATCTTGGTTAGAGGAAAACCCCAGTGGGAATTAGTACCCACAAATATTGTACTAGTATAATGAACCTGTTAAAGTTCCTTTGCCCTATCAGGAGCAGTCTTTACAATATAAGGACAATGACCTGGTTAAGGGTCTGACCCTGTTAGGAGTCTTTTACAAACAACCCTATTAGGGGTGAGGACTCATTGTCCAAGAGCCCACTGCTCAATAAGGAAGAAGGCTACAACCTCCTATGAATAAAGATGCACTATATCCAAAAGTGAACTGTTGTATGTGACACAGATGTCTGATCAGT
>MU227293.1:2340172-2354045 GCA_018584345.1 Thuja plicata
CCAACAATGACTTAATAATATTGTAAAGGGTCGACCATCAATTTTCTATTAGTCAGAGTATTTTTTCCCTAATTAGGTTATGTCAAAAATACGTGTATAAAGGGCTTAGGGTTTTGAGATTCATTTTTGTACGAGGGATTTTTGGTAGCTTCCTGTGGTGGTATTGAGTTGCAGGTTTCAGATTGTAATCACTGGATAATAATAAAGACATTGGACTCATTATTGGTGGATGTAGCCCAGGGATTCGATGAACCACGTTAAATTTCTGTGTTATTGTGTTCTCTTTTATGTGTTGGAAAAGGAGAGGGTTTCTCTTTCAACAGATGGTCATGGTTTTTGGGTACCCAAGGATGCTCTGTCTACTGAATCAAAGTTGCCTATAGAGAAGACAATGTTATTTCACTAGCGACTCGGCCACATAGGTGAGAAGAATCTACGGACCTTGAAAAATAAGAACCTTGTTGATGGGTTGATTGATTGCAATCTTGAATTTGATTTTTGTGAGCATTGTATTTATGGAAAACAAAACCGCATTCAATTTTACTCCAGTTCTCATAATTCTTCATGTATATTGGATATGATCCATTCATATGTATTTGGTCCATTTGATGTTCCTTCTATTGGTAAATCAATTTATTATGTTTCTTTCATGGATGATTTCAGTAGAAGAACATGGGTTTATTTTCTTAGGAGTAAAGCTGAATTTTTTAGTCATTTCAAAGAATTTAAAGCAATGGTAGAGTTGCAGACTGGAAAGAAAATAAAATGTTTGAGAACTGATAATGGCGGTGAATATTTCTCTAATGACTTTGACACATTTTTTAAAGATTGTGGTCTTAAAAGACAAAAGACAACTCCATATTCTGCACAACAGAATGGAGTTGCAGAAAGAATGAACAAGACCCTGATGGAGAAGGCTAGGAGTATGTTGAGTGGTGTTAGACTAGAACAGAAGTTCTCGGCTGAAGCTGTAGCCACTACCTACTACCTGATAAACAGGTCTCATACATCAGCTCTTATTGACAAAATGCCAATGGAAGCGTGGTCGAGCCACAAGCCTTCACTTAGACATCTGAGAGTTTTTGGTTGTGAGGAATATGCTTATGTGCCAAAGGAGAAGTGGAAAAAATTGGATAACAAAGTTGTTAAATGTATTTTCATCGAATACAGTTATGGTGTGAAAGGATACAAGCTTTGGGATCCTGTTGCACAAAAGGTATTTTATTCCAGAAGTGTTATTTTTAGAGAAACTAAGTCATCTTTTGTTTCAGTGCAGCTAGAACAAATGGAGGAAAAGAAAGATGTGATTCAACTACCTGCTACACCAGAGAAAGTTGAATTGAGGTCCTTAGAAAGACAAGATATCGAAGAGAGCTCTATGAGTTTTGAATCATCAGAGGGAGAAGAGGAACCTGAACCAAAACCTAAGTTTTCTAGAAGGACTACTAGACAAAGAAAATCACCTGATAGGTATGTATATTCTCCTGATGATTGGAGGTGTATATTTTCTTTGAATGCTAACATCGATGAACCAAGATCTATATAAGAGGCTCTTCGTATGAATGATTCAGAGTCCTGGAAAATAGCCATGGATGAAGAGATGGAAGCTCTTAAGAGGAATGATACATGGGACCTTGTACCATTTCCTGAAGGATGGAAACCTACTGGTTGCAAATGGGTGTTCAAAAAGAAGATGGGTTCAAATGGAAGCATTGAGAAGTACAAAGCATGTTTGGTTGCTAAAGGTTACTCCCAGGTTAAGGGGGTAGATTATGGTGAGATTTTTTCTCCTGTAGCTAAAATGACATCCATTCAATTTTTTATTTCTATTGTATGTTGATGACATGTTATTTATTGGCAAAGGAAAAGGTTTGATTGCAGAATTAAAATCTCAACTCTCAACGAAGTTTGAAATGAAAGATCTTGGTACAGCAAGGTACATTCTGGGAATAGAGATTGTAAGAGATAGAAAAAATAGAAAGCTTTGGCTAGGCCAGAGTAAGTATGTTGGTACTATTCTAAGAAGATTCAATATGCAATATTATAGACCTTTGAGTGTTCCTGTTATAGTAGGAACAAAGCTTTCTAGCTCACAGTGTCCTACATCCCATTGGAGATGGAAGAGATTAGTCGAGTACCATACCAGAGTGTTGTTGGAAGTTTGATGTATGCTATGGTTTGTACAAGACCAGACATTTCCCAAGCAATGGGAGTACTTTCCCGTTACATGTCGAGTTCAATAAGAGCACATTGGGATGCAGTTAAAAGAGTTTTCATATACTTGCGGGGTATCTCAGAGTACTCTATATGTTTTCATGGAACAGGTCACAGGCATTCCTTGGATATTAGTGGCTATGTGGATTCAGACTGGGCCGATGATGTTGATAGAAGAAGATCCACCAGTGCATATGTGTTTACATTATTTGGTGGTGCAATCAGTTGGATGAGCAAGCAATAGGTTGTGGTCACTTTCTCCATGACTACTGAGGCGGAGTATATGGCAGCTACTCATGCCTACAAAGAAGCCATTTGGCTTAAGAGATTGTGTTCAGATTTAGAGTTCAAAAAGGGTGTAGTGACAATTTATAGTGACAGTCACAGTGCAATCTGCCTAGAGAAGAACCCAACTTTTCATGCCAGAACCAAGCACATTGATGTACAATATCTTTTTGTGAGAGATATGGTTGAGGATGGAAAGGTGAAGCTGGAGAAGGTAGAAACATTGGTGAATGTTGTTGATGCATTAACTAATTCTATGAGCATAGAGAAGTTTAGATGGTGTTCAGAGTCTATGGGACTCTCGGCCCCTAGAAATTAAGTCCATGATATTTTGGATCCCCTAACTCTTGCAAGGTGTTCGACAAGTGGGAGATTGTTGAGAAATATGTCTCAACCTTGCAAGCTTTTTCCAAGAAAATTACAGAATTTGTTTGTTGCAGTTTTCATATGTTTATGCATTGGAAAAAGGTGTATGAGTTGTCAAAAGGTGCCTTGTACATAGTAGAATATAGGAGGGCCATTTTTAGAGCATAGTTAGTTTTTTTTATGACTTTTATGAGGGTCTGAACTAGGGGAAAAAATTATTGACGGGATTACTATTTTAACCTGGTTATTTTTCCATCTTGGAAATGTGAATGTCAAAAATGGGCAACATGTGGCATGGTGGTTAAGCCCATGGTTTTGTAAAACCACAAGTGGTTTCCAAGTTGTAAAATCACTATATAAGGAGGGCTTGGGGAGGAGTTTTGTATTATGGAGTTTTCTTTGCAAGGCTAGGTGCTAGAAGGATGCTAGTGGTGTCTCTCCAAGCTTGAGTTGAGGTGATGCTCTTGTAAGAACTTGCATTGCAAGTGTATTATAATCTTCTTTGATTTGATAATACATTATGCAGGTTTTAGAGGGTGGGCTTTTTCTTCCGTAAGGGTTTTCCCCACGATAATCAAGGTGTTATGTGTTTATGGTTATTTCATTTATACTCTTGAATGTGTTTCTTTGAATGGTTGTAATTCTTTAAGTTGAAATTTGTATAATCGTTCTCTCAAGATTAGCGTAGGAAGAATTTTTTGTACACCTTTCCTTCCTTACAATTAAGTATCGATATACAAGTTCTAATTGAGTGATATTATTATCAACATATAATATAGAATTTGAATATACATTTGGTGATTAGAGATTAAAATTAAAAGAATTCCAATAACCTATAAATCTTATCAAAGTTTAATATGGTATCAAAGCCAACATAAAAAAGATCAGATCATATAAATTAGAGAATAAAACTAACCACCATTAAATTTTGATAAAACTTATAATTAAGCAAAATGGTGAATGGGGTTAGATTCGAAGATAGACTTGAAGGAGCTATAAACTTTGTTTCATGGAAATTTAGAATAATGATGGCACTAAGAGAACATGAATTGAACACATTTGTGGAGAAGGTTGTACCTATACTAGATGACAATGATGAGAAACTTATATGGACTAAGAACAACAAAAATGCTATGAAGATTCTAGTGGATGTAGTGAAGAACCACATAGTTCCTATCATATCTAAACTAGATACTGTATATCAAATGTTCACAAGTCTAGAGAACATGTATGAGATAAATAATAGTAGCAAGGCCCTTGCCCTAAAAATATAACTCCACCATGTCAAGATGAACAAAGGAGAAACCATAATGTCCTACTTCATGAGAATACTAAGATAAGGGATCAACTATCCACTATTGGTCACCAAATTGAAAATAAAAAATTATCAATGTTGACTCTCAGTGGATTACCTACATCTTGGGAAGCGTTTATACAAGGAATAAGTGCTCGACCCAAATTTCCTAAGTTTGATCGATTAAAGACCAATTGCATTCAAGAAGAGTCAATATTGATCACTAGAGGAATCGACTTAAACACATCTAATGGAGATATCCAAGTATTGAAATCTAATTCTCACAAGAAAGGGAAAAAAGAAAATTACAAACGAAAGAAAGGAAAGGAAACCCATAACAAACACTCATTCAAAAGAAGGGAGGATATGTCTAAATTACAATGCTTTAAGTGATAAATATGGACACCTTGTAGTGAAGTGCCCGAACAGATTCAAACATCAAGCCTCCTTAGCAGAAGTTAGTAAGGACAAGGATACAGAAAGACTTGTATTCTACTTAGCCCTATCAAGTGAGGTTTCCAACAGTAGGAATACCTCAGTCATTGATAGTGGAGCATCTCGACATATAACATGATTCAGAGAACATCTAGATAGTCTAGACGAAAGTTCAGATGAAGAAGTCACCATTGGAGATAATTCCACCTACTCTGTGAAAGGAATTGGAACCTACACAATTCAACTAAAATCTGGAGTTTCTGTTCAACTGACAGGAGTACTATTTGAACTAGGCATCAAGCAAAATCTATTTTCCATTTTAACCCTTGAAGATAAAGGATATTGAATCACCTTCTTGGATAGAAAAGTTCTAGCATGGCCTAAGAACTCAAATATAAAGAAGGCATACACTTTAGGGATTCGAGATGGATGCATATATAAAATTTGTACTACTCCTCAAGCCCTAATCCATGATATCTCTACTACAAATTAAATATGGCATAGAAGGTTAGGACACTCTCACTTTTGCGCTCTACCTTCTATAGAGAAAATTGTAATAGGTCTACCTAAACTAAAAGAAGATCATGAAAGAGTATGTAAGGGGTGTGCTCTAGGTAAGAACACTAAGGGTAATTTCCATAGTAGTGAGAGCAAATCCAAAAATATAATTGAACTCATTCGTACATATTTTTTTGGACCAATGTCAGTAACCTCCTTAGCGGGATTTTTGTACTATGTTATTTTTGTAGATGACTATTCTAGGAAAGATTGGATTTGCTTCTTAAAATGTAAAGAGTCAAATGAAGTTCTAATAAGATTTAAATAATTCAAGGATTTAGTTGAGAACATGTCAGGGAAAAGAATTGAAACCCTAAGATCATATTATGGGGGGAATATATCTTTGATAACTTTAAATAATTTTGTAATACAACCAGGATTAAGAGGGAGTACATTGTTCCTTACAAACCTCAACAAAATGGGGTAGTTGAAAGGAAGAATAGGAGCATAGTAGAAGCAGCTAAAGCTATGATGCATTATCAAAACCTACACACCTCATTTTGGGCTAAAGCCTCTTGTATCGTTGTTTACATAGAAAATAGATGTCCTCACTCTCTCCTAGATAACATAACCCCTGAAGAAGAATTCAATGGGATTAAGCTTGACATAAGTCATTGTAGAATATTTGGTTGTCCTATCTATATCCACATTCCTAAAGAAAAAGGTCCAAACTAGAACTGTCAGGGAAGAAAGGGATATAAATGTCAGATATAATGAATCATCTAAAGCCGATAGGATATACATCACTAGTCAGAACTTAATTGAGCTTAGCAGAGATGTAACTTTTAAAGAAGACATTGCATTCAAAAGATCCAAAGACATTAATGAAATAGGTGATGAGTCTCCTCAAAATATGGAAGAGGATCTTGCCCCTGAGATTCAGAGGGAGACACTTGTAGAAGACAATGATGAACCTATAAACTCTACTCTTAAGCCTAGTGATTCTATTGTTAGTCATAAAAGGCCTCTCTGGGAAAGGAAAATGGATGAAGAGGAAGAAAATTATGCAGATCCAAAGGGTACCTTCAGAGAAATCAAGAAACCAAATAGATACTCAAACTATGTTGCTCTCATGAGTGAACTTATCAAGCCTGAACCTTCTAGTGTTGAGGAAGCACTCCAACATCAAGTTTGGAAGAATGCAATGATCAAAGAATATCAATCCATTTTGAAGAATGATGTATGGGACAATGTACCTAGACCTAAAGATAAATAAGTTGTCTCATCCAAATGGCTCTTCAAAATCAAACATACAGCAGATGGGAGCATTAAAAAACATAAAGCAAGATTTTTTACCAAAGGGTTCTCACAAAAGGAAGGAATTAATTATGAGGAGACATTTTCCCCAATTGCTCGTTATACCTCCGTCAGGGTTGTAATTCTTTAGTGTCGGTTGCTAGGCTTCTTGGCCAGGGTCGGTGTGTTCTTCATGTCAGGAAGAACCCCAAGGGAGCTAACTACTCCATGGTTGGGTGATAAAAGTGCCTGAGCCACACTCCCATCTTGAGATAGCATATTGACACATTTCAAATGGCTTAGGAGACAGTAAAATACATATGGACAAAGGTCCAAGGTATATTTGTTTTGGTTTTTATGCACAAATTTCATAATCTTATTATTTATTGACGAATCTAAGGTTCTAAGATGTACTTGATGTTTGGCGTGCAGGTCGGCATCCAAATCACCTTATGTATGACACTTAAGGACATAAATTATTCTATTGTACCTTGTATTTTAATGAAGTTTCGACTTGTAGGTTGATTTCCATAATGTAATTAATGTAATGTATATTTGGTCATGTGATGACTTATGACATGCGTCTGTTAAGATGTCTTTATGTATGAATTTTTCTCATTGTACCTTGATTATTTCGACGTGTAGGTTGAAAACTTGTGGAACTTCCTTTCATTATCAAATTTTATTTGGTTGATTAGACTATGTGTATTTTCGACCTTGTTTTCTTTTTGACTTTCAATAATTCATGCTTTATGTGTGACACGACATCCATTGGGAAAATGTAGTCTTTACAAGAAGCCAGGAAGGAATTTTGTAATTTAGGTAACCCTTGGCTATGCCGAATGCAGTGTCCCATAGAATACATAGATAGATAGATAAAAAAAAATAACATCTACAAGGCTAAACATAGTCTATGGGATAGCTAGGAAAATTAAGCCAACTTCAATAGCTCGGTTCTTTTCTTGTGCAAGTTGATGATGAGCACACCTAACTTCTCAATGTACTCCTCACTAAATAGGTTATTCCAAGAGCTATCAGATATAGCATCCACAAATTTTTCCTTGTTGTCCTTGTATGCTTCACATTCTAAAATAAAGTGTTGTTCGGTTTCCACTTTCCCAGAATTGCAAAACATGCAAATGCTCTCTTCCCAAGCCTCCTTTGGCCTCTTCCAACACCCAGTCTCACATTGCAGTTGATGAGAGTTGGTTCTCAACTGAGCAATAAGAATTTTATCTCTCTAAGAAATGTTGGCCCCTATGTACGCTTTTTGGAGTTGATCACATGCGGGGTTCAACTCATTAATACAATATATTTTCTTCCTTCCAATCCCATTTCCCTAATTTCTCCTGTAAAATTTCTCCATAACAAAGACCTTTATTTATTTGTTATTTGTGGGGTACATATTCAATTGGATATTCCATTTACTCATGCACTTGATTTTTTTTGCATCCACGTCTTTTTTCATTTGCACAATATATCATTAAAGACAACGTTAGGCCATATATCTCCTTCCATTTTTTTAAATTCTTTTTAGATAGCTTATGAGGCGAGCCATAGTAAGTGCCTCGATAGGGGAAACCCCCATTTCACTTAGCATGATATCAAATGGGATAGTGATTTTGATTTCAAATTTGCTTGTGATTAAGCACTTTTGGATTCCTTCGAATTTGCTTCCATTGGGCTATTGAAGTGTTGTTGGCCCATAATTCACACCCATAAAGAACAACCGATAGCACAAGAAGAACAAACAAGGTTTGAGTAGTTTTCCAATCCCAAACCTCCACTTCACAACACCTATTTTGAAGAGCATAAAATGTCTTCCATCCACCTAATGTCCTTTTATTTATGCAGCCTTCCTAGCTTAATTTTTTGTTTAAGTCAATGCCGAGATATTTATACTCTGCAACTTCCTCAAGAACACTGCCACCAAAATAAAACTCATGTTGATGTTTTTTATTATTAGAAAAAACCATGACTTTAGTCTTGCTAATATTGACCTACATCCCCACCATTCTGCAAAAGTACTCAAGAGAAAATAAAAGTTCTCGTAAACCATAGACAGATTTGGCAATCAAAATGAGATCGTCTCCATAGAGGAGCATCTTTATTACAAATTCACCCAACTGGATACCTTCACCATTTTTCATGATTAACCACTCATCAAGTTTATAGATATATAATCCAAACAAAGTATGAGATAGAGGACAACCTTGTTTGACCCCAATATCACTCCTAAAACATTCTAAAATGCCAGCTGAAGTTCTCATTTTGACTTTCACCTCTTCATACATCCTATGAAGAACAGCTCTGAGATGCGTAGAAATCCCCAATTATTCCATCTTGAGCCAAATATTGTACCTAGGGACAGTGTCAAAATACTTTTTAAAGTCAACAAAACAACAAAAAACCTCCTCCTCTTCCCCCCACCCTTTTTTGATAATGTGCCTCAGAGTGGAACAGTGATCAACCGTCGAGTGTTTTGGCCTAAAACTAGCTTGCCCTTTTGCATGTTTATGATTTTCTTCTGCCCATTTACTGGTCCTATTTTCTATCATGCTGCCAAAAATTTTTGCAAATAGATGATTGATCATTATTGTCATGCAATTGGAGGGATTGTTGACATCACCACTCTTAAAAAGTAGTATTGCAAGGATGATTGTCCAATCTTTAGGAAACCCCTTTTGGCTGATATTGTTGAAGATTTATGTAATGTATGGTGCAAGGGTTTTCATACCCCACTTGAGATACTCTGCTTGTAGCTCAACTAGGTCTTTTATTTTACCAACACCCAACTTCTTAATATCCATCTCTACCTCCTGCACGGTGAAAATATTTGTTGTATTGTTGACCAAGGGTGGCTGGTCCACTCCGCCTTCTTGTCCATAGAGTTTCCTAGCATAGTCAAATCACTGGGTGGCTGTAATATTATTTTTAAGTTTGGTTCTTTCTTGGCTGGAGTTCTTTCCATAAAAGTTTGGGGTTATTTTTACCTAGGGAAATTAGCTCCTCTCTCCTTGTGAACAAAAAAAGTATTTGTTTCTTCTTTAGGATCTTCTTATAAGCTTTAATGTCAAGGTTTGTTTTATTTGACTCCCTTAGATTTCTCCTATCCATCTTTCATTTCTTATCGAACCACGCATTAGCTAGAAAACAATTTGTTTCAAATTTTCTATTTTTTGTTCTCTTTCACTTTGAGAGAGTCGAGCGTGGATCAGAATTGATAACGTGTGACTATTAACAACATGCCTGTGCATATGCTTCCCCCTATAAATTCTCTCAAGTGTAGCCCTAAAGATGTTACCATTTGCTGAAGTCAAAAGAATTCTACCCTGAGAAGGACGTTGTTGAGGGCATTGGTTTTTTGCCCCAAGGTGCCTATCCTTTTCCCATAACAGATTTATGTACAGTTGTCTATGATCTGATTTGAGATCCCATATGTGTTCCCCAATTACAACTTCCTCAATTCTCTCACACAAATTATGCGAACAAATTGTATAATCAACCATGTTTGTGCCATTGTAGGTGTTGCAAGTGAAATTGCCTGACTTAGACCATCTAGCCAAACTATTGTAAATTATTAGATCAAAAGTTCCACATAAAGTGATCAATTCTTCCCCAAAATGATTGTAGCCTTTAGCATCTTCTAAGACTCTTTCCCGCTGATATTTTCTCTTTTCTATGAGCCAAATAGGATTGCCATTTTCTTTGGAGTTGAAAATACTAGCTTGGCAATTCGTTGTTCTAGCATTGAAATCTCTGACAAGAAGAACATCCCCAAACTGTGAAAAAATAACAACATATTTCTTTAAGGAAGCATGGGGGTCATTGCACTTTAAGCCACACTTTTAATAAGTTTTAGATACTTGTGGGGAAAAGTAACATGCTACGATCCTGAGAAGACTGTTGTTTTTCACGATTTTAAATCATATGAATTATTTATTAGAGTCTGGCTTTTCCAATTGAATGACACATCCTTCCCTTTCTTTTACAAGAACCATTATGCCTCCATGACCTTTACCATTTCTCGTTGCCTCACTCCACACTGCCAACTTCCAGCAGCCTTCAAACAATGGAGTCATACATCCTTTGTGCTCATGTGTCTCTATGAGACAAGTAATAAGAGCACATGGGACAAGTATAATCTTGATTTTATGCAGACCATAATCCATTTGAACTCTCCAAAACTCAACACAAACAATGATAATATTTGGTTAATTTAGAAGTTGTTATAAAGTTATCAAGCTAATGTTAATATTAAATTCTACATTTTACATTGACAAGAAAACCAAATTAGTAAAGATAACATTTTCAAATCAACGGGCAAAATTTCATAATAAATCGATGCGCGATGATTAGAACAATCCTGATTGTTCATTTTTATTAGTGCATTTTTCTAAAATATCACTGTTACTATATATGTGCATTTAAAAAAAATAGTACGTACTTACTGCACATTGGAAGATAATCCATGCAAGATAATAGAAAGAGAAGGCTACGGTATTCCATTTGAAGATATGAATTTTGGATTTTTATTGTTAAATTATGAAATTAATTTATAAGTAGATTATAATTTATTTTTATACTTTATATAAGAAAAATATTGAATATATCTTAATGTAAAATAATAAAATAACTTAAAATATGGATTCTAATATTTGTGGTGTTTAAGTTTATTTATATATAACATTATGTTAAATGTATATTTATTATAATTTTTTTGGTACTATAAATTATTCAATAGAAATATTATTTGAATTAATACAAGGAAATTAAATTATTTTAGTTGAGAGTTAGATAATAAATAGATAGATATAAAATATTAAGACTCCTCTCTCGGTTTTCAAATATATTGTTTAATATATTTTTCATTTGCGTAGTTTAGGGAGATTTAACTATTATATTTATATTATAATTATGTAATTGGTACATAGCACATTATTTCTATAGTACACAAATTATATACAATATTTTGTTTATTATATGTAGAAAGCTTAATATATTAATTTTATTAAATTATAGTAATATTTAATAATTTAGTGTTGTTTAGTAATATATCAATTTGTCCACATTGGCACCCACGACGATTTTGTGGCTAGAACCCTAGGGCGCTCTAATTTAGACCCATAATACTAACCACTCAGGGATGAAGATAACCGTTCTGGTGATCGTTCTGATGGTTATGACAATCGTGTTTAGGTTACTTTTCTATGGGTGAGTGCAATGATTATATCCCTTGTCTCTATTGTAGTAGCTGAGAGTCCTAGTAAAAGGAGAATAATGAGACCCCCTGCTATCATTTTCAAAAGTCCAGCTCTCTGCCTCATGAGCTTTTTCGAATATGCCATGTCCATAACTTTGAATGTGTTAAGAAAAAATAAGTGCATTGTATTAGTGATCAAACTGCTTATTCAATCCTTTGATAGGGACATATAAAACCTATTGTTGTTGTCATGCTCGTCAATTTTGGTGTTGCTATTAAGTCGATCAAGCAGTGGTAATAATCTGATACCTAGCAAGCAATAATTCATTTCCATGGAGATACTTGGGGGAGAGATAGGGAGAGTTGTTGAGGGAAGAGCAACAGAGAGAGTAAGGAGGTAGAAAGAGGTATGGAGATGGATATTTAAAAGAAGAGGGATATAGAGGGAGAGATGGGATTGAAGATTTAAATATATAAAGAAGAGAGAACGAGAGAGGGAGAGATATAAAGCTAATGATAGAGGTAGAAAGTGATATATAGAGAGGGAGAGATATATAGGGATAGAGAGATAACAAAATAGAGATAGAGATAGAGGGAGAGATGGGAGAATAAATATGGAGATGTAGAGGCTTAAAGGTATAGAAAGGAGGTGACAGAGAAAGATGGATGGATAGAGAGAGGGAGATGTGTCTACATATGAAGAGTGGAGAGTAAGATAGATATAGAGATGAATATACTATGAGAGGATGGAAGAAAAATAGATAGAGATATAGAGATAGATTACGAGGTAAAGACATAAAGAGATCTAGGGAGAGGGAGAGATAGAGAGGAAGATATAGATATAGATATAGATATAGATATAGATGGCGAGATAGATTGATAGAGAAATAAGGATATATAGAGAGAATGCAAGGAAGAGTCGAACAAGGGAAAAATACTTTATTGACCTTTCATACCTCTACGACGTACCCATTACACACTAAGATGTAATTGCTAATTTTTACCAACTATTAAATATAGTAATGAATAGCTATTAGACCACTAAGACTAAAAGCAATTGAAATATGAACTATAACTGATCTCCTCCCCCCATTAGAAGCTCTAGAATTCAAAATTGTTAAAAATAAAATAAGATTTGTCTCATTAATAATAGGCCCACCATTAAAATAGATGTGTGAAGTTTTCCACTAACCCAAAGACGACAATGAGTAAAGACCAGAATTGAGAGTTTAACCTTTCGTCTTTGGTCTGTATTTCACTTTTCGTATCTTTTGTCCTTTTCTGGCGTGCGATTTTCGCGGGGAAGCACTGTTTGTACAAAGGACAATAATATGAGAGGAAAACAACTTTATTAAGCAGAACAAGACTTTGACCTATATACTTACCATGGATTTATAATTAATATTCCAAATTTGTTCAGAACTTCCTTTCAAATGTGCTGGACCATAATTACAGTAATCAATTTTCCCTTTCAAATGAGCTGGCACGCTACACCCTTCTCTTTCTTTATTCTTATAAAGATGCCTACAACCACTCATTTTCTATCGTCCTTCCACTTTCGTTTTCAACTTTAACTTTTGACGCTGATAGCCATGTTCTTTCGCAATTATCTTTACAGCTGTCTGCAAATATGCCATTTTCACTTATCTTTACAGCTGTCTACAACTATGCCATTCTTAAAGAAAATTGCATTAACACATTCAATACCGATTCGAAATGGGCTAGGAAATTGATGTTTATATATGATATCATTGTAGGCGGTATTAGCTTATGTATATCTATATATATAATACGCGGAAAGTAATCCTTCTCAAGTGCGCCTATTTTTCGTGTGGATTAGGGATGATAATTTAAAATAGGCGCCTCGAGAAGGATTACTCTTGGCGTATTATATAAATAGGTATATATAAGCTAGTGGCAGTCCCAGTGCAACATGGAAGACATTTTCTGTTAGGGTTAGGGTTAGGGTTAGAGTTAGAGTTAGGGTTAGGGTGATTTTTTACAGTTGGAATGTATAGTTAGGGTTAGAGTTAGGGTTACGGTTACGGTTATGGTTAGGGTGATTTTTTACAGTTGGAATGTACAGTTAGGGTTAGGGTGATTTTTAGGGTTAGGGTTAGGGTTAGGGTGATTTTTACGGTTAGGGTTAGAGTTAGGGTTAGGGTGATTTTTATGGTTAGAGTTAGGGTTAGGGTTAGAGTTAGAGTTAGGGTTAGGGTTAGGGTTAGGGTGATTTTTATGGTTAGAGTTAGGGTTAAGGTTAGGGTTAGGGTTAGAGTTAG
>MU227294.1:12857-27034 GCA_018584345.1 Thuja plicata
TGCATACTAATTATAGACAAGCAATATATTCAACTAAAAGTAGGAATATATTGAAAATGGTGTCACATTTTTTTTTAAACAAAAGTTAGTATTGGTCAAAATTTTGTCCTTTACACAGTACTAAATTTGACCAGGATGTTATACAATTCACGGTTCTTTCGACAAATTTGGGTGGATAATTCGACGACAAAATGGACTAAATCAACCAGGATGCTATACCATCGATGCTCGATTCGATGAATTTAGGTGGATAATTTGATGACACAATGGTCTCAATTTTGACATTTACACCAATTGCGTGATGTCTTATTCTTCCAGTTACAAGGGATTGTTGCAGTCGATAATTTGACCAGTTATGGGGTCAAAATTTTGACTATTATTTACCATGTAGAAAATTTGACGAAAAAAGATCGACGACAGTTTTAGTCGCTTATTCGACCAATTGTTGTAGAAAATTTGACTAATTCTCGTCAAAATTTAAGGTAAAATTTACTAGTGACATGTAAGTTTGGATCACTTATAATGTGTATATTATTTTATTTTCAAGAATACTTTCCTTCAATTGGAAAAGTGAAGTGGGACACCACCAAGCCAGTCACATTACAAATAAATAACCTTATCAAGTCACTAGGTGACAACTTTGATTCAGTGATGACTGAATACTTCCTTGATTTCAAGGAAAAGATGATGGAGAGAGTAAGGATCCCTGAACAGTTAATTGAAAATCATAAGGAAGAGATATGCTTTATGGTGGATTTAGATTTTACTCATATTAAGCCAGTTGTATCGAGGACAGCCTAGTTACCACCACTTGACTATGACATAAACATAGATCAAGCAATAAATGCAATTGATGCACTATTGAATGAACCACTTGATAGTAAGCAAAAAAGATTTGGAACATATGAAGAGGCCAAGACTAAAATAAAAATGAGCCTAGTCATAAAGAAGATTTTCAACAAGAAAAAAAAGATGGTAAAGAATCTTGAGAAGTTGTTGTCGGTGAATGAGGAGGAGAAAGAAAAAACAGAGGACATCGAGGGATAGGGTGCCATCGGTGAAGAGGAAGATGAGCAAGCAGCAAATTTTGAAGACACAAAGTATGATGTGCCTCCACCTCCAACCAAGAAACCAAGGACTACAGCAGCTCACAGGACAAGGAGCCAAACTACAAAGAAAGATACTACACCTCTTAAGAAAGTTCAAGTGAGGACCTATAAGAGGAAGAAGCAAACAGATAAGAAAACACCTACCAAAAGGAGGAGAAGACTCATCAGAACCAGAGCCAACATTGAAGACTCAAAATAGGATGAGCCTGAAGTAGATAAGAAAATATTAACCCCTCAAACAATTGATGAGATTGTTGATTCAATTGCTACAACAGGTACCATGACTGATAGGAAAATCAAACAATGGGTAAAATTGGAGTTTGAGGACCAAAATAAAATAGAAGATGCAATAATCAGGTCTATGGTTAGGTTCAAATATGTACCAGTTGAGTTTGCTAACAAAATACCCAAAGAACTGAGTGACAGAATTTCAACACGATGGAATTATGCTTTGCACTTAGAAAAGGAAGCAAGGGAGAGGATACTTGTAACACTCATGCCTCCCGAATCCAAAATGGAAGAGATAAAAGAAATGATGAAAAAGAATTCAAATAAATTTGTGGCAAAGATAAGAGCCTACAAGGTGTTATAGGGAAAGTTCTTAGAGCTTGACAGCATGACAGATGCTAAATGGAGAGAAATTTGTGATCTACCTGCAGAATCAACAAGTTGTGAGAATCCATTACTTCTCACCGAGACACCTCATATAGAGGAGCAGAAAGAAAAGAAAGTCCAGAGCACATTGCTTTGGATAATATGGAAGATAATGATCTCATTGACTTAGATAAAGTCGTAGATGATCTTGACATTCAAGATATTACTCACTATGATTCTGATAAGGATCCAAAGAAGGATGGTAATATTCATATCTCTTAAGGATCAAGAAAAGCAACAAGCATTGAAGACACTAGGAAATAAGGACATGGATGTTGCTAGTGAGACATGGCCAGACACTTCAATCATTGACATAATAGGACTGGACCTTGTAGAACAAATTCAAAAGGATGAAGATGTCACTATTCAGCAAGCTCAAACCGACGAACAAGACACAACAAAAGATGCAGCACAGGTGAGCACACAGAACAATATGCAAGTATTGATGAAGGCCATAAATTTGATAGAAGGACAAGAAGAATCTACTGCAGATACAAGCATACCCAAAGACAAGGGTGATGCAGAAATAAAGGATACAAAAGATGAATCTAAAGATACAACTGTAGAACAAGCTGCTACCGATGATCAGCAAGACAAGTCTACTAATCAGAATCAAGAAGGAGAAAAACAAGTAGAAGAGGAAATGAAAAAGGAGAAGAGTGAAGAAGAGAAGATAGATGATCCACAAAAGCAAACAAAAGATAAATCTATTGAAACACCAAAGGTTGATGAATAGATGTCTTCACCTAACCGACAGGTGAACACCAAGCAGAAGGCACAAGAAGTTTCATCTACAAAGCCTTCAGTGAGCACCTCAGAGAAAAAAAATGAAATAGCAATGGTAATTCATACATCTTCTTCTACACAAGTCACAAGGAAGAAATAGAAGAGAAAGATAAAAAATGTAGTCACTCTGGATGAAATAATTGAGATTCTAATATGTGCTCCTAGAACATTGGATCCTACTGAGTTAACAAATTATGCTAGACTTTGTGAAAGGAAAGCTATCCAAGATAAGCTGAGAAAGGCCGCAAAAGAATCAAAGGTACTCGATGTTGAAAAAGGAATCCTCCAACAAATTGTACCTAATACAAATGTTGATCAAACAAATCCCATACTTGATTAATTAGTGGTTCTCACCGACGCTATCACATCTCAGAATATAGATTCTGAAAAGACTATGGAAGCAAGAAAATAAGCCAAGAAGTGGCACTAAACAAGGTGAAGCTATCTAAACTGGTAAGCATATTGGACCCTATAATTTTAGAAGCTATAGCCTTAATTCAAAAATTGTGCACGTTGGATCAACTCACCAAGGAGTATACCGAAAATATAGCACAAATTGATGCTGATCTTTAAGCTAGTGCACAAGGTCTCACAAACATTGAAGATGCAATCAAATTGCACCATGACCAACTCAAGAAAGCTAGGAAGCTGAGACAAGATATTCAGATTGTAGAAACAAAGTTCAGAGATGACGTGAATGAGCTTCAAGCTCAACTTTTACCAACTCTCACATTACTGCAACACCATATGACACAGGAAAGAGCACTTATTGCCACCCAAAAAATGTCTGTCCTAGACAACATTTATGATATGCATGACATGATTGCACTAGAGCACATGGCACTGGAAATCCTCAAAGAGAAATGGGAGAAAATGATGGAAGATATCAAGAACAATCACTCCCACATACTTGACACTCTATAAGTTGCACATTTTTGTCACATTTTTGACAACTTATAAGTTGTACATTTTTGTCATGATTATCAAAAAAGGGGGAAATTATATGTATAGTTCAGTAATCTTATATCAGTAAAAAGAGGAAAGACTAAAAAAAAGGGGAATGTATAGTACAAAGGCAAGTATACATGTACAGATACTTATACTATACTGATGCATACAGTTAGAGGGAGTCATATCATGACAAGGATATATACATGGTGTACATACTAAACACTTTAGTATTTTGCACATATCATTTTTTGATACTAATGTCAAAGGAGGAGATTGAAGACATTATATTTTTCCATTAGTATATGCAAGGAAAAATGTGATAAACACTGTCTGTTAATACTACACCTAAAGATAGGGCACAACACTACCCGATGCCAAGGTTACCGATACTGCTAAATACAAAGCATCCCAATGCAACACTATTTAGTGTTAACCAATGATAGAAAAGACAAAGGAACCTGACGAGTAACCAATAGTGCAACCCAACGAAATAGTCAAGATTGGAACCCGATAGATCAAGGGAACCCAATGAACAGTTCAAAGAAGGAACGTTGAAAGACTTTCAGTTCACTCCAGCAATCAGATACCGAGAGTCAGTTACATCTCGAAAAAAGTGGATCTGACTTCCACGCCA
This sequence comes from Thuja plicata, assembly GCA_018584345.1. Taxonomy (NCBI): domain Eukaryota; kingdom Viridiplantae; phylum Streptophyta; class Pinopsida; order Cupressales; family Cupressaceae; genus Thuja; species Thuja plicata. The sequence goes on from MU227294.1 coordinate 16,992, forward strand.
GATAAATCACTAAAGTTTTATATTTAGCTTCTTGATTTGTTTTTAAATCCATTACTTGAGGGAAAAGCAATGTAATTATTATTATTTTTATCAGTCTAACTGATTTAAAACATGCAAACTAAAGGATCAAGGTCAAGTTGTATACCTTGGATCTAGAGTTAACATTGTAATGTGTGATTATAGAATAGGTCAAAGAACTTATATAAATAGATGCTCAATCAATTGTAAACATGTTGCTTGATGATGATTGTAGCCTCTGAGAGCATCTAAGTTTCAGATAAGAGAATTCATGCAAAAGCACAAACAAAGATCGAATCAGTTTTCAAGACTAAGAACCAAGGCTACCGACAAGCAGGAAAAGGTATTAATCAATTACTATAGGTGATATTCATACTCTATAAGATTTAATGGATCTGTGATCAGAAAGTATAGATTGTATATAGTCAGGTCATACATATTGTACACATTCTAAAAAGTGTAGTACACTTAAGAAATCCTTTCAAGGAAGGTGGATTTAAAAATCATATTGTAAATCTCTTAACCGAGTGCACACTGCATCAGTGTTGCTAAAGCTCTTAGCAGAGTAGATCCTAATAGGTCTCCACATTAATACTCCTAACAAGGTAGATCATCATAAGTGATCAAATTGTAATCCTTAACCGGCTCCCTTCCAATCTACAAATAGTGAAGTTTTGTGGGTGTCATCCCCACCATAGTTTTTACTTCCTAACAGGAGTTTTCTGCGATATCATATCTTGTGTTATGTGTCTATTACTTTCATGAATATTTCTATGAATGTTACATACAATTAAGTTTATGAATTAATATTACATGCATAAGAAAGAACATCAGATTTGGTCAGTAATACAATAAAGATTGATTGCTAATGAAGTAAGGTGAAAAGTGTTAAAAATTTTAGAGGTACTGATTCACCTCTCCCCTCTCAGTACTACTTCCCATTAATCCCAACAATATTTCATAAATACTAATTTAACATCCATCTGATACACTTTGAATCCTTTAATTTGTAAGTTGCATATACAAGTAGAGTTATAACTCCTTCCAATCTAGCAACTGGGGTAAATGTCTCACCATATTCAATGCCTTCTTCTTGTGCATATCCTTTGCATACCAGTCTAGCCTTATTTCTTATGTCTTCTCCATGCTTATTTAGCTTATTTCTAAATACCCACTTGGTTCCAATAACATTCTTATCCTTTGGTCTAGGTATTAGTGTCCAAGTTTTGTTCTTCTCGATTTTCTCAATCTCTTCATTTATGGCATGTATCCAATATTCATTATCCAAAGCATCTTTCACTGATTTGGGCTCAAATTCACATAATAAACATGTCTAATTTTTCAATTTTTTTCTTGTCATGACCTCAAAATATTTTTCTCCAATGATTTGATCTAGTTTATGATGTCTCCTCACATATTTTGCTAATATAGGCTCTGGTCTCCTTTCTTCTTGTTTTTGTTCTTCAAATTCATCTAGAAAATTCACATCAGGTTCATTTTGTGTCTCTGCTTCCTCTTCTGATTACTCGGCAGTTACCTCATGATGCTCAGCAACTTCTTTCTATAACTCGGCAGATTCTTGTTGTTACTCGGCAACATCATTTTGTTGCTTGGTAGCTTCTTTTTCTAGTTCAGGTAAACTGTTGGGCTCTCCTTCATTCATGTATACAAAATATTTGTAATCTTTAGGTTCTTTCTTGCATTCAACTTCATTCTTTTATCACTGTCACTATTCACACATATTTCTTTTCCTTTTTTAGACTTATGAAGAGTCAATTGTGATTTGAATGTAGAATCAACATTATGAGGGGTGAAATTATCAGAAATTGATAACTTAAAAGCAGTAAGTCTACTAACTAAACCTTCCAGAGTTAAGTTGTTACTAGGAGTACATCTTAAGTTCTTGTATTGTAGAACACTAATAGCATAAATAGGAAGTAGGGTTCTAAATACCTTACTAATAATAGTATCGCCATTAATAGTTCCATTAGCTCCTCTAATATCATTCAAAACCTCCTTAACTCGGCTACAATATTGAACAATAGTTTCACCTTCTATCATTCTCATTTCATCAAACTTACCTCTTAAGATTTCAGATTTGGCTCTTAGTACATTTGTGTCTCCTCCATAGATAGCTTCCAGTGTGTCCCACATTTATTTTATAGTAGTACAGTCTTTTATGTCTTCAAATTCAGGATAACTTAGGGCTTATGCAATCTCCAACATTGCTTTATTGTGTTCTTATTTTTCCTTCATCTACTGAGCTATCAATGGTGTAGGCACAATTATGTAATCATGTTCCACAGTATTTTGTTGCTTCTCCAATTCTAGCTAGGTGTAGCTTCATCAAACTTTTCCATGCAAGGAAGTTCTCCTTGTTCAACCTTGGTACCTCCTTTTTATACATCTTGATCTGTAGCTTCAAGTACCTTCAAAAATTTCCTTACAAGCACCACAATGCTCTGATACAATTGTTAGAATGATTCAAAATAACTAAGAGGGGGGAAATTAGTTATCCTCAGGTCCAGATGTGCCAATTGAACTTTTAAACACTTTAACCATTTCAGATCTACTCAACAATCCACTCGGTCTCTATAGCATATGATTAATAACATAAAATTATTGTCCACTGTCCTAAAGTAATCAACTTGCAAAATATAAAGCTCTTAACAGTAAACATATCAAATAAGACTCACACAAGTATGACACCAGGATTTAACATGGAAATCCAATATGGGAAAAAATATCAGTAACATGCTACTAGTCTTTCACTCTTCTGAAGTGAACTCTGTGAAGAGCCAACCCTATTCAAGGTTACAATACACACTGTTAGGTGTGAACCTGTTCAAGGATTTAGTCACCCTATTAAAAGTGAGCCTTATTAGAGGACTTAGATCATTCCATTAGAATGCCACCTTGATTAAAGGATTTTCAAAATGATTGTTAGGTCAACTTTAATTAAAGGATTTTAACTGATACAATGGTTAGAAAGTAACTGTAGTTTTGATCTGAAACATACAACTCACTTTGCAAATATAGATCCACTTTCGCTCAAATGCTAATTCACTGACTGACCTCCATTTTCATCTCTATCTCTCTGATCCTCTTGGAAATATGTCAAGTAATCACCACTTCATAGTTCTTTACTGCTCTTCTCAGCCCTCTCAGTCGTTTGCTTATATTTTCCAATCAACTGAATCAACCTCTATACACATAACCTACAATTAGGTTAATCTTATACCTCTCTTATTAGTTAGCTTGATCTTTTTCTGCTTAATCATCACCGTAGATCTTAGGGTTTGGTCAGATCCAACAAATCCTTCCAACATTTTGTTATCCTTCTACTTTGCAGATACATCTAAAAATCCTTCTTGAATCCATACATAGAAATGGTTAAACATATATTAAATGCTCCACGACGTTCATCCTTATCTTCAATACGCTTTACATATCCCAAGAATTCAACTATGTCGGTTGGGATCTTGATTCTTTCATAAATTGTAAAATGCTGACACTCGGTCAACACTTTGTTCTTCCACTCGGTCATCACTAGATAAATTAGTAAATATTGATGCTCAGTCGACACTATATTTTCTTGGCGTGTACTGGTGCTCGGTCGACACTCGGCATAAACTTAAGTTCCTTAATCTTCTACTCTTTTGCTCGGTCAAGACTAAGATTTTAGTCTTGCATACCTCACTTGGTGTTAAAGATAAACAACACATTATCTTGTCAATTTTCCAACTCATTGACAAGGTGATCCCACAAAACTGTGTCCCACTTTTTGGCCAACTTTGACACTGGAACGAACAATCTGATAAAAAAAAAAAAAAAAACTTCACTTTTGGACACCGATTGTCATAAAACTATTTAGAATTTTAAGATGATGTAAACTAGTGACTTTTAGCATTTTGTTTCTAGTTTATAAATATATATATTTTTTTTAAATATGGAACTTGTTTGTATCAATTTTTTCTTCTCCTTGAAATATTGTTTGAGTGAAAAATTAGCATTTTTCAGGAGTGACACTCACTTTGATCAACATAACTTTTTTTATAAAACTGATAAGAATGTAATTATTTATAATTTAGGTTTGTAACACAAATATCTAGAGAATCCATTTGGTCGCATTCAATTTGGGTGAATATTTTATAGTTTATTGAGTTATGAGGTGACATTAACTATAATTTGGACATAGGTTCACTTGGATCGCTCTAATTCTATCTCTATATATCAAAATTAATTTATTCTTTTTTTGATATAAAGGTAACATAAATACCTATTTCCTATATATTTTTCATAATTTTTTTCCCTAATTTACTATTTTTCCATAAGTGTCGAACAGAGAAGTCACTAAATGGTCAGACAACCTATGTTTAGTAAAACTTAAAAAGAAAAGTATTATTAAACTCAATATATATATAAATCATAATCATTGGAAAGATTTCTATGAGTAGTATTATCATGTATTTGGGTTTTTCAAATGAATTTATTTTATCCCACAAAAAGTTAATGTCAAAGTGTTTTTTTGTCATCATTTTGATTGGTGCAAAGGAGACTCGATTTTAGGTGTGAGTGAGGAGTAGAGAGATTATACCAAAGGGATTTTAATCTAACAGGATTTTATCTAACCATTTTCAATTTACTCCTTCAAATGGGAGCTCTCAAGGCTTAAATCATCATATTTTATTAAAAATGTGTAATTTCAACAAAAATGAGGATGTTCAAAAAAGTGGGACACACTATTGTAAGACCACCCATCAAGTACTAATTGTAGTTTTACATAACTCCACCATTTCACTAGGTCTTCTTGTTATCTCCTCTTTTCAAATCTTCTTCATCAATCAAATGATATGGCACTTTTCTAGATAGAAAATATCTTACCAGGTAAGGTTTGACATCAATGACAATATAATAATTGTTTCAATTGTAGCTTCCAATAGAAAATAATGGACCATATAGAAGAGATACAAAGGTTTGAGTCTCAGCTCACATCCTTCCAAAAAAGGAAGCAACATCACCTGAAGTTCATGAAGATTTCAGATTTTGGCGAAGTTGATCAAGTGGTTGAAAAATTCTGAGATGCTCATCTGGGCGTACTTTTTTCACACTAAGGGTTGGGTTAAAGGATTCATTTATTTGTTGGTTTTCACTCATTTCCAAAGGCAGTTAGGCATCAAGTTTTAAGAGGTTCTTGCAACCCCGAAATTGCACCAAATCACATTTTTGAAGGAAAATCAGAATTTCAGGGTCGAAGATCTTTAACTATGGGTCAGTTTTGAATAATAATTAGTTCTCCGTCAGTTAGTACCACGTCAATCACTCCCTCTATCAATTTTAGGCATTATAATCAAATTTTGAGTCATCTATGGAGATAATTTTTTATGAAAAAATGGTGGAACTTCACTTCTTCCCTACAAATTTGGATATATTTGTAGCTCGTTTTTGCACGATTTCAATGTAATAATGGATGGAATTCCATGCCAACATCATAACTATAGGATTGGAAGTAGTTTTTCATAGTTAAAGTAGAGTTTTATTTTTATTTCACCATTTTTCATGGCTAGAAACCCTAGTTATGGGATTCATAATTTATGGATGTAATCATTATATAAACTCATTTTGGAGAGTGTAAAAGGGTCAAATATTTTGCAATAGAAACTTTGTCCAATTGGTGTTTCATTCATGGTGTGTTTTGGTTTCCATCTATGTGAGTTTTGAGAATTTGTTTACAGAATTCAAGAGCCAACCGTGTTTCTTTGTGATTGTTCCTGTGAATTATTAAATTGGTGTTGATTATTGCTGAATCTACTTGTCGTGACGAATGTTGATGAAATATTTTGTGTTTTACTGAGTTCATTTGATGATTTCATCCACTAAAATATGAACTGTGAGTTTCTCGGATTTATGTTTTATGGGTTTCTCTTATCTTAGCTAAAATTTAATATGTGAGTTGAATCTTTGATAATTAATGTTTGTTAGGAATTTACTTTCAACAATTTGCTTAAAATCTCTCGTTACTCTCTCTTTTGATATTTTTGGAAAATTGGCTAATTCTAGAATTCATCTTAGATTCCAATTTCAAATTGCATTTATAGGAGCTGCATTCATTGAAAAGATAAAACACAAAAAAAAAGTGTTTAAAGATCCATTGTTTCAGCCTGAGTTTGAATCGAACCAGCAAAGGCCTCCTTGTGAACATTCACATTTATCTTTGATTAAGATTTCCAAGTGGTTGTACCATGACTGCAGAGAACCTTGGGAGTGACCTCGTTACTCTTTCAAGAGGGGATTTGCATCGCTTATTCGTAATTGTTACCTTGTGTAAGAACAACACTCAACACTTATATTTTAATAAAAAAGAGGCTAAAAATATAAATTTACTCGCCTGTTTGACCTCTTCCGCGTCTTGGTGGAATTTTTGTGACAATCCAATGCACCTATGAAGAAAATGAGCTTCCAATATTGTGTGCGCCCTTCTTAAGCTCTAAAATATCCCTCTATGTTGTGGCTGCAAACAAAACTTGATGGTTTGAAATGGGTGTTTGAAAATATATAATGTTTTACATATGACGCACACCATATAGGCTTGGTGTGCCCAACTGTTAGGCTTGACACACCAATCAATGTGCACCATATATGATACATGGTGCAAGCCATACCTTTCTTGGGGACCAAAAAAGTGATTGGAAACTTTTTGGTCCCCCATATTTGTGCACTTACCCTGGTATTTTTAAGCATTGTATCTACTATAGTATTCTCTTATGTCGTAAACACACATATTACTTAAATTTAATTCTAGACCACGTAGGAACATTCCTAATTTTGGTGGTGTTGTCACCTTATCACTTTTCCACCTTTGGAGGGTGATCCACCTTTAGTGGATATGTTGCACTATCACTTTTCCACCTTCAAGGGTGACCCGCCTTTAGTGGACATGTGAAATGTTTGTTTTTCCATTTTTAGTAGATGTGTCACACTATCACTTTTCCATCTTTGGTGGTTGATAAGTTATTACTTTATGTATCATGTCATAAGATTAAGACACTTGTCATAATAGTATGCCTTCGTATGTCTCACCTTGGCCTACTTAACCAAGGGGTTCCTATGTATTATTCAATTCAATTAATTTAATATTATTCTATTAGATTCTTTATGAGGGTGTAGTTTATTCTTGTCACATAGATTCCTCTTATTATTGTACTTTCCATTAGGCCTCTAGATCTTGGGAGTCCATATCCATAGCCAAATATTCCATGGTACTAGAGCTCATTGATTTCCATTGGATGGTCTTTTTGAGAGATTTTTGGTGCAATTTTGGGTTTTGTTTTTATGGATTTCTATTGCAAGTCAAAATTGGAGCTTGCTCATGCAAATGTGAGGTCACCATTGAATTTAGAAGGCCCAAATTAGCAAAGATCAATTATAAATTCATCAAAATCAGAGTAGTTGACATAGAGCCCCCAGAAAACAAATTCCCTACATGGTGGTACAAGCACCATAATTACTCTACATCTTGGAGGCAATTTTTAAACAACAATATTTCAATCATCTGCGCTCCTTTTTTTGAGATTTTTTTATTTGGTTTAGAATTTCGTACTCTACGCATAATGGTGCAAGTGATTTCCAATTTCAGTGCCTAATTCTTCTAGAAAATTGAGTAAGTCTCATTTTTACAACTTCCAAGGCCTCATTCAAACTTACACGGGCTCCTTTTCAAGTGCATTTTTTTTGGAAAATGTATAAATTTTTTTGTACTTCATAATAGCGTTATCAATTTCTAGTGATTGTGATAAAAAAAGTTTACTTTTAACACATGGTCTTATTTGACTTATTTGTACAATTGTAATGCATATATATTTATTTTGTCTTTTGTATAGTGATCTAAGTCTATTATAGTCTAATTGTGGCAATTGCAATCACTAACATGAAAAAATTTTTATTTAATATTTTTTAATAAAATATTTTGATAGGTTTAAAAAAACATTTTTAACAAGAAAATTTGTGAACATAATTTTTTTACCACCTACCAAGCCTACACCAACCAACCATTCATTCTTCCATGTGGCAGCCACCAGAGGCTCATTGTTATTATTTTCCTAGCAGCAACCCAATTGGAGGCGTCTGTTAGAGTAGTCTAGTATAGCTAATAATTAAATCATTTAATTATTAGTCTATTATACTCTTTGCTTAAGTTATACTTAGGCAAGTTTCTATTTCTTAGAGTTTCCCTTTTAGAGTTTCGGTATCCTTTATAAGGAATCACCACTTTGTATTTCATAACGAGATTGTATTGTAATTCATCATTGTTGAATATAGAAGCTTTTTTCTGTCAACATGAATTTCTAGTCTCTGGCCTTTTGGCCGCCATAGTTGTTCTTATGTCTTCTCTCTTCTGTTTCTTGCTTCTTCTCGTGACAGGTTTGCATGCAGGTGATCTTTGGAGGATTTGAGTTTATCAAATCTAACATGGTATCAGAGCTATCCTGCAGCCGGCTGTTCATTCTCTGTTGAAGCAAGCGAGGGTTTGAAGTTTTCAGAGGTTTTTCTAGCAGTTTTCATTGGTTCTGGGGGGTCTCTATTTTTTGAGGCATTTTGGACCAAAACCGACCTCACGGTTGAGTCTGGAAGGACCAAAAACCCTAGGATTGATATAAAATATGTCCAATTTGGACACCGGAGCATCAGGGAATTTTTTTGGCCTCCTAAGGGCCGTACGGACACGGGTTTCGAGAAAAAAATTTAAAAAACCTTATATTTTTAAGTTTTTTTGGCGTTTAATTAACGTGCGCAGTGTTAATCGTTCAGGGCCACCGTCGCGCCACCGTCGGGCCACCGGCGCTCCACCGCCGCCGGTCGGTGGTCGGCCCACCACCCTGTCTGCTCCCTTTATTCTGCGGCCCCAGCTGCCACCGCCTCCGTAGCGCGGCCCCCGCCGCCGACCACCACCGCTCTACACCCGGACCCCGCCACCGTTTGCGCCCATTTGCGCCACTCCGTCGGCGGCCAGCGCTCGGGCTGGTGGCGCCTTTTTTTATAATCCCGCGGGCCCCTTCTGTACAGCGCTTGGTCGTATGGGTGACCAAGAGCCCTAGTATAGCCCCCTGCGCGCGCCATGCGCCCAGGGGCGCTATTTTTTAGCCCCAGGGGCTTATTTTTTGGTTTATGAAGCCCTTTTGACCCCCCTGGAGTGTTTTCGCTCTATCTTGAGCATCCGGGGGTCTTTTTTCGACTTCCATATACCGTCAGAAAAATCTTTCCGAGCACTTTCTGATGATGGGGGTCAAGTTTTTGGGTTCTGCCATTTTGATAGTGTTTTTTTCTGTTGAAGTCCGATGTTCTTTTTTGCCTTCCGGGAGTCATATCTGGCTCATCCGGACTCTGTTTTTGGCAAACGAGATATCATCAAAAAGCTGGTTCAATGTACTATTCAGTTGCAGGGTTATTTTTTCTAGATTTTGCTCTAGGTTTTCTCTCCTCTGAGTTTGGCAGTTTATGCACTCTGGTGGATTGCTTGGTTCTACAGGTCCTGGGATCTCTTCTTCTGATTTCATAGCTCACTCTCTTTCTGACATCTGAGCATTGTATGCTTCTTTTGTTGCATCATTTTTCTGTAAACACACTGAGATAAAGTGCCTACCTCTGCATTTCTGGGATCTTGTACACCTTGTACAGTTTTTGTACTCGCACTGTGTTATAAAGTGTCATGGGGGGTTATGATGCTTTTTCCGCTTTAGGTGCATCCACCTTTGTCAAGTGAGCATACCTTCCACGACATTATCCCATGCTGTTTGTCGATGACACCGCCCTTTATCCTGTGTGTCTACTTCTATTGCACTGTTGGTGTTCCTGGTTCTTCTTCTGCAGATGTTTCTGGTATTGCATTTCAGTGTCCCTATCACCTCTCCCAGTTCAGCATTATGGGGGGGTTCACCTGTTGGTTCTATTGCTTCCTGGTTTGATTGATCAGCTCTTTAGACATTGTCTTCTCTACCTGGTCATGCACTTCAGTGGGGGTTCCAACA
>MU227294.1:43828-57388 GCA_018584345.1 Thuja plicata
TAGACTTGTGGGATACCGTAGCTCCACACCTTGAGAAGGATTTGGCGTAGCACTATGATGTGGTGGGTTCCTTATTTATGTGGCTTATTTTGCCTAATTTTCTCATATTTTGTGATTTATTGTCTTTTCATGCCTCCTTGGTGATGGGATGACCATTCTTAGTAAAAATAATGATGCTTTTTGTGCACCTAAGTAAAAAACATGTCTTCATATTTCTCAGAACATTTGGAGACTTAATAATTTTATGTCATGTTGTGTTACAAAGGATCACATGTGCTTCCACTTGGTGCAATCTCTTTTTTAGCAAAGAATTATTTATTTTCACTTCGTTTACACTCTTAATTTTATATTTTTATTGGTGCTTTGAGTAGTTCAATGGTTATTGTGGTCTATACGCTCTGACTATGACTAGTTGTAGTGTTGTTAAATGAAAATATCCTCAATTCATAGCTTGTGTATCTTACCATCATTTGAAGGTGTTTTTATTTTCCAATTTTAGTTTATTTTATCATATTGACTATGTTCTTCGACTAATAGGAATTCGGTCGCATAAGGGTTGCATGTTATCATGCGTCCTTTCTTAACATTTGGTCAAAGAAGATGTGTCATCTCAATCAAGTGAGTAAGATTGCTTAGAGGGTTCTCTTGCGCATTCCTCTCAGGATTCTTAGTGGGATCAAGGGTTGAGTTGAGCACCTCGAATAAGGAATTGTTTATAGAGAATCGTGAGTTGCAAGAGTCTTAGAATTTATGTCTAGATGTGAGCAAGTGGTCAACGATTTGTTGGTGCCCCATACTAATGGTCTTCTAAAAGTAACTAGTGTGTTTACCTATTCATCTTTATAAGACCCTTCAAAAAGATATACTTATAGAAAAGAACCCATCTATGACATTGTGTTCAAAATTCTAATATATGTCATTGACAATTATTTTAACAAGAATATTATTATTATGACTATAAAAATACTATTGATATTAGACATTTGAAAGACGTTGATAATTAAAATATTACATAATAATATCTAAAAGAACTCTTTGTATAATTATCACTAACCCATTTTGTCATTTCAAAATTGAAATTATCATTAATTCTTAATAATATTTTCAATCTTTGAATTTCAACCATTTTATATATTTTATTATATTAGTTCTCAAAAGCAACAAGTGCTCAATGTCCCCCTCTTTTATTAATTGATTACAAAAAGCTAAACGTAAAGCAACTAATTAACATATTTGTAAAGCAAAAGAGATCATTCCCAAAAAGTTGAAATAGCTATTGGACCACTTTTGGTATAATAGAACATCAAAGTCATTCCAATCAAAACGTATTAGGCTATTTCTCACTATGTCAAAAGACCAATAATTTGGACATGTGTGTAAGGTATACCTTCTTAAATAGTTTTCGTATAGATATGCTTCATTGGGCTTGAAGGTCTTAATCCCACGTGCTTTTTGTGTTAACAAGTCATAAATAAATAATTCCATCTTTATGATGGATTCAATGCAAAATAATTTTAGCGAGTTGAATGAGAAACAACATTTATTATGGGATAGGATTAAGAGTTGAGCATCTTAATTAATTAATCTCATGTGTCACTATTTTCAATCACTTTCAATTTTTTATAATATAATTTGCAAAGCCCTTACTTATTATTATGATTTCATGTTCATATTATCAAGTATGATGTCATGTCAATGTGTTTTTTTTATTTAGGTGTCTAAAAAGATTAAAAAAGTTAGGCCAATAGTTGTGTATTAAGCTATAACTATGATTTCATGTTCATATTATCAAGTATGATGTCATGTCAATGTGTTTTTTGGTTTAGGTGTCTAAAAAGATTAAAAAAGGTAGACCGATAGTTGTGTATTAAGCTACATTTGTTTTTGAAATTAAAAGCAAGGGATACTCGATAGGTGTTTGATTTGAAAGCATAAATGAAGCTTTACATAACATAAGGAAGTGTATAAAAGTGTCGGTCTCCAAACATGTATCAACATAGAAGTCATTCTTGTACATAGTAGCATCCATTTTAGAAGAATTAAAGTTATAGTAGTGTCCTACTGTATTTTTTGTATGACCTCCTAAGAAAACATAGTATTCAAATGCACTCGAAGACATAAAAAACTATTGTATTTGTAACTATAAAACCTCTCTTGTTTCCTCTTCTTGATCAGCAAGGATGAACCTATAGAAGATAAAATGATATAATCGATAAGCAACAAAAAAATTTATGAATTGAAGAAAGGAAATAATTTAATTTGTAGTACATTAAAAGTGGGTGTGGTAGTAACTTCACATACCTAGAATTATTGCAAGATCAATTGCAAGCGAGCATCTTCTTTCTTTTTAATAATATTGGAAGAATTATTTTTCCTTTTGGAGTAGCGATCCAAAGAGAATGTGGGTTGGGCTCTATACGAAGGCCTTTTAGGGATTTGACTCTCGTGACTGCTTTAAAGTTGGGGCCTTGTCTTTCGCTTTTACCTATATCAATCGTGGCTTTATATAGTGTTAGGCTTTTTTATTTGTGTATAGTTCACTTTTATTACATATATAGCTCACTTTTGTAGAACTACACAATGGGGCAATAAACCATTTTATAAATTGTCTAACAAAAAGTGAACTTGAAGATTTTTTTGTATAAATATGAGCTAGACCCCTATGAATTTTATGAATTACATGAAAAGAATTTTTTTCTACAGCGTACGCAATTTTATACAATTCTAAAGCCAAACTAATGAATATGGCCTTTGGAGGTACTTATTTTGCATTGAGTAGCTAGCCAAGTGACTACATATTCAAATATAGATTTGATTTTCAACAACAAGAGTAGAGTATTTACATTTCAATGATAATTGATAGAATACTACATGTTCTATCTTGTTCTATGGATATTTTAAACCACTTTCTCAAAAAAAAATTATTTTAACTATAGATTCACCAATATAAAGAAAAATCACATAATTTATAATTCAATAAATTGATTTTCAAATAATAGATTATTAGGTGCAATGTCTAGATTATATGAAAACAAACTATTAATACTATTGCTACTTTGAGGAATATGGTAGTTTGGTGAATAGGATAGCTAATATCTTTAATGGTACATGACTCCGTCCTTTTTACATGGATATTACTAAATGGAGATAAAATAGTGACCTAATCACTAGTTGGAGAGTGACAAGTGGGGAACATTTATTGTAAAAGTTGGAGACCCCTATGAACAAAGTAGAATCAAATGGCATAGTTTTTCTAAGTGGCCATCTTATATTTTGTAGAGAAAGAGAAAAGTTTGGACAAAAAATAATGACATGTTTATGAAAGAATAATACAAATGATTAAAGTTAAAATAGTTATGTAATAGCATGTGTTACAAAATTAATGGTATGTACGTACTATAAACCATGTAGAGAGAATATTATAATGCCAAAAATCTTTAATACATAAGATGACGCAGATTACTCATGTTGACATTAGTTTATAGTTATATATAATTTACAACTCTTTCGGTCAATAAAGAGATAAAACATTTACACGAATGAATTTGAATCTTTATGTTATATCCCAAAAACTATTAGATATCAATTATCAAGTAACAAATGAAACTCAATCTTATACTCATTCTATAGAAAAGAATATTACAAAATTATATGATATTTTAAAATATATTTCACCAATTGCCTTTTTATTAAATTGTAATAAGCCAATAACATAACATATTAACAACGACAACTTATATGGAGCATACAAAGTGTTGAGGATGACAAGAAGACTAAGTATCCCAAAAGGACATAACCGGTTGAGTAAAAGACTCTAATCAGAGGTAAGCTCATCAATTAAGCAGAATAGATCCCTTAATTTGAACCCATGCGTGGAAATGGGTTTATGTCTGCAAGCTGCAAACACACACACTTCAATGAGTTTTTACGCGGTTAGCTTATTAGAAAATGACAAAATCATAATACTGAAACGATCTAGGCTAACCGACATCGGCTCATTAACTTCTAGTAGGAAGGAGTTTGAATCTTGCTCCCAGGTCATTGCAAGAAACAGTGACTACATGGTGTTCTAAATGAAGGGTTTTAAAGCTATATGATTGAGTAATCTAAATGATAAATGCAAGATTGTTTGTGGTTAATCCAAAGCTATTTAGATTGATTTTCAGCACCAAAAGAAATATGTAAATTCTTTTTAAACCCCAAATTGAAATATGTGCTCTAAGTTATCAAACTTGAATGCTTTGAAATAAATTAAAACAAATAACAATGCTAAATGATCAAAAGCTAAGAATGCTAGAAAATGCTGCAAAATAACAATAATGCAAAAATTAGGATCCTTGTGAAGGAAAAAAGCTTCTCCTTTATAGAAAATCCCTCCCAAATCGACGGTTGAGATTAGAGGAAATGAGTGGCTCAAATTCAATTTGAGGAAGCACAATCCATGTGCAAGCAATTTGATTGGTTGAAAGATTCAGTATTTTTGGAAACTTCCAAAATCATTTTCAGTTAACAACTTTGTTTCCAAAATGATAAATAGATAAGATTAAGTTTACTGAATAAAACATATTTATTTCCAAAATGATAAATAGATAAGATTAAGTTAATTGAATAAAAAGATTTGTTTCCAAAATGATAAATAGATAAGATTAAGTTAACTGAATGAAATAGATTTGTTTCCAATTTAATAATCAGTTAACTGAAATTGATGACATCATATGCATTTTTAAAGATTTAATTGATTTTAAATGCACATTTTGTTTTTAGTAACTAATTTAATTCCTTTTTGGATTTTATTAAAAATTTAGCAATTTTATTTAATTAATATATATGAATATCAATTAAATAATTAGTATAAAGTTTATTTGTCAATGTATTATGATTTTAGGAATTAATTAATTAATCAAGTAAGATGATCGATTGGGACCTAGGGTTTAGGTCAGATCAGTTTGAATTTGATAGATTGAGGAATTGCCTGTTTGATTTCGGACATAGGGTTTATCAAGATTAGGGTTTCTTGATGAGAAATTGAGATTAGGGGTCTAGGGTTTGGATGACCATTTTTATGTGATTACATTTTCCCCTCTTTGAATTGATGTGGGATCAACGCATTGATTCAAAGACCTATTAGCAAGAAGACCCAAAACAGTTTGACTTAAAGCGATGAAACCATTCTTTTGAAGAAGACCGACGTCGACCTTGATTGGATGAAGATTGATCAAAAGATATAAATAGAATACTCATTTTGATTTGAAGTGATGAAACTGAACATCTGTCAAAAACTCTTAAACCTTTTGATTGGTTTGAACGAATAACCAATTTAATTTGAAGCGATGAAACTAATTATCGTTAAGATATTTGATTAGCAAGAAAATTGACTTGATTTGAAGCGATGAAGCCAATTTGATCAATGTATCTAGTTTTAATAATGAATAGCTTTTATAAGACCAATCTTGTCTAGTTTCGAGTGTATTCACCATTGTATAAGACTATTGATTAGGTTGCCTTTGATTTGAGATGATCTCGACTTGATTTGATGCGGTGAATCTGAGATGCTCCATGAATCTGAGATGCTCCAAGTGATGGGGTTTTGATTGAGGATGTGATCACTAGACTGTTGATGTCCTGATCTTGCCCCCTCGGGAGCAAAATCAAAATATGGCTAGGTGCCCCAGTGATGAGAAGCAATTCGATTGATAACATGATGCAAGAAGAAGTTGATCTAATTAGAAATAGGTCCCAAGCAGTTAGGATAAAAGATGTACTTGATGGGAGGTCTTGTTTGACCAAGATTGACAAAGTTATGATAGGAGGATTGATTAGGAGAAAAGCATGAGATATTTCCATTGGTTGTGCAAGGGGTCAACTGCAGTTGACTGAAAAAGTCAAATATCAAAAATGACAAGTAAAACAATTTCAGATTTTGATTTTGATCCTGAAAATGGAATCAAGAGAGTCAAATTAGCCAGCGGTGTCATCTTCTTGTCAATCAACGCACAACTGACCACTTAGCAAAAGGAAGATTCATCAATAAGAGTCTTAGATCCTTCACATTGGAGGAAGATATCGATATTATGCAGATTTCAACACCATAGAGATGCAGATGCATATGCAAGACTAACATGAATGCAACCTAAGGTGTAGTCACTGAACCTTTAGCATTGAAATTTTTCATCATCGAGCATTTTTGGAACATCGGAGTCGATACAATCCTTACTGGTGCCATAGCGACCATAAGAATATGAATATGACTTTAATTTGATAAGATATGAGAAACTAACATAAGCATGGGGGCACAAAAGCCGAGATGACTTGAACGTTGTTTCTAATTGATGTTGCAAGAGTACACCAGTATCAAGGCATTCAAAGCCAAGATAACTATGAGTGCAATCTTGCGTAAAAAAATAGAGCAATAACAGTCAAGGAGATAGTTCTAACCTCACCTTGGCGTGCACGTAAACAAGATTGAGGGATGTGAGGCTTTTTTGCCTTAATGCATGAGCTCTTACCACATACACCCTATCTATTTGACATTTTTGGGTCATTGGGACCACACCAACAAGCAGTATACAAAGAAAAGATTGACAAAAAATCCATGAAAACAAACAACATACAAATAGAAGTTTAGCATACTTCAACCAGTTTCAAAGTTTTTAGATGTGTATATGTAGGAGGTGTTGAGAAACACTGTCATTCTTACGAGTGTGATGTGTTTCAGTTTTATTGATCTGTTGTTTACATTTGCAGTATCCAATGTGTGTTAAAAAAATATACAGATGCATCCAAAGATAGTGTTAAGAAGCACTTTTGATTAGGGTGTTGAGAAACACTTGTTGCGTTAGTAGCGAGATGTCCTTCAGAAATGACAAGATTACTAACTCTTGTGTAAGCCAAAGATACGGTCAAATTGGGGACCCATTCCCCATGGTAACAAACATCAATTGGAGATGACTGACTTGACTCATACTGCAAGGACAAATCCTGATTTGATTGCCCCCGGACTATGACTTTGGATCAGTTTCAAGCAGGGAGGGTTCTCAGATGAACTAAAGTGTCACAAAAGTGATTGAAACATATGTACAAACTGAAGCAAAGGATTGCCAAGACTGGGTATTGATAGATGGAGCGCTCAGGTACAAGAGGCACCTTTTTACTAGGTTTTCACCTACTTGGTAGAGATTCTATTTTTGCTACCATGGCACCTATTTACCTGGTTTTCACCAAGGCGCTTTTTCTTCTTTTCAATTTTTTTTGTATTTTTCCATTTTTTGGTTTTTTTTTTCTCTTTTTATTTATTTATTTTTATTGATTCATCAAGGCACATGTTTACCAATTTTTCACCAAGATGACCATTTTTTCAGGACTTTTTCCAATTTTTAGTCTTTTTTCAGGATCATAAGTATGTACATGGTGTTGATCACCGAGAATGCCTTAGGTGTAGAACTTCTTCAAATGGAGAGTGTTGATGGGCTCCCGGAGGTGTTCTCCTTTAGGTGTGGAGAGTCGATAGGCTCCAGAGCCATATGTTGCAGTAATGATATAAGGACCCAGCTAGTTGGGTTAAAACTTCCCCTTCAGCTCTCTATGTGGCTGATTGCGGGGATTTTCTCTCAACACAAGGTCGCCCACCTGAAGTTCTCTAGGTTTGACTTTCTTGTTGTATCCTCTTGACATTCTTTTCTGATAAGCTCTAAGGTGATCAAATGCCACTTTCCAACGTTCATCCAGCAACTCTAGTTCTTGAAGTCTCAAAACTTTGTATTCTTCATCTGGTATAAGTCTACACAAAGAAACCCTAAGAGATGGAAATTTTGCTTCTATGGGTAGTACTACTTCTTTTCCATAGACAAGAGCAAAGGGGGTTGCCCTAGTAGGTGTTTTGATACTCATTATATATGCCAATAGTGTGGGATTTATCTATAAATGCCAATCCCGTCCAAATTTGTTCATAGTATGGTGCAAGATTTTCAAAAAAAATTTATTGGAGGCCTCAGCCTGTCCATTACCCTGTGGGTAATAAATGGAAGAGCGGTTTTGTTTGATTTTAAACTTCTCACAAAGTTCTTCAATATTGGTGTTTTTGAACTACCCTCCATTGTCGGTTACAATGGCTGAAGGAATGCCATATCTATATATAATATGATTCATAATAAATAGGGCCACTTGATAGCTTGTAGCTTTGATTATTGGGACCGCCTCTACCCACTTCATGAAATACTCAGTGATGGTGATGATGAATTTGTGCCAATTAGAAGAAGATGGGTGTATCTGACTGATGAGGTCGAATGCCCACTATTGGAAAGGCCAATGTGTGATAAAGGGAATCAGTTCTCTTGTTAGATCATGTATAAGATTACCATGTAATTAGAATTTCTTACATGTCTTTACATATCTAACTGCCTCTTTTTCCATATCTGGCTAGTTGTACCCCGCTCTTAGCAATTTTTGGGCCAGAGTCGGACCATTTGAGTGAGAACCATAAATACCATCATGGACCTCAACTAATTCATGTTTGGACTTCTCTTTTTCTAGACACCTAAGCAAAGTATCATCTAGTCCTCATCTATAAAGATCGTCAAATATGAGAACATACCCGTGACATTTAAGATAAGGTATCGGCGTTCATTGCGGGTAAGTGCATCAAGGATGACATGATGGTGGAGGTAGGCGTAGACATGTTTGTATCTGGAAGAATCCTTTCCTATGATAGAACAGACCATGTGGGAGTTTGGGGAGTTGTATACATGGAAATGAAGTTCTTCCACCAAGAAATCATAGCGAAAATCTTCCTCTTGCGGTTGTGAGGACGCTAATGTAGCCATGGCATCAGCTGCTTTGTCATGTTTCCTCGAGACCTACTGGAATGTGATGTGTGTAAAGTATTTCTTAAAGTTGGCAACCATTCTCTTATAACTCATGATTTTATCATCCTTATTCTGATAGATGTCATTGGTTTGGTTGATGACAAGCTGGGAGTCCCCATAGATGTGTAGCTCTGATACGTTCCATTCAATTGCCAGTTTGATTCCATTAACCAGGGCTTCATATTCAGCAATGTTCTTTGTACAAGGGAACAATAGCTTGTACGCCTTTGGTATGGAATAGCTTTGAGGTGTTATGAACAAGACACCTGCACCTGATCCCAGTTGTGTAAAAGATCCATCGAAGAACATTTTCCATGACCTGTGGATTATGTGCAAAATGGAACCGTCTGGAAATTCAACATTGATTGGGAGATTATCTTGTAATGGAGCATCAGCCAATTGATCTACAATGGCTTGCTCCTTAATTTCTTTATGCTCAATGTATTCAATGTCAAACTCATTGAGGAGCGTGACCCATTTAGCTAGTCTTCCAGTCAAAGTTTCTTTACTCAAAAGATATTTCAGTGGATTGATCTTTGCAACCAATTTTGTGGAATGTGCTAGAATATAATGTCTCAGTTTATGAGATGCAAATACAACTACAAGACAAGATTTCTCTATCCTAGAATAGTTCATCTCATAAGAGACCAATGTTCTACTAATGTAGTATATGGCTCACTCTTTCTTGTTGTCATCCTCTTGTGCCATAAGTGCCCCCAGTGATGTTTCCATGGCATATATATATAAGATTAATGGTTTTCCTGGCGTAGGAGGCATCAATACTGGAGGGTTAGCCAGGTATTCTTTGATTTGATCAAATTTATTTTTGCATTCTTCATCCCATTCATATGTGACTCCCTTACGTAGAGTTTTTGTGAATGGTTGGGATTTGTCTACTAATTGTGAGATAAATCTCCTGATGGACTAAATTCTTCCTTAAAGTGTCCTCATCAGACTAATTTTTTTAGGTGGCAACATATCAAGGATTGCACCTTTGCAAGATCTACTTCAATCCCTTTTGCTGAAACAATATAACCTAACAACTTTCCAAAGGTCACACCAAATGCATACTTTTTGGGGTTTACTCAAAGCTTGAACTGCTCCATTCTATCAAGGATTTTACTCAAGTCTTGTAGGTGTATTGATCTTTCCATAGTTTTAACTAGTGTCTCATCCACATAATCTTTCCATAATCTTTTTGTGTGTCATGTCGTGAAATATTATGGTGACAACCCTTTGATAAGTGGCTCCTGCATTTTTCAGTCTGAAGGGCAAAATGTTCCAGCAGAAGGTGCCCCAAGCACATGTGAAAGTTGTCTTTTCCTAATCTTCTGGAGCAATCTTAATTTGGTTATAACCAGAGAATCCATTCATGAGGGAGTACATTTCATATCTAGTTGTCATGTCCAAAATCATATCAATGTTGGCCAAAGGAAATTCATCCTTTGGACAAGCCTTGTTCAGGTCCCTGAAATTTGTACAGACACAGATAGATTTATCTGGTTTGGATACTAGTACAATATTTGAAATCCACTCGACATAATCAATAGCACAAATGAACCCTGATTTTAGTAACTTTTCCAGTTCAGCTTTAATGAACAGAGCAACGTGAGGATGCATTTTCTGAAGCTTCTATTTTACTAGTTTTACTCCTTGTGCAATAGAGAGATTATGCATGATCAGATCGAGATCCAAAGTAGGCATGTCTGAGTAACTCCATGCAAAGTTGATTTTCTTCTCCTTAAAGAAGCCAGTGAATTATTTTAGCTCTATTGTTGATAAATATTGGGCCACATGGATGATGTGTGGATGTTCCTTTGTTCCAATGTTTACAGGTTGCATTAGTTCAATCAATAATGATGACTTCTCCTGGAAGTGACTTGGTGGGATATCAAGTACCCCATCCTTTAGCGCCTCAGAGTGGTTTTCACCATTGGATGTGTCTTTTATTTTGACTATTTTATGTCCTGATACTGCCAAAATGTGGTTTTCGCCTTCACAACTCTTTTTCTTTTTCATTTTGATTTTATGACTGAGGTACTTGATATCCGTTTCAGTCATATTCACGTTAGGTTTGCTGGTGGAAGAAGTGGCAATTTCAACAATTAGTTACAAAGATTTTATCCTAGGTTCTTGGTGTTGATTACGTTGATACCTTTGCACTTGTGACAAACATAAATTATATCATACTCACACTCTATTCTTGTAGAACATTGCTAGGAGGCTCGCTAGATAAATGTGAAGATTGTATTTCTTTGTGAATAACTTAAGGATGAGATATAAATGGAGAAACCACAAGGTTTTCTCTAGGAGTCTTGTGTGGTTTAAAACATAGAAAATATCTCCATCACTTTAAAAAATATCCTTGAGCTTGGTATGTCAACATGGATCCCTTCCTTCTCATAGTTGGGTTCTATAATTATCATTCAAAACTAAACATCTACATTTTTTCACAAGGATACTTTACTCCTTTTTTTTTGCTCTTTAAATTGACAACCTCTTCATCATAGGGAGTTCTTTATCAATCGCAACATTTAAAAGTGCTCTTTAAAATAGATTTATGATGACCCACTTGGGCTCATTACATTACTTTCTCAAGACTAGAATATCTCAATATGCTTGTAGGACCACCATTACACAATCCAATTATGTTCTAAATTTTATCTCATTGTTTCACATGGTTTATTGCAAACCTACTTAAACTATCTTCATTTGTAGATTCAAACTTGAAGCTCAATGCTCTTTATATTTGGTTGATGATACTTTGTATCACTAAGTTATTGGGAGACTTAAATTTTTAACCCACAAAAGGCTTAATATTCCATATGTAATGGGAAGTGGTCTCTTAGATTATGTAGGAACCCCATGAACTATGTTTCAAGGCTACCAAGTAGGCTCTCCATTCTATTTGAGGTACTTACATTTTTAGGATTCAAAAGGTAATAACAACTGATATTCACTCAATAGACAACATAGATTTAGATTAGATAAATGAATCTTGAGATTATTGTATAGTAGAAAATAGGAATCGAGGGAGAGTCAATTCTCATAGTCCTAAGGTACATTGGAATATGAAACCTGCTCAAGACAAATATGATTGAAAACACCTTGAAGGAAGAGATTCCAATACAATATCTATCATGTTAGGGTTTCAGTTCCTTTTGCTACTTGGAATGAAGGAAGAGAGATAAATATACTATGCAATACTTCTAATTATGAACTTGTTGAAGTTATTAATGAGATAAAGATGGAGGTAGAAGAGGATTTATGTGCACCTAGAAATTAAATATGAAGTATTCTAGTACAAATATGAATTTTTGACAAAAAGACACCTTTACTTGCTAATTTGAGATCTCCCAACTAGTACATGCATGTGGTTTCAATTTGAACTGATTTTACAAGGAATATAATAGAAAATTCACTGTGTTCCGAGTTACTTTGCTAAAAAGTTAGTTGCAGTCTTCCCATTAGATCCTATACTTCCCAAATTAAGTCTCGATGTGTCCACAACCTGTACCTACACACAAAATAAAGGGAAGAAGGTTGTGGAAAGGGGTTTGCCTTGGTAAAAGCCCTATTTAGGAAATCAAACTTGAAAATATAATTAAATTGCATAAAGGAAAGATTGTCGATATGAAATAGAAGCTAGAATCAAATCGTAAGTCACCTTATACCATGATGGCGTAATTTTTATTTTCATGTAATCACAAGTGTTAATGCAATAGCCTTTGGCTCCACACAAAAACCCCAAAGGAAATCATGAAAGACAAGACTTTGAACCATGAACGTTGTAGTTTCCCACAATGCTTGATGAAGAAGAAGAAGAATGCTTTGAAGACTTGAAGACCTTGATAATGCTCTTGAAATATTGATCTTGGTTACCAAAATGAGGAGAGATAGGGTGTTTATGTACCTCTCAAACACTTCAAGATTCAAAATTGAGCCATACTGACCATGGGACCTAATTTACCACCAAAACACTAACACAAGGCCCCGATTAAAATGTGGGCGACATTATGAGGGAACATAATGTAAGGGACATTGTGTTTCTGGGAGCATAACATTTTTGGTGTTACGTTCCTAGTAAAAAGTGTTCAAATTTGGACCAGGTGTCAAGATGATGAGGTAGATGTGAGATTAAGTGGAGATAGGTAGCTAGGATCAAGCATAACAAACATTGAATCTCAAAATCACAAAAATGGGGCCTAATAGAGCATCCAATTATGGGTGCTAACTTTTTAGGATGGTACAATTACAAGTCCACTTGAAGTTACATTTCTCTCTCTTAGTTCTAGCCCTATTTGTTGGTCAAGGAAGAAGAAATTTTTATATTGCTCCATCTTAAATTGAGGTTGAGTATCAGGGGTTTGTAAATGTTATCACTAAGATATTTGGATTCAACATATTCTCACTAAGTTAAGTATTCAATTTAGAAAACTTAAATAAGATTTTATGATAACAAGAGTTCTATTTAGTTTTGTAGAACCTAGTCCATTATAAGAGAACCAGGCACATACAAGTTCACACATGTACTACATCTAGGAGCTCATCTATGGATCTCATATATTTTCCACTCCTAAATTCCAAGTGTGTTGTTAAAATAAAATATCTCCACCTTGAGATTTGCTAAAGATATGTGACTCTCTCTCTCTCTCTCTCTCTCTCTCTCTCTCTCTCTCTCTCTCTCTCTCTCTCTCTC
>MU227294.1:57438-84097 GCA_018584345.1 Thuja plicata
TCTCTCTCTCTCTCTCTCTCTCTCTCTCTCTCTCTCTCTCTCTCTCTCTCTCTCTCTCTCTCTCTCTCTCTCTCTCTCTGTGTGTGTGTGTGTCTAATTTATTTTCTTTGGGTATCTTTTCTACATGGGTTGCAATTATATGTGCATGCTACTTCATCAAGATTTATTTTTTTGGACCCATCTTTTGTCCCACCCAAGCTATGGTTAAGGGGAGGTGTACTATAATAAATTTTTATTTCTTAACATAGTTTTTTATTGCACTTTTATTTAAGATTGCTTAGTTAATAAAGTAAGTATCAATGTTAGTAAAAATGATATCTTCCACAAGAGTCACATTTTCCTATTTTGTTGTCTTGTGTATTCCTCTCATTATTGTATTTTCCATCTCTCTTTCTCTTAGACATATTCTCAATATCCTAGCATATTTTTATATATGTTTCTATTCAAGTAGCTACTTTAGTGTTATTTTTATTGTTGAGAATGTGTATTATTTTCTTGGAAACTAACTCCATCATGCCATTATGATTTTCCTAAATCATTTGTATTTAGAGATTTATACTATTTATTTCCTACACCCAATGATATTTTTTACAATTTCTAACACTAAATAATTTTTGGGCCCTTGCATGTCATCCTTGAGCTTTTAAACATATTTACAAGCTTAACTTGGGATAACATATATCTCTATACAACAAATCAACCTCTTCAAGTTATTTATAACTATTATCAATATTCAAATATTAGAGAAGGGCAATAAGGCAAACAAAAATTATATTACACATCACACAAGGTTAGATTTGGATGTAGAGGATGATCTTTGGTTGCAAAATACATATTTAGCATAAGATTTAAGGGAGCTCACCCACAAACAAGTCACATTTTTTTAAGGTAGAAATTTTGGCATCTAAATTCTTCATCAAAGATCAATATTCTTTAATCAACAAGTTCAGTAACATTATCCTTATTTGCATGTAATTTTTCAAGATAATAGGTTCAATTATCTAGTTTATCATTCCTATATATCATTAGTTAATCTAGGTTGATTTGCGCTTAATTGGTTGCATTTACATAATTCATCTAGTTTAACCTTGAGGAAATTTTATTTTACTATACATTTTTGTTGATCCATGTAATCTTACATGACGCAGATCCCCCCTAGGATGAATTAACAAGAATGAATCAATATGAAATTCTAAAAAAAAGATGAGGTTAGCATGATGCCATGATGACATTAATAGGTGTGGATTAGCATAAAATTTTGATGAAATGGAAATGTTAGCATCAATGAATTTTACTTGGACAAAAATGCATGCATGTAGTTCTCAATTCTAAACTCTGAAACACTTAGGTAATTTATTAACTAGCGGATTATTAGGATGGTAGGATTTAGAGGGAAATGGTACTCTGGGATAGAAAAGCTTGAAATTCCAACAAAAAAATAGAAGCTAAGGAAGGAACCCAAAAACTTCATTGTTTAGGATTTTTTTTATTCTTTTGGAGATATCAAAACATGGTGCGTATATAGGGGACTTCACAAAGTATATTTGGGAATTTTTTTGATACAAAGCACAAACTATCTCAGGTTGGAGATTTTGTACCTTGTTGAATTATGTTGACAAGTTTAAGGGATTGTGAACTAGCTAAAATTCCTTACCTCCTCTTGTTGCTTCATTTGATTAGCTATCTCTTCATCTTTTGAACATTGCTGACGAGTTCAAGGAAATGTGAATTCGTTGACCTTACTCACTTGACTTCCCCATAGATTTAATGAGGCTCTCACCATCTCACGAACCATGCTGGAGGTTCAATTAGTTCTTGAATCTCTAATATCTCTAACAAACAACTTATATCTTTTGTTTTTACCATTCCCTCATTTATGCCGAGGAGTTCAAGAACTTTTAAACTTGTCAATATCTCCATTAGTCATTGATCTTTATCTCGTTTTGTTATGTTGATAAAATGACTACTTATTGACCTTTATCAAAGTTCAAAGATGTTCTTTCAAACCTTTTCAATCATCAACATCTAACATTGTCATTTTCTTAAGCTCCTTGTTGGAGCTTTCTTCACCTATTGAATCATGTTGGTCCCTTGGAGATTTTTTGAACCTTATTAGAGGTTCAAGAGGTTCTTGGATCTCTAAAATCTCTAACACTTCTTACAATGAATAAAACAAACAAGGCCATCTAAGGTTTTTTTTTTTTTTTAAAGCTTTCAATAATACTAGACAAATTGTTAGAGGCACAAGGACAACCATAAGACACACATAATCACAAATTTGACTAGGGAGAGCTTACTTTTTATCTTTTACTCTAGGTTACTTATTTGACTATGGAACTAACCTCTATGAGTATGGATCTAAATGTATATTAAAATTTTGTTGGATGTGAATTATAGAAATTGTTCACCTTAATGTTTGCATCTAGGTCTATAAAAGAGAGATGTTTAGATGTACAATTAGTTTCTTGCTACACAAGAAATATTCTCCTTTGTTCAAACCCTTCTTACCAAGTCAATGATATGGAGCTATGATAAAAACTAATAATGGACAAAACATGCAAGAATGCCTAAGAACCCTAATAAAAGAAAGTGATGTAATATTGATGATTTAACTATGCTCCTTAAATGAAATTATATATTTAATGATATCTTACAGACACTTTAAAAACTATAATTTATTCTTAATATGACATCTTAATACACAAATTAATGAATTTCATATTCAAATAATAATAAATGAAATGAGAGTTTAAACTGAATTCTAAAAACATGTACTATACCACTTATACACTAAAGCCACTCCAATCAAAATAAATTGAAAACCAAATATATTTGAAAACCATAGTTTTTGCCATTACACAACTCTTCCCAAGCACTTCTCTCCATCAAAATCAAGAATAAATACATATTAATATTAAAAATTAATTGTCCCAACTAAAGTTAGATTGAAAAGCCACCCAAATAATAGTTTTTGCCCCAACTAAATTTAGATTCAAAAGCCATCCAAATAATAGTTTTAAACAAGTTTGACTCCCACAAACCTTGTGGGAATCTCTTTTACTAGGATGACACTCCATCTTCTTCACACATTCTCATAAACTCTCACATGCAATCTTCCCTAACAAATTAAAAAACACATGAAAGGGCATATTTTATAAGCAAGCAAAACAAACCTAAACACATGGAAGTGCATATTTTACAAGCAAGCAAAAAAAAACCTTAGTTCACATTATGTGGAAATGCAAAGTAAGGCATACATTCTGTTCCGTATAAGCAATCTTTCTAACTTAACTAAGAATATTGAATTCAATAAATACCTTCAACAAAACCATCTCAACTAAAATACCTATCACATTGACATTCATTCATGCTGCAGTTTAGAGTTCAATAAGGGCGGCGGTAAAAACAAACCAAAAGATTCCAAACTTGGGAAAGTAATTTAAGCCACGTTTTATAAAAAATAATTTTAAGCTCCCGTTTGTACGGTAGTTTTCCAGGAGCAATTATTGCGGGTTGTTCGGTGTATTCCTGCGCACATTTCCATCTAATTCTTCCCTGTTTAAAACCCTCATTTCATCTCAAAATTGTATGCTCTGAATTTGAATTTACTGTGAACTGTCGTCAATTTGCAAGATCGATCATCTTCGTCCAGGCGAAGCTGTTAAGGTATGTCAATTTTCAGCCTCGGCTGCTATGAAATTTCTGTTGCATTTTATTTGTAGATTGTTTGCGTGGTTTTGTATTTTATTCGGTTGACGGAAGTTCTTTAACTGTGTCATGTGTAATTCGAGAATTTCAGTGGAGGGCAGGTACAGTTCTGATAATTTTCAGATTATTTGGTTGCTGCAGCGAATTGCTTTATTAATCTTTGGTATTTGTTCTTTGGAATGAGTTTTCTTGCGGGATATTGTTGTGTTTTGTGATTCTTTGTAAGAAGGGAATTGTTGTCTCTGAGGGGAAGAAATTCTTTTATTTTTGGTTTTCTGGGTTCTGTTTTATGAGAATATGTTTAAGAGCATATGTGAATTTTGTTGCTGGAAGGATTTTAGGCTGTTAGTCTTTTTTGGAGACAATTGTAGCTTCAATTTTGTAGTGGCAGGGTTTTCAAGGAGCCAGTTTAGGTTAATGTGCTTATCTGCAGACAATTTGGTTACAGAGGAATTGTATTCCAAAGGGAATCTTGTTTGAGACTATTGTAGCTCGAAGGTTTGTTATTTCTTTTGATAACTTTGTCATATAAGTATTAAATTTTAGAGAGAAGCTCCTTTGAGATTAATCTAAAAATATTAGAGAGAACATTTTTTGAGGCTATTGCATTTGAATTAAGTATTCTTTAGTCGGTTCTTTTTGTGGATTCTGGGTGTATTTTGGCCTGATTGAATTAGTTTTTGGGCTGGAGGAGTCATTTTGTTAACACAAAGTGTTTTTGCTGCTGCATATATTGTAATGAAATTGTAAAGTTAGATGAGAAAGTGTATCTATTCATAACTCATAACTTTTCTATTTTGTGCATCCTTTTTCTGTTTAGATTTATACGAGCGCAACACTCTGCTGGGTATATGCCCTGTTTGTCACATCCAAAGTCAAATTTGTTTTAGGGTTAGACAACTGATGCTTCCGAGTCCTTAAATATTAAATAACAAAAACAAAATTCGGAATTCCTAAGTGCAAATGAAACCAAGACGTTCTGACAACACTAAAATTGTTTTAGGTTTTTTAATTTTGAGCTGGTGAGACCGAGGGCTCAGGTCTTATGAAGGAAATTGAAATGCGGAAATGCCCCTGAATTTATATATTTTCATTTTCTAAAAGAGAGAGATCTCAAGAACATGTGAAAACATAGGACCGCCATTGTCGTTCCTGGACCATAGCATTGTGTTTCTCGGAAGCTATTTCGATAAACTTCGTAAAAATGGCCAATGATCATGTTTACTATCTTCTGAATTTTTAGAAAAGAATAAAAAACTTAAGAAGTCCTGCTCTCCTTGGCAAAGGTGAAGAAAACATTGTTTTAGGGTGAGATGTTTTATGCCTCTACAGTCAACAAGATTTCTGGGTACAAATTGTGTGTAGAAGATTGAAATCATCAGTGCTTCAGACGACTCCCATTTTGGGGTTTTATCTTTTGAGCTGGTGGGGCTTAGGGCTCAGGTCTTAGGCAGTGACGATGGAAATGGCGAATTACCCCTACAAAAGATCTTGTAGAAAAAGTGATTCCAAGGCCTGATGAATATTTTTACTACTTTTGAATCTCATTTGATAAGTGGCAAACTATAATATAACCATCTTGTGGTTTCTAGATCACAGCATTTTGTTTTTTGAAAGCGAATTGCATCGTAGGAACGGGCCTTAATCCTGTTTACTATCTTATGAATTTCGGATGAGGAGTGGAAAACCTTAGAAGTTCTCCTTTTTACTATTTAGCATATAATGTGATCTGAACCTTACTATAGGTATAACCACATTGTTTAAATAACGGAATGTTTCTCAAAGTTTCTAGTAGGTGTTACAAATAGTGAAGATGTTTGTATTTTACATTGACGGTAGAAGGTTTGAATCAGGAAGGAATAAAGTTGTACACCTCATTAAAACAATATACGGTAAATGGAAAGACATCCCCTCAATTGAATGTTTGCATAGTAGGGAGGTCTCATGCACCAAATTGGTGTTGCACATAGCAGTGACCTAAAATCTAACTCTACCTTTCTCTTTGTTATCGAACACCAATACTGCCGTCCCATGGATTGCTTGGTCTTGTAGAGATTATTACAAACATTCTTTCATTGTAGTGACTGATTTCTGGGACAAGTGCATTCGCTTTTTAAAGACACAAGTGGGTTGTAGTTGACAGTTATAATCCAACTTACTTTGCGGAAAGTTTTCTCCCATTTGGATCTTATGGGAGATGCTGCTTCATCTACAAATAGAGCGGCTTGGATACGACTGCTTTAGGGCACATAAACCCCGGGGAGGTTTCAAATTCAGCTTAACAATTTTTTCCTCAATGAAAATAGCAGAATAATTTGTCGAAAAGTAGAACATTTTGAGATACACATCACGCCGAACTCCATTATTTGGAGTGCGGGAATCCAAGGCTTGAAAAAGTGTGGAGTGTTTTTTTTGAAGGAGAGTAATTAAGCAATGGAGAATGATTTTGTCTGGCTTAAGATTAAAATGATCTTACAGGTGGACCCTTTCTTATGGAAGGGGTCTATAGATTTTTCTCAATGGGCTTTTCCAAGAGAAGTTTGTGGCTTTCTGCATAAAAGTGGTTTCAACAGTGTAACTATATTTCGGAAAAACTAGAAGCCTCCCTGGTCTCATAGAGGGGGGTTTTCTGAAATATTTTAGTGGGTGCTGCTGAAAATTTTTGGGAGCATTTTTAAACAAGTGGTCCCATGAATTTTGTAATACTGGGTATGCTTTAAAGTTTAAATTATAAGCTCCAAATTCTATAGAAGTTGGTGGTCTCATTAATTGTTTAACAATTTTTAGTAGCAATTAATGCTATATAATTACTGAAGTTTTTTAGGAAGTAGGTGGTTGAACAAGGATTTTCCCTGCAAAATAATCCTTAAATTTATTGGTGGGAATTTAAATTTTGCAGCAAAATTTCAACCTATGCTGGTTGGAGAAATTTCCACTCTTACGTTAAACATAACCCTCTTAAATCTGAAAGCCAAGAAAAAGTTTCCTATTTACCTCCCCAAAAAAACATCTAGTTTATCCTGTAGCGTAGAAAAACAATTCAAAAAAGTTATCTGACGAGATCCCCTGTTTCATGAAAATTTTCCCCTAAAACCCTTCCCTGGAACTGCCTCAAAGATACAGCTACCAAAATCTGTCAATAAAAGTTTAAACAACTGCCACCTGACCAAGTCTTCGACCTTCCCCCTACTATTCAACGTATCTGCAATTCAATTAAAGAGTATATGTTACTTGTTAGCCACACAACTGCCTTTGATTCCTCACTAGAGAGGGCTAAGCAGGCTGTGGAAAGTCCACAGCCAGGGAAAGGTTAAACATAATCAAAGCCACTCAAAGCACATAAGATATGCCACTTAGCTGAAAAAGTTGGCAATGTCTAAAAAGCAAACTAAAACGTATATCTTACCAAGGGGACACTTTTTTTTTCCCAAACTCTCCTTATATATTATTACGTTTTAGTTGGCTATTTAGCCACTACCGAAAAAGTTGTATATGGTCGCATTTCATTTCTTCGTGGGTTGCAGTCTGTGTTCAAATACATAAGGATTGGTATTTGGTTAAAAGAATTGATAACTGGGTGCATTCTACAACTTTCTTTTTAGTTAAGTTGGTGCATTCTGCTCAGTTCTCGATCCCACTTTACTAAAAACATTAAAAATTAGGATCGTTAGTTTTCTAGGAGGACATTGGTTTTTGATGTAGACAGGATTGGGGATAAGCCCAAATTACTCAGCTACAAACTCAACTCAATTTCTTTGATTCAATTCCACATGATAGTAATTCAAATCTATAGCTAATAACTCCAGTAGAGTCATCTAATCTCATAGAAACACAGATTCATACACAGACAATCAATAGTATTTTAAATCAGCATCAAGATTATTTACATTTGCAAATATTTATCACAAAGAGGCTTTTATGGTTTATTCACTTAGTCTGCCTCTGCATAGATTACCCTCTTTTATTATTAGTTGTCCAAACAAGCAACACCAACTAACCAATTCTCCAATGCCCACTACTTATCTTTTCTCTTCGTCTTCTTCCCTCTACGCAATCCCAATCTGCTCTATTTTTTATTTTAACTTGCAATGGTTAATCAATCTAAAGAAATATCGTTTTTTAAATATGAAATCAACTCTCAGCTGTAGGCACCATAGAAGCATTACTTCTCCGCCTCTCCTCTCTTTAATATTCCATCTTTCTGTATTTTACACTACTCTGGTCTATTTTCTTACGGCAGCCTGTACATTTTCACGCTGCTCCCATTTCAGCGCTCCCCTTCCTTCTTCATCGACACACCTCTCTGTTTCTTATTGCTGCCAAGCTGCCCTTTTCTCTTACCTTTTCAGTGCATTTAAGTCCTTCATTCTGCTATTTTCCATTGTGTCTTACTTTGCTATGAATATGAAGTAGTTCAGTGCCCAATCTTGGCTTGCAACCCACCTGTTGTATCTTCCTCCACTCGTACTTTTATTGACTCCTGTGCTTTTTTCATTTGTGGCCCTGTCTGTTCTCTTTGTTTTCTCTGCTGTCCGTGTTAGATTTTCTCATTGCAAGTATTCATATTCTGCTTCCTCATTCCTTCTCTTCCTCCTTCTCTTCCTGCACCCCTTCACTTCCAGCATGGCTTTTAGTTTTTTTTTGAAGTTTTGGTATACCCTTCTTCCAATTCATACGCAACCCCTAAACTTTGAAATTTAATTGTCTTGCTCTGTAACCTTCTCCAGCTGTGTGCCTATCCTGTTTATGGGCCTTTTCAAATACATAAATTTGGGTAATTGCCAATGTAACATATGCTATTTGGATTTGTAAACAAATTGAGCAATATTCCATATTACCCTGGCCATAGAAATGTCAATGCAAAACGCCAATTTAAACATCAAGAACACAAAACAAGTTTTGGATGATGCGGATTGTTTATTTCCCCAGGATGCTTTCCTTGAATTTATTCCATAGAAGGGGCTTTAGCACAACTGCAATAGGGATCATATCGATCCATATTTAATATGATGATTAGAAACATACCATAACAAAAGCAGGGAAATTAGAAGCTAGACTAGCACGAACAAATCATCAATCAAATTAAAATCAAGCTGTACGAAATCAAATTAAAATTAATTCGTGTTGTACACATCTAGATGGTATTTAAAACTACCTGAAAAGTTAGATATTAGACTATGTACAAAATCTTCCACCTAAAACAGACAGGCTTATTAGGTAAATATTCATATAAAATCTAGTAAACTGAAAACCTTTACAACATACATAATCAGTGTATCATTGTAACATAGATAATAGAATTTAGCTCTTCCATCGTTGACAGACGTGGATTTATATTGAGTGATATTGGTTATTGTAGATTTTGTAAATTTAATATTTCAATGCATTTTCAGCCGTAGTTTATTTATGTAATTTTTTGAAAATTTCATTTATAAATCTAATGGAGTCTGAGATATGATAAAATTTTATTCTTTTGTCATTAATTATTCGTGATAGATTATAAATATTTGTTCCTATCAATTATTTAATAGTATTTTTATTATTTTAAGATTTTTTTTAAACTATAAATAGTTTTAAGACAAATATCAGTCAGCCTCGATTTACAGATTTAATGAAAATTTAAATACATAAAACTATATGTATGTAAGAGAGAGAGAGACATTGCATACCTCCATGCCCCAACACCACATCAGCAAATTGTACTCCATATTTATGGGTGAAACTTTAGTTATCTTGTGTGCTCAATTTTAATCTTCCGTGGAACCTCTTGACATCATTCTTTTTATGGAAATATTTAAATTGGATATTGTAACTGGTAGGGGAAGGGGCCTGGTACCCGCACACGTTAACTTTGTGCACTTGTGGATTGTAAATAGTATATCAGATTTCAACTATTTTTTGGGTTGTTTCCATATGCGAGTTAACTACTTAAAGCTAAGGTTTCAGCTTCTAGGTATTCACGGATTTCTCTGTAGAGACCGTTGAACACAGAGTGGCAAAAAAGTGGCAATGTCAATGTGTCGCCTGATACCTGCTATGTTCTTGCACCAATGGTCGTTCACTAAAAAATGTTAGTACTTGTGGCCAAATGTCTTAGTAGTCGTTACAGAATGACCCAATACTGGTGCACAAATGGGCTAATTACCAACCAATAAAGATAAAAAATGATCGGCTATTGGTACATGTGTTGTCCTTTTTGAAGCTCCTTTAATATTAGTAATGAAAAGGTAACGGTTATTGGCCCCCCCTAATGGCTGGGTCCTTTCCCCTAGTCCATTTTAAATATTTTCTAATTTGTTATAGTAATATTTACATAAGATTTTAAAACTAAATCTATTTTAAATATTTTTAATTCATTTTTTATAGTAATATTTACATTTTTTTTTCATTTGATAATGGTTCATGGAGTGTGATTGATAATCTTCATACATATCTAATGTTTTTTCTTTTCAATAAATAATGTTCATTAAGGCGGGGTTTCATGAAAATATTTTAATTGGATATTCGAACTAGTAGATTAGCAAATAGAACAAGTCTATTTTATTTTTATAATTTAATTTTTATAGTAATATTTACATAAAGTTCAAATTATTTATAAGATCCAATGTTTTTGCTTTTCAATAAATAATAGTCATTAAGGCCGAGGTTTTATGGAGGGGGCTTGGTGAAAAATTTAAGTGGATGTTGTTGAGATTTAAATTAGGATTATTTTAGTACAAATGTCTTATAAATTTTGTAGTGCAATTTAAGCTTAAAAGGTTAAATTCGAAAATTTGTGGAAGCTAGTAGTATCATGAATTTATTATTTAGCACATTTAATCAATAGAATAAGTAAATATAAAATAGAAAAAAATTAATTGGTAAAAAATTGAAAAACTTCTAATGATTGTCAATTGGGAGAGAAAAAAAAATTCTAAATTGGTGGAACAATTTCTAGTCAATTTTATAGCAAATTGGTGGAATAAAGAGTACATTTTTTGCATTAAGGGAATAGTAGAAAGGGAATGATACTTACCATGAAATGCATAACTTATGAGGACATCTATACTCTATACCAAAAGGCTTGGAAGGTTGACAACATGCACCAATTATATGAAGAAGAAAAGATCAACTAGACAACCAACTTCTTTGGTAGAATAATAGTAGGAGGTTTGACATGGAAAAGAGTATGAAGATAAATTGAGAATTTTTTTCTCGGTCCCATAGGCTCATTAGTCTTGTGGATGTCATTAATTGATTCATTCATTCATGGGACCTCTTGATCCTTAAAAAATAGGTTTGAAGCCTCCCCATAAAACCCCACCTTAAATCATCAATATTGCATCGAAATATTTCACATGAATTATATTAAATTGTTAATATTATATTGCAATACTTTGCATGCCATTATATTACATTTTCAATATATAGGGGAGAGAGCCAATTGAGCATGTTATAATGGTTGTTATAGTGTATGTGGATTTAATGTTCAATATAGTAGAATAACTTTAGTAGTTGTGACTTCAATATTGTTCGTGTGAACAATGAAAAATTATTAATATTATATTGCAATTCTTTGCATGCTATTATATTAAATTTTTGATATATACATACACCAATATAAGATGACACAAATGTACAACTAGCTATCTACCTTTTTGCTTTCATCTTTTCAAACACTTCAACAAAAAGTATATTATTATGACATGATAATTGATAATGTTGGCTTGAATATTAATTGTAATTGTAAGTAGAGACCTTGTTCATTAGACTAGTGAAAAAAATTGAGAGATGATTTTAAGAATTGTGAAGTTAAAGATAAAATATGAGGCTTAAAATGTTAATTGCTTTTAATTCTTAATTTACAACCCAAGATAAAGAGTTAGAGAAGAGTTGAATCAAGAGAGATTTGATCATCAACCATATGGCAAAATAGTGTTTCGCTAGTCCTAATAATTCCTATATAATGTCAATAAACTCTTTTATAACTATATCTCCCCATATCTGAAATTGGAGTATATAAATTTTGTTTAAGGTGTGGGTTGTGATCTTATGGAGTGTAATATTAATTTTGTATGCTAGCATAAAAAGGATATTAAGTGATATATTTTTATGAACATTTAATTGAGAGTTTTTTTAGCTTATCAATTGATAAGTAAGAAATCAATACATTATTTAAATGAATATAATTATAATATTTTGAAATAATAATAATTTAAAATATTTTTATTAATTAAGTGTATTATTAATTTAGAATTTATTAACTTTGTTATGTTGAAATAAATATACTTTCTTATTTAATTTATAATATTATTTATTTATTTTAAATATTTTGTTCAATATATTTAAATAATAAATATTTAGTGGAAACATTATTTAAATGGTAATGCTATTTTTCAAATGTATCTAGTGATTGTTGATGCACCAATAACTATCTCTAAATTTAAAATGAAAATTTATTTTAATTAATAACTCCATGTATAATTAATTATTATTGTTTTTAATTTAAATTTAATATTATTATTTACATAATAAAATTATTTCCCTTTTAAAAATATTAAATGTTTGTTTCTACTTATTAAAATTACTATTTAATAATTTACCTAATTTACAATAGAAATTTAACCAATTATATATACAAGTTTTCATTATTATTAGTTTTTATATAGTTATTTAAAGTATATAATTTAATGTGTTTTAATTAATCATTTTTAAAAATATTAGAACAAATATTAATAAGTTCTTGATTTGATTTAATGCATTATTAAATATATACAATAAATGAAGTTAATGATTATGAACGATAAAAAACATTCACATCAGAGGGTGGAGTTCCTTGACTGCTTTCTTTAGCTACACCGATTAGAGATACCTGACACTTTATCTCCGTGAGACTGTAGAGCTCCGCTAGCATACTCTACAACATCTTTTCCCCAGAGACAGATATCTGATCAGCTCATTACAATATCTGATCAGCGCATTACAGCCTTCTTCTCACCCTTGTCTCCTTTACGGGGGGTGAAGCGGCCTCACATTGCCTCCATCACCGGTCACTCTAGATCTGTGAGACTCCGCAATACCTTTACCTGTCAGCGACACATCTCTAGCAGCTCACAACGACGACCCATGGTTCCTGCTCATCTGGATCATTATCCTTCAGTGTTGGATTTCTTTCTACCTGAAAATGATCCTTAGTCCTTCTTTTATGTCTGTTCTTCTTGCTTGCTGTTTCTTGTTCTCTTCTTTCTTTTCTCGCTCTTGATTGCTTTCCCGGCCACTGTTTGGTGGTCTGTTGATTCGTTGTTCGTTGCTTTACATTCCCAGTCCCTTAGACCCTTGTTGGTCTTTTGTTGGACATTAATAGATTTATCTTTATCTTTATCTATGAATGAAAACAATTAAGAATATTGTTAAGATTAAAACAACATAAACATTTACTGATAAAAAAAGATTTAATATAAGAATCCAAACAAAATATTTTAAAGATTAAAATAGCATAAATATTAAAATCAACTATTTTTTAGATTAAAATACCACAAACGTTTATAAATAAACAACTACTAAAAAACACTTTTCCACCGTTCACCTTATCTCGTTAGAATAAAAAAATGTTTGTTTTATCGATTAAATGTTTTATCTAGCCCCCCTCAAGAATCGAATTTTATATCAACGATACCACAAACCCACGCTTTCCTCGAGATCATCCTTTTAATACAAATAAACAGTGGAATTCCCAACGGGTAAAAACGACACGCGTTCGATGTGGTGACAGTAAAAACAAAAAATAACCCGGCGAAATGTTATTTTAGAGCACGGAAATTAGTTTGCGTGCAACGTGGCCCATAAAAAGAGATCTGTATTGGTGAGAACTCCAGTTTTAGTGATCGATTAAATTGTGTAACAATAATTGTGATTTCGCCTGTGTGCACATGGAAGTGCACCAAAAGATCCAATCTTCCATTTGTTTCAAACCCTTACAATCTTCAAATCATCTGTCATTTGCCGATGATTTACAAGCTTTCAGATTATCACGGAGCCGAGGTAGAAGATCAGGGTGAGTGAATGTCTTTTAGGCCTGTAATCCGTTGCCTGTTCGTTTCGAAATTGTGTATTAGTCGATGGATTGTATTTTTAATCTATGTGGCTGAGGACTAGCGCAAATTTTTCTTTAAATGTGCATTTACAGCTCTTTTGTTGTGTATTCGTTTGTGCAATTCTTGCGGGGAAGTTTTTGGTTTTTGGTACGTAAGAGTGTTGGGTGAAAATAAATTTCCAAGTGGTGACTTTGTTATGTGTTTGTGTTTGAAAGTAATGTAGGTAAATTTGATCACGAGTCATAAATAGAACTACAATTACGGACTTTGTTATGTTTTATATGTGTGCGCGCGAGATTAAGTCCGATTTCTTTTTCTGTTTCTTGAATTTCTTTGCGACAGGGTAGTCGTTGGGTAATTTTTAGCACATCACCCAGATTTCAGAAATAATTTAGTAACATCACATTGGATTCCAAAACGAATCTTCCTTGAGAGTATTGAAGTGTTTTGGGTACAATTTTGTTACAGGGAAATAAAAATTCAAAGCAAAGCTTCCTTAGAGACTATTTATTGCATTTTCTCTAAAAGAACTTAATTTCAAAGCAAAGCTTCCTTAAGCACTGCATAGTAGTTTGAATTTAGTTATGGCGGTGTTTCTAAGATATAAATTTTGGTCTATTATTTTTCGTGTAGACGTTTTTGTTACAAGATGTCAGATGTCAAAGTAAACTTCAATAGGATTTCATTTCTATAATTTGAATTTTTTTCTAAGGAGTAATTTTAGGCTGTTCCAGGCCTTAGACAATTTTGCTGCCGATGGATTAGATTTTAAAGAAAAGCTTCCTTGAGACTATTACAGCTTGAATTTTGCTATGGCAAGGCTTTTAAGGACTAATTTTAGTTTTTTGGAAACAAATTTTTTTTAAATTCTTGTAACAGGACTGATTTTTTAAAATATGGTAAATTTTTGGAGAAATTTTTTATTGCAACTGGGCAGATTTTTAAAGAAAACTTTCCTTGAGATTTCTATAGCTTGATTTTTGTTATGGAAGAGTTTCTAAGGTGTAATCATAGACTATTCCAGATCTTAGACAATCTCGTTGCTGAATGACAGAATGTCAAAGAAATGTTTTTCGAGAGTTTCATAGCAACTTTTGATATGACGGTTTTAAACGAAAATTCTAGATTTTTTGGAATCATGATTTTTTTACAGGACTGAATGGCCCGAATTTCTAAAGGGAAGTTTGTTTGAGACCATTCTAGCGTGAATTTTTTTCGCAGTGTTTTTAGGTGGAATTTTAGAACTGGAGGCAATTTTGTTGTGAAGGGACTGAATTCTAGACTGAACTTTTGTTTCAGATTATTATGCCTTGAATTTGTTATGCAGGGCTTTCAAGGGTAATTTTTGTTTTTCATTCCCTTTTGGATGCTTTTTTGTCATTGAAGGACTAAACTTTAACGTGAAGCTGTTTGAGACTGAGTCTGAGACTATCGTAGTTTCTGTTTTCTTATGGCAGAGTGTTGGGTGGTATTTTCAGTCTAACGTGCTGTTTTGGAGACAGTTTTGGTTATATAGTGACTGAATTTAAAAGTAAAACCGAATTTTGTTTGAGACTTGTATAGCTTGAATTTGCTATAGTAGGGCATTTATGACATAATTCTAGGCTAAGGCTCTTTCTTGGAGCCAATTTTTACATGTTAATTATGTAATAGGAAACTTTTAAGGATAAAATGCTAAAAAATTCCTAGAAATCTAAGTGGGGGACGAATCTCATTGCAAATACAGCACATCGTACTTATTTGTTAAAATTTCATTTGCTCTTAGTTTGTTTAACTTTAAACTATTTAGTCATTCCTTTGCCATCCTTTTGTCGTCTCTTAAATTTTAGAACATGTTTTCCATCCCCAAATCCTTCTCCCCATGCCTTGCATCCTCCTGTCCTCAAAACTCAAAGAAACACTTAAATTTTGTAAACAGAATTTAATAATGAAATTTCAGATGGTTTAAATCTTCTCATTGGGATTTCATGCCTAATTGAATTATTTTGTTGTTGTACAACTGGATATTACATTAGTTTGGACCCATATTCTTATTATAGTGCGTTTTTGTAACTAGATATGTCAGAATGAAATTGCAGTAGTATGTAAACATAGGCATCTGTGGAGTACTGTTTATATTGCATTGTTTGGCATACATAAAATTCTGATGTAGCATATCAGTGATATTTTTTTGAGCTATCTAGGGTTAGGTTAGCTCCGAGGGCCCAAATTTTACTAAGAAAAAAGCATGAAAAATGAGGCCAACATTTTTGTGTTAAATATTTGCACCACAATTAGTGATGAATGCATGTTAACACATATATATTGTGGTCACCTATGACAACACAACATTCAAACATCTTACACGTGTGGGAGATACATATAGATAACCCATAACTCATAAGTAGAGAAATGACATCATTTCTATCTACGAAGGGTGGTTCACATCTCAGCATGGTCTTACCACATGCACGACAAGCTAAATAAGGAATGAACATAACTAAACCGAATTCTCCTAAGCATTACTCAACAGTATTAGATACAACGAAATTTACATTTCTTTTCCTAAAGCACAAGGAATTATACCATTGTACTAATGAATCATTGATCATTCTTTTAGTTCCATTAAGCAAGGGCACAAGAGAGATATTGACTAGGATTGTCACACATATTTCAACCCATTTCTAATGTACAAGATAATATAATACAAGGCTAAATAATTTTTGCATCCACTTTGCTAGCGCAACATCTTAACTTGCTTACAAGGAACAAAATCAATTTAAGTAATTGAATCTTATAAACATATTGAAATATATTAATGATCCTGCATTAAAAAGACCTCAAAACCCTTAGGGGTGACCTATAGGAACAAATTCCAATTTGCAAACATCAATGAAAAAGAGATTTTTGGAATACATAAGTTGTTTCCCACTATATGCAGCATTTGTTGCTTTCGTAGGAAGCATTCACCTCATGGTGAACTCAATGTTTGCCATGACTTGTACTGTAAATTGGCAAACTCAAATCGTGATATATAAGGAAACTTGCAGCCACACAATGACAATTTTCACATAACCCACATGATAAATCAATCAAATAAGTACTTAGAATCTACATACAAGAGAATTGACAACATACCCACAAAAATGTGACACAAGATATGCCTTGGGAAAACCTTCATGAGGGAAAAACCCAACCTCCAAAAACATCCATCATCCATGTATTGTTTACCTATGCAATATTACAATACATCCATGAAAGCCTTAGAAACCCCAGCCATTAACATGCATTCCATGTGAATAAGCATATACCACACATCCCATGCCATGCTTCCAACCTCACAAATGCTAAGCTAGCTTACCTCAACAACTACCCTTGTGGTTTCTTTTATAGAAACAAGCTCCCACAAGACCACCAAGTGTTATTACATAAACCATGTGCTCCCTAACCCCTTGTCCCCACATCTAATATTGAGTACTTTATTTAACTTACTTTCCCCCAATTTTTTTTTAGGGGTAATG
Source organism: Thuja plicata (assembly GCA_018584345.1). Lineage (NCBI taxonomy): Eukaryota > Viridiplantae > Streptophyta > Pinopsida > Cupressales > Cupressaceae > Thuja > Thuja plicata. The sequence goes on from MU227294.1 coordinate 74,720, forward strand.
GGCCGAATCCGAGATTTAATTATTATTATTTGTTAAGATTAAGTAGATTCAAACCCAAGACCTCCCAGATTAGAGGCTCACAACTTTACCATTGTGTTGTAGACTGTTGCCTACTTACTTTCCCCAATATTAAATAATCACAACAATATAATATTACAATGACCTCAAGTGGCCTTGAGAATATTCCAAAAGGAATCTCTACATGTTGCACGCTCATCTAGGTGCTCCTAGGTGCAACATTACATAATAAATAAAATATTACAATAATAAACATGATTATGCAAGGTGTACAACACCTATTTTCCCAACATGAGAGACACCACTATTTTCCCAACATGAGAGACAACAAGCATGCATTTTCGACAAGTTTGACAAATTTTCATTCAAAATAATAAAAAAGTTGTTTTTTTATTCTGTAAATAGAATTTGTTATGTCCCCTTTTGGGACTACCCCATATTCTGCTCTAGAATCACAAATTCAATAAATTAGAGAACATAATATAGATAGAGATATAACTTTGCACAAAAAATGTTTAAGCAATATAGATCCTTGTTAAGATCCTGCAATTGGAGATACAATTCATAAGATCAACCATTGCTAGGGTTAAAGAACATATATTATTTCGGTTCAACCATAATGGAGCTTGGATAAGGAGACAAGATAGGGTGCCCAAACCAATACCCTAGGCCAAAGAGCAGATATAGCATCCCTCTTGGCCTCATGTGGCCTTCCACCATCCATCTGTCATGAGGTGGTGTACCTAGTGAGGAATCTTATAGCCAATACTCCCTCTTCATGCTACCCTTGTTAACCCTCCTATGATTGAGACTCCCTTGAATCCATCCCAACAATTAATCAATGTGGAGCTTGGAGGAGAAACTACAATAGGGTGCCCCAAGTGATCCTCTACCTTAGGCCCAAGAGTGGATATACCATCCCTCTTGGCCTCATGTGGCCTTCTGCCGTCCATATGGGGTGGTGTACCTAGTGAGGAAGTCTATAGCAGTTCTCCCTCCTTGTATTCCCTTTCTCACCTTGTCGTGATTGATTGTTACTATTTGGAACTCCACATAATTACTTATGTCATAATATATATGATGTTATATGACAAATATATTATCCTATATCATCATATATATATATATAAGGAATTGTGCATTATATTGCTGCATATATCATGCATACATATTTAAACATATATTCATGCATACCACAATAAGCAAGAATGTTACTGCCTGCAAATCAATAACAAATTCTGATCTGATCCTGATAACTGATGCTTTGCGATGTTTTTTTGAATGCCTAGCCTTCTTCTTTTTATATCGGTTTGTCTCTTATGAAGAGAGACAACCGTTGGAGGTTACTGCCTGTAAAAAAATGGTCATAACCCCTAATGATGCCTCTTTACCCAATTGCTGCCTTGGTTTATTCCTTAATCACTGCTTTAGGTGCCCTTATCCTAATCACTGGTGTATCTTAATGGTATTAATTGCTGTTTAACACAAGATTGGAGTATTTGCCTTCAAACTCATTATCACTGCTGTTTGTAATAATAGACTCGCTGGTAAGTGAGATTGCTGCTTCATAAATAATGAAATAGCTGCCCTAGTTTTCCATAATTGCAGCTGATTATTTGTTTCATATGCTTCCCTTAGGTAATCACAGCTTATTTCTAAGTATGCTCCAATAGTCTTCATTTAAATGGACTAAAGTTAAAATTAGATTTAAACATCAACAGGTCGGCTGGTATGGATAAACTCAGTTGGCCCTTTGTAAGTTTTCATCAGGTACTTTGTATATATGATGCCTTCATGGCGGGGGATGTATGACAGAATTTACTCCCATACATTTTGGGTATGATAAAAGGGAAAGATACATCATATTAAACATTTAAAAACAAATTTAAGGTTTCCATGGCTTCATATGCTTGATTCACTTGTAGTTTAACTGTTGATCCCAAAACAATAAAGACCTGCCCTTAGGTTCTTTCAACTCTAAATCCACCCAGCCACATATTCGTAAACTAAAACCTCAATTCCCAAGTTATGAAAATATTATTAGAAAAATCTTAGGTCACTGAAATGGTCTTAACACATTTAATATCCGTTTTCTTCAAATTTGATACACGTGAAGTAGTTTACAATTTCCTTAACAAATTCCATATAATACATGGTTGAATCCATTTTGACAAATCTTGAATAATTTTAAGGAGCAATCTTTATTAAGCCTCTTTTAAAATAGGAAATAGATCCCCAAGTTCCATGACTTTTAGGCTACCTCTTGAGTAATGCAATGCTCTCAAACATTACATTACTTTGGTTAAGAGAGAGTAAACATAGATCTACTTACGAAAAAATTGCAAGCAAGGCTCATGGCAACCTTGAAATTCACATAAAGAATGTGAGGCTAATCTCATGCACAATATGGAAAATTCTTGAACCATTAAAGGGGGAGTCGTTGGAGATTAATGCAACAGAGTGTTTGAATTAAGGGAAGTCATATCCACATGGTACAACTTAGTAAGTTCCTTCTTGGAATCTCTATTCTCAAAAGCACATTTTTAGTGAGGATAAAATGTTTTTATTAAATTTCATAAATCTAAATCAGCCTTTTACATCATTACACCTTAATCCTCCATATATGAATCAGACCTTGGGCAGACCTTCATGGGTAGAACCACATGCTCTTTACTTCCCACACTTGTAACAATATGCATATTAAGTCCATCTACAAACAAATAAGCTCATATAATATTTGTAATGACAATATGACACATCAAAAATTATGAAGCAGGATGTGATAATATATATGAATGGCAAACATCATCATTGCATCATATGGAAATAATGGACCCAAAACATTAATCGTCACATAATAAAACTGCTATGTGTTGGAACAAGTCATGTAACATAAAACACCATCTAAATTTCACATAAAATGTCATGTAACATAAAAGATCATGTGATCTCATACCATAAGGCACCATTCGAAAATGATTAAAATAGCATCAGAGCAAAACATCTTGAGATAATGGTATAGTAAACTTACCAACAAAGGAGGCCCATATAGTTTGGAGAGGATGAAATGGGAACTTATTTTATAAATAAAATGTTTTTTCATTGTTCAGAAATATGATCACAAAATTAGGAGATTTTTTATTTATTGATTGTATATTTGAGCAAACATGTCAGCGAAATGGTATTCATTTGTTGAAACAAGGGTACGTAGTTGTTTCTGGTTGATGACATTAAATGTCTTGATCTTGTTATGATATCTAATGATTGTTATTGGAATTATAGTCAGCGAAATGGTATTCATTTGTTGAAACAAGGGTACGTAGTTGTTTCTGGTTGATGACATTAAATGTCTTGATCTTGTTATGATATCTAATGATTGTTTCTGGTTGATGACATTAAATGTCTTGATCTTGTCTTGATCTTGTTATGATATCTAATGATTGTTATTGGAATTATAGTCACAATGTCTGGTTTTATTGTACCCATAAGAGATTATTTACAAATATTGTAGAAATGTTGGGTTGGAGTGAAGGCAATAACACTTATGTGGGCAAAATTGTTAACTACAAAGGTCTTACGAAATCAAACAACATATGCTCTGCAAAGGAAAATCAATGAGATTGAAATTAGCTCTAAACGTCTATTGTTTTTTGCTGCTGGAGGGGGCCGAGAAAGTTTTGAATTTCTTTCTTTCAAATAGAGGTGCAACTTAGCTTGGTATTTTCTTTGGGATTAGATAAATTCGGGCGACATTGAGTTCCTTTCTTAACAAAAGTATGAGGCTTTTCATTGGAAATTAACTAAGCATTAATAGACTCAATTGAGAAAGTTGTACAAACTATCTAATTGTATATATCTATGTATTTATCTATTTATCTATCTAATTGTATATATGTATGTATGTATGTGTAGGTAGGTATATATGTATGGATGTATTAAAAGTTAAAACTACAAGCGACAAAACAAACTGAATACACAACCATTTCCTTAGGAACAATTCACCTTAAAATAGGTGTATTGATTATGCTTAATTTTTTTTAATTAGTAGAACATAACATATTTTCATTTGAAGAACATATACGTGACTAATACTAAGTTAAGAAAATAATAAGTGACCGCACTAGAAAGACAAGAAGAAACATGAAATAAGGTGGCTCAAATTTGGCCACATAATAGATTTCTATGCCCCTTGTTAGTATGTATAGCAGCAGTAAAAGATTAAATTGTCATTTTTTCCCTTATGACAAAAGGCTTCAAGGTTATAGAATGACAAAATGTTTAACAATTGCATAGCAATTAGATATAAAAATATACAATTATCAAGAATTAGACCTTTGACAATTGCCCATCATAGGGAGGGCTTAAGACTGCTTGCGTTTTTTTCGAAATGTAATATTTTTAAAACCAAAAAATGGGACATTGAAATGTTTTTTGATGTGAGGGATGTTATATATCCCTAGGAAGTAGGTCTTCTCATGAGGCATTTGGAGACATAGATACGAGGTCTAGGGGCCAAAACCTTGTCGAACGTCAAATTTTACAAAATTTCCTATTGGCGAAGTAGGTACTACACTACATGTAATGTGGGGCATCACCCTACTTATATTCATGTCTCATAGGGACAATATTTAAGTAATACATATTATTATTGTTCATAGATTTCCACTTATAAAGAATTTTTTTCCCCAACATGGTCTTGTTCGTACATATGCAAACTCTACACAATTCCCCATTCTATTTTGGGACTAGCCTTACAAATTCATGTGTCCAGCAAGAAATATTTAGTTCATAAAAAATGTTCAAAAGAATATTTTATTTGTAACAATTTTAATTTCAATGTCAACAACTTTTTAATGTGGCATATTTAATTTCCAAACACAATTATGAAAGGAAATATATAGGCAATTTCCTACTTAATCCTATGACAGGAGTATTATAAGTTTTAAGATTTTTTTTTTAATTAGCATTTTGACATGGTAACAACACTTAGGAAATAGAAATAGAAGAGGAGGAGATTAGACACAACCACAAAAGAGAGTGACATTGATATACCTTGGGAAAAACCTTACAAAGGGAAAAAAATTGGCCTCCAAAGCACTAAATCTTGAAACCAATGTATTATTAGCAAAATGTAGGTTACAATACAATATGAAGCTTCAAGCTTCATCAAAGATATACAGTCTCAATCCTAGAGGAATTTAGATAATATAACCTAGCAGAGACATGGATATATATTATATATGAGTAGGTAGAAATTAGAATATGTTCATAAAAATGTAGGGAAGACAAGATGTTCTATCTACTTTACTCAAATACTTTTGAATCTTTGATTAATCTCAAAATTTCAATTACTATTTAAGAAATGAAAAGAGCTAGCAAGTAAATTGAAATGAGTCTAATTTAGTACTAAAGCTTTGTTGTAGTAAAAAAATGTTTAAGTTTGAATATACAGTATGAGTAAACTATAGGAAGGAATTTACTTTAAAAAAGGAAAAAGGTGGAAGCAGCATTTCTAGTTTGCTATTTGATAAATTGGAAGCCAAAACAATAGGGGTTTACCTAAGATAGGTACCCACAACGAATTTTCATGTCCCAAATACACAAGTCAAAGTTGCATTTGTCTGTGCACATTGACTGATTTTCTACTCTACAAGCATTATGGATTTTTATCAACTGAGGCACACGCGTTCTTAAAATGCACTATGGATTTTTATCAACTGAGGTACATGTGTTCTAAAAATTTGAAGTCTACACAATCCAATGATGCAACTTCAATTGTCAAGTCTCTACCGCAAACATAGAGGCATCTGTTATTTCTAAACTTTCCAACCTACATTTCTAATAACTGTGAGCAACTTCAAGCTTCAACCTAAGACACCAACAAAACTCTATTATTACTAGTTCATACTAGATAAGAATGCTCTAATTCCTATTGAACTTAATTTGTTGTATCCTATATATACCCACCTCATGTACTCTTGCATATCAATCTCATTTATATACTTGCATCCATTGATCAAATATAACTATTCTTTCATTTTGTGTCTTCTTGTACTTTCACTGAAGCTCCTTGATCTTGGGTGGGTATTTCCATAGCCAAAAGCTTACATCTGACTCAACCCACATGTGTGGATATTAAGAGGCACATCAGTAAAACATTTTAATAGTTTGCATTGGGTGAAACTAGCAGACCCAATTATACAACCAAAATTTTTTATGAGAAGAATAGAAAAAATTTCCAACATTGCTGTTGTCTTTGCCTTGCTATTTGAATATGTCTTGACTCTTCAAGTCCCAACGAGTGATAGTTGGAGGGCATCCTTCACAAGTCTTCAATGACAAATGTTTTTTGAAACAAAAAATACCCCAGTTGTATTCAAGTTGGCAAAAATTGGATTGGAATTTGATTTTTCATTAAGGATCACTCTGCCATATGTTTATGCAAAGTTTCTCTCATGTGGCATGAAAACCAAATTTAAAAACGCAGGGTTTAGGGTTTCAAATGTATGAAGCGTAGTAGCATCATGCGTAGATTGCAACGACATGGCAAAATGATAGTGTAAAAGGAATTCAATTACACTGTTAAATCAGAAAACTCACAAAAAAATTGAAATTGTTATTTCATACTAGATAGTGTGTATAAAGAGAAGCAAAGTCCAAACTTCAGTTATAAGACAAATAAAGATTCAGTGTTGTTGCCAATTATTCTCAAATTCTTTATAGTATCAAATTTTTAACCATAGATTACCCATTGTTATAGATTCATTACAAGTATACAAAACACAAAATTTTACTACCAAATTCAAATATCCTCTAAGGTATCCATGAATAGATATGTAAAGTGGAAGTTGATGCCATTGCATCTATGATCATTTGCTCCAAATGAGCTTGATCATGATCATCCTTCACCTCATTCAAGACATCCAAATCCTCTTCACTAAATGTCTCTTCATTGGCTACAATTGATTCTGGCGTGGTATGAATATCATCTAGATAATTTGATTTATCTTCTTTGACATAACTTTAGATTGTACCTAGTTTGATGATCACAAAATGTTTGGTTTGATGTACAATCACTTGGGAAAGTCTAAAAATTTGTTTACTTGTTTCTTGAAAACGAAAAAACTGAAAAAAGAACAATTTTGAGGTGTTTATAAGAGAAAAAAACAATCTTGATTTTTTAGTTAATAGCATGTAAAATGAATGTTTTTTTTAATTTTTAAGTAATTTATGGTTTGATCCAGTTCATTTATTGGCATTGACCAGTTTATTGAATAACCTATGCAAAATGATTGTAAATAGCATGGGAAAGTTGGCAGGTACTGGTAGTTGTGGTTAATTGAGTGTTTTTCCTAGTTTTCGCTGCTAAAGTATTAAGGTTTTTCCACATTAGTCCTACAAAAAACCCTTATTGCTCCTACCTTATCATTCTTGCCTTTTGATAAACCTTTATCTTTGATATACCAGACCCCCTATATATCTGGAGGAACATGGAAGAGTGATGGCATGGAAGAGCAGTCTTCTCAATATTCCAAACCTCTCGATATACTAAATTTTCTTATATACCTTATGCTATGTTGAAGAAGTGGTATGGGAGGGCAGATTGGCACCAAAAAATCGGTGTGGAAATGTCTTGGGTTTGTTTGAGGCCTGGGTATTGGAGTAGTAAGTAGCACCCCTCTCACCACTAGACCCTCTTAGGTATCTATCATAGCCAATAACAACAGATTGCTGGAAGAACAAAGAAGAATATATAACATAGTTGCAGGGAAAGGTTTATGTCCCTCTGTTATTGCCTCCACCTCAATAGCCCTTAAATACACGAGAATAATCTTGTTGAATGTTGTGTTTGGTGCACCATAGAGGTACTTACAAATCGCACATATTTAATAAGTTGGACAACTTGCAAATGTTTTTAGTATTTCACAGAAAACAAAACAATTACACACGCTAGCAGCTAAATATTAAAAAATCTTTAATCCTGACACCAAAACTTGAATAGTGACATAGCAAAACCTACAATTAAAGACCTAACTCTAAATCTAAATCTTAGAAAACATTTGGGTTTTAGGGTTAGGCTTAGGGTGTATTTACCAACTAAAAAACCCTAATCCCTGAATTTTTTTCAGAATATAGGTCGAGGGCTGGGCATATTAACCAAAAAACCCTAAGACTAACCCCAAAATTAAAAAAATTACAGTGTAAGGATAGGTTTAGGGCATTAATAAAAACCCTAACACTAACCCAAAACTTTCAGAAAGTTGAATGGTTTGGGATTTAGGTTTAGGACATAATAAAAATATAGAAACAAAACCCCAACCCCAAGCTTTGAAGAAGTTCAGGGTTCACGATTCTGGTTAGTATTAGGCTGTAATACAAACTAAAGCAAGAGTTAATAATTAAAATCAAGTTACAAATTAAATAAAAACTTATCTTGAGGCTGGAAATAATAGGGCAGATTTGTAGAAAATGAAGTTAATCTGATCTGAGGGAAAAGGCCAGGTTTGTATTATCTAATGCAGTTTGATGTCAATATTTATCTAATAATGCTCCGGAAAGTCCAAAAAAATGCAGCACAATGAAACATATAATAAAGTCACACTTGATAATGAAAAAATAATCAATTTTTGGCTAAAATTTGTTTGACTGAGAAAATGAAAAGTTGTGATTTTAAAAAAGTTTTAAACAGCCCGCACGTTAAGTTAGAATTCATTGTGATTATGTCTCTCTGGAACATAATCACGTATCTTTATGATCTCAATATAATATATACTTGGTAATATATCATATTAGGATCATAACACAACACATGTAATGAGAATGTGAGATAGGAACCAATGGATTTTGTAGAACTAAGGTGTTCCACAGATTTATATTCCACTGTGCATGGGTGATAACTGCCCTTTGGCAAGGAACTGTTGAAACTTGAATTCTCTCTTCACTCTATGCAACCATAGAAATATGTATAGCTGTGTGAGGTATAGAGGTGAAGTCTGGTGTGATTAGAACTGATTTGTCTCCACATATTAGAAAGCCCTTTAAAATTTGTTCTGTCCAATGGTCTCAATAACCTCATGGGAGCTTTTATTTAGATATTCATATTGTTGTGAGATTTTTTGTGTGTATTTGGACATTTTTAATGACAAATTTCCATTATAGCTGTTTCTTCAATGGCCTTAATGTCATGTACATAAGCAACAATCACAGGGCAAGGGAAACTAAAAACCAGTGTTACACCGGTACGGGGGTACGGGGGGACGGGGGGACGCCGGGACGAGTTTCGGGTACGCGAAAAAAAAGGGCCTCAATTTCGGTACGGCAGGGGTGCGGCGGGGGTACGGCGGCGGGGGGACGAGGGGG
>MU227294.1:84518-106568 GCA_018584345.1 Thuja plicata
CTTAGAGGGCCTTATATGGGACCCACATCCTTTTAGGGTTCCATAAGAACCAATTAGAAAACCAAATTTTATTTAAAAACTTAAAAAAAATGCACTTTTTCATGTCTGCCGCCGGCCGCACCCCATCGAGTACCGAAGTACTGGTACCGGTACCGAAGTACCGAAGTACCGGACGGGTGCGGCGGGGAAACGGCGAAGCTCAAGCGGCGGTGGGGGTACTTCGGTACGCGGAGTACCCGTCCCGGGGACGTCCCGGTACCCGGTACTCCGGGGTTTTGGCCGGGTACGCGTCCCCGGGTTTCACTGCTAAAAACCAAACTCATTTATTTTTATAAGATACTTATTGCCTTTGCCAATTTTTTATTACAAATGGATATCCTTATGTTTCACAAAAAAGAAAATCACAAATATATTTTATAGAAAATAAAGCATATGGATGAATTGCACTGTTTATAAATTGCAATGCACCATAAAGTAGCATCTCTAATACCTTCTGTTAGAAACTCTTTTTAGTAAACATGCTTCTTACATAATAATTGAAAACATGACTTGCTTTTGGCAGTTCTCTGTTCAGGCTGACTATATTATTTGATATCATTTTCTTGTCTCAAATGTTTTTTAGTTTGACTTGAACTATCACAGTTGATGCATGTTCTTTGTTGCTATTGTGCATATATAATTTGAAGAGTCGAACCATGATATGATATCAATATTTGCCATATGAATTGAGATATTTCTCATTTCTGCTTGACTTTTCTGTAGGGCATTCATTTTACTTGGGGCACACATTGTAGCCATAATATAGAGGCAAATAAAATTACTGTTTCAATAGTGGAAAGCTGAGTGGAAATTGGAGACACGATAAATTGGCGTGATTACTGAAACCATAATGTATCCAGGCAGTAGGTCGAGTTTATTAACTGCTTCAAATATGCAAAGGTCTAATAACCTGGCAAATACCACAAATTTTAATTTGGGAAATACGACAAGTCATGACGGGAGTGGCCTTTATACTCGTGGCAGAATGACAGCAAGTGGATTTAGCAGTTCAGAACGGATACCTGCTCAGGTATGCATTTCTTATGATGAAAAAGTTAATAGTTGAAATGGTTTTCCTAATCAACTTGTCATGTTGTATACTCACTGGATGTCATTGTGTTTCTTTTTTATAACATTAAACAGGCAGCAGTTGGCAACTTTTGTTCTCATTCAACTCCACATGTTGTGTCTGAAGCTGAACATATGCCTCGTGGAAATGGAGTAGGTGGTGGAAGAGCCAATCAGTTTTCTGATGGTGGAAGACGATCATGTAAACGAAAAAATTTTGAAGGCATATCAGGACATTCATCTTATGATTGCCCTTCACATTCTTTTAGCAGGCAAAGGAATAGTTTAGCAAGTGTCACAGTTCCTGCAAGGCATGATATGGGCAGTGTATCAAGTTTTTCTACCCCTGCAGGGACACCTGCTAGTGTTCAACATTGGGAAGATCCAGGCATGCCTAGGCCTGGTCTTATGGGAGGCTCAGGCATGGCACCAGACTACAGGAGCAATGCTTTATCTGTGACTGGGACAATAGATGGTCCTGCCAGAGGTGTTAGGAACAGATCAAATCAAACATTTCATGAAGAGCAAAATCTACCTTATTTGCGACTGCCAGGCAATTATACATGGCATGTGCGTCCAAGAAGCTCTCCAGCTGAGCAGTCAAACATGGATACAGCAGCTATCAATTCTAGTACTGTTTTGCGTGAACAGTGCCACTTTCCAACCTCATCTCTGTTCGAGAGAAGCATAGTTCCCAATGACCGGAATGAAAATATGTCATCAATTGGCAGTCATTTTACCTTCAATCCTACTGGAAGGGAAAGACAGTCTTCTTTGCATGTGGAAGTTAGCTCAAGTAGCATGATACCTGCAGTACCGAATCAAGGATGGCCCGTGTCAGGTGCTGACAGAAGGACATCAAACAATAATTCATCAAGCAGGGCCCCAGTAACCAGAAACTTAAACGGTATTCCATATACAGATCAAATGTTCAACAATCCAGCACTCAGTTCAAGAGCACCAGTGCCACGGCACCTTCCACAAAATCTACACATGCAAGTCCCTAGGGCTAATTCTGGTTTTGCACAAGGATTGATGTCTTCATCGAGGCCAGGTTTAAGCAATCATCATGTCCGGGCAACTGGTGCTATTTCTTTTAATCCAGTGAATATGGTTATAAATCCTGAAACAGGCTCACAAGGTCCTCACTATTTGAATTCATCATGGATGGAACATCATGGCGGTCGCAATGTTAGACCACTTACAAGAAGTATTTTGGATATTCCGTTAGAAAGATTCCAAACTCTTCAGAATGAGAACGAAAGACATAATCGAATAATACCTGAGGTTTGTTATTTCTTTTTAGTGTTTAATCATTGTTTTAGTATTCCCTTATTTCCATTTAAGTGCATGTCTTTAAGTGCCTCAAACTGAGTAGAAGACATTAAGAACATTATTTTTGTAGTAATAAATTAATATTTTAGTGCAGGAGCTTACATATCATGATGTATAGCCCATACTTTTATTTCGTTGAGTACTTGTGGATTGGATATTTGGTTGGAAAGCAAAGTTCAACCTTGAACACAACTTGTAATGAAAGATGCTCCACAGTTGAATGGGGACAAACAAAACTTTCTTTTAGATGCTACGCAGTTGAATGGGGAGAAATGAAATTTTCTTCTAGAGTAAAGGGATTATATGCCAAATAAAGTCTGATATATGGAACGATGTTACACATTCCTTATTTTTAACCATCTATGAAGCCAGGTACTGCTGCTTAGGGAGGACCATTCCCATACAAGTAGAATTGGGTATTAGTCCAATCTGCCCTCTGGGTTACCCCATCTATGTCCAGATCAGCCGGGGTACAGCTGCATCTGTTCTGGGATGAACTCATGAACATGGGCTGGCTGGGACATACCCAGGATGAACCCTGAACCCAAGGTAGACATGCTGGTAAATGATGCCTTTTCAAATTTTCAAGTTTTGACTAACAAATTAAAAGAATACCAAGATATTTGAATCCTTCTATTGATGCAAGCAGCCTAATATTTGTACTTCAATAGTATAATTAAGAGTATAATTTGTTTTCATGCAATGTTATATGACAACAAGAGTACATTTGAGGTACATCTATAGGCCAGTGATAAAGCACACTTAAACTGCTTTTGGTGAGGGATTGATATCAGTGGTAGGACCTATGAATAGTTAGCATGGATTCAAGGATACTGGGATTGCAAGACATGGGTGCACTGTGTCCTTTATGAATCTTTAATATTTTGCCCGTGGCAGTGTGGTTTTGCATAGGCAGGGTCTTTGTGTGTGTGTTTGTGTGTAGGTGATATATTCATTGTCATAGATCAAGATTTTATAATAAACATTAATTTAATTGAAGTTAGCATGGCTAACCTGAGAAACTCCATGGTGTGATTCTGGATCTAATGTCCAATTGATGTGAAACCTGGTGCTCAGTTCCTCCCTGGTATCAAAAGCTAAATTTGTTTTCAGTTCACCAATATTTATTTCTATACCAAAATAATCTTTGATGTCACCCTGAACTTTAGCATGATAAGTGTGGGAAGGTTTCCCATTGTATCAACAGTGATGGCATCAATGTTGTTCAAATCTCTATTAATTGATTGCAAATATTTTTTCCCTTATTCAATGTTGCCTCAACTTTATCACCTAGAGTTTAGGACCCGTTTGATTGCACTGTTAATAACAAATATTTTTCTTGTACCAAATGGAAGTTGAATTGCTTCAACTATCCATCCACCACTATTTCTGGATTTGTTCCTCTTAAGTTCCATAATGTTATCAATATGCTACTTCGTATGGGACTTCCGTACATAATTTTTTTCATGTGGTCATTTCTGTATGTAGTTATGTTATCTGTGGGTGTGTTGCCTAGTCTACCATTCCACAATATCAAGAACAAATGGAAATTGAATTGCTTCAACTAGCCATCTGCCATTATCTCTTGATTTGTTCTGTCAAGTCCCTAATCTTATTCTCAACATGCCTCTTCTTCTATGACTCTTCCACAGAGCTACGTTCATATTTGACATTTCTGCAATATGATTTTTTTATGCGTAGGGTGTGTCATTCATTCTAGCATCTACCATCATCTCAGTTGCTAGTTTGGGTATGATATCAGGTCCAGATTTGCTTGTACAACAATTTTCTTAGTTCGGTATGTCTGGAAACCTAAGTTACCAGATTTGCTCCGGAACCTGCCAAAGTCGGGTCCTTGTCAAATTTGCCTGTAGAGCACCAAATTCTCTCAGAAGAACCCGGGCAGAATTTGGAAGAATTTGGTCAAAAAACAAATTTTGTCCACTTTTTAAAAGTGTTTTCTTTGCCTAATTTGGTCTATTCGACCCTCCAACCCTAAAAGTGATCACTAAAAAGGCCAAAATGGATGTTTTATATGTCATTTGTGCATTTGCGAATGGAAAAGAAAACTTCTTGCCTCCATTGCTAAACTTTCCTGTTTGGTTGCCATTGCTCGAGGTGTGTTGAAAGGTGATTATTGCACTCTCTAAGCTTGTTTGTGAGCTATTTCTACGTGGTAGCAAATGTGGAGATCTCCTCAAAGACATTGAAGAGGAAGATTTCAACAAAAGACTACATCTCTCAGCCGGATGATGATGATATGTTTGGTAATTTTTTATGATATTTGATCAGTGATGGCTGATTGTTAATGTTGGCATTATTATTTTTGAACTGGAACATAGATATCGTGGTGTATTTTGGCATTTTGTTATGTGAATTGGACTAAAACGTTAATATATATGGTGGTATCTTGCTATATTAGCTTAGTGGTAGACCCCAAACTGAAGCTACACTAGGAAATCATGGTAGACCCCAAACTGAAGCAACATCTGAATAACCTTGTAACATCAGATCTTCACAAGAAGCATATCTCAAACCATATCCCACTGTGCCACGCAAGTATCTCAAGATATGCTTTGCTGCAACTAGATGAATTTGCCTAGGCTCACATATGAACTGACTGAGAGCGCTCACCACATAACAAATGTCTGGTCTAGTATTGACTAGATACATCAATGATCCAATCAACTGTTTGTACATGTTGGGATTTACCAAATCTGAACTAGCTGCAGAATCACTCAACTTCTTCAAATTTGTTTCCATAGGTGTAGACACGGACTTGCAATCTATCATCCCAAATCTCTTCAAGATATCTATGGTGTATTTCCCTTGACTAAGAATAATCTCATTGGGTCTTTGCCATACTTCCAGTCCTAGAAAGTAATGCTTAAGACCGAGATCCTTCATCTCAAACTCGGATGCTAATTCTTTCTTGCATTTGAGAATGATATACTTTTCTCCAGTAAGAAATAAATCATCAACATAAAGAACCAATATTAAAGCCTCACCATCAACTACTTTGAATTAAAGATTGGAATCTGCATCATTCTTGGAGAATCCCAAGCTCATCAAATATCGATCAATTCTTTCATACCATGCACGAGGTGCTTGCTTAAGGCTGTACAATGCCTTCTTCAATCTACATACATGAAACTCTTTCCCATGAATCACAAAACCATCTGGTTGCTCAATGTACACTTCTTCAATCGCACCATTAAGAAATGCAGTCTTGACGTCCATTTGATGTAACTTCTAGCCTTTAGCGGATGCAATAGCAATAATAGTCCTGATAGATGTATATCAAGCAACAAGAGAAAATGTCTCCTCATAATCTATTCCCTCCTTCTGAGAGAATCCTCTAGCCACAAATCTTGCCTTGTACTTCTCAATGCTACCATCAACTGCATGCTTGATTTTGAAGAGCCACTTGGAAGACACAACTGATTTCTCTTCAGGTCTTGGTACAACATCCCAAACATCATTCTTGATGATAGACTAATATTCTTTTGTCATAGCATCTCTCCATACTTGTTGATTGGATGCCTCCTCAAAGCTGGAAGGCTCAGACTCAATGATGTGAGTCATCAATGCCACATAACCTGGAAACTTTTGTGGTCTCTTGCTTTCTCTAAAGATGCCTCAAGGAGCTGCATACTTTTCTGCCCCTTGCATAGTTTGTCTAGCCCATAAATGTCTCTTTTGTTCTATAGCAACGTCTCTCGGATTATAAGTAGGTTCTATGGGATCAACTGTATCATTAGACTCTTTTGGTTCAGTAGACTCCCTCTGAGTCTCAGGAGTAAGATCAAGAGAAATGTCCATATAATGTAAGACCCTTTAGATCTTTTGAAGGCTACTTCCTCTTCGAAAGTTACATCCCTACTGATTTCAATATGTTTCTGCCCTGGGATGTAGATCCTGTAGCCCTATGAAGACTCACTGTATCCCACAAATATTCCTTTCTTGCCTGATGGTTCTAGCTTAGATCTCTTATCCTTAGGCACATGATTATAAACCCGTGGACAACCAAAAATTCTTAAATGACTAACCTTAGGTTTCACAGCTATGAAGGCCTCTTCAGGGGTCATGTTTTCCAATATTCGATGAGGCCTTCGGTTCTGAACATACACTGCAATTCTGGAAGCTTTTGTCCAAAGGAAAGTTTGTAGATCTTGATCATGGATCATAGCTTTGGTTGCCTCAACTATAGATCTATTCTTTCTTTTTGCAACTCCATTTTGCCGAGGGTTGTATGGAACACATAACACCTTGATCCCTGCCTCAATGCAAAAGTTATGAAAACCTCCAAAAGTGTATTCTCCTCCATTGTCCGATGCCAAAACCTTAATCCTTTTCCCGGACATGTTTTCAACTTGAGCCTTGAATTCTTTGAATCTATCAAGTACTTCAGACTCCTTAGACTTCAAAAAGTAAATCCAAGTCTTTCGAGAATAGTCATCAATGAAAATCACATAATACCAAAATCCACTCAAGGATGCCACAAACATTGGACCACATAAATCAAAATGAACATGACCTAAAATTCCTTTTGATCTACTTTCACTACTATGAAAAGGACCCTTAATATTCTTACCCAATGCACATCCTCTACAAATGCCATCATGCTCCTAATTGAGCTTCGGTAGACCAATAACCATCTTCTCCATAGATGGAAGAGCTCTGAAGTCTAGGTGAGCAAGTCTCTTATGACATAGCTCACTCGTATTGGTAGAGTCATGCAATAATGTTTGAACTGGACAAATAGAAAGTTTGTATAGGCTCTCTTGTTGGACACCAATCACACAAGCTGATTTGATACTAGAGTTCTTAGGCCAAGCAAGAACTTTCCCTTCATAAAAAGCAACTTGGTACCCTTTGTCTTCCAATGCTGAAATTGAGACAAGATTTCTTTTGATTCTTGGTACAAACAAGACATCACTCAAATGAAGAGGGATGTCAGAATCTATCTGCATGAACCAACTGCAAGACCTTGGATGCCCTCCAAGCGTCACCATTAGAAAATCGAGTCCGATGCTACTTTCCAGTCTAACAAGCTTCACAAATTCCATGATTCTGAGTCTAAATCTTAGGTAATCGAACCACCACCAGACTCTCTCGAGCCAACTGAGAGAGAGTGAATATTCGTGTGCCCATACCATTGATGCCAAAGATTGCTAATGGAAATACTTTTGGTTGCCATGGCCTGCTCTTGAGAATCACCTATATCAATGAGTCTATAAAGACCATGATCCTCAAGACCAGCTGCAACTATATTGCAAGACTTCCTGTCAACAATGCTGCACTTGTGCGAGCTGAAGATGACATTTAGCTATGGAGAATGAAGCATAATTTGACTAACTGATAGCAGCTTGAGTGTCGAACCCTAAACAAAGTATACATTGAGAAAGAGCAAATCTCTTCCTCCTGATGAAATCTGAATGTTGCCCTTTTCGACAACAGTATACTCCTTGCCTCCTCCAAAGATAATTGAATCTATGAAAGGCGTGAACTTTGTGAACCAATCCCAATGATGTGTGAATTGTTGAGAGGTACTAGAGTCAATGTACATGGCAGATGATTTCTCATGATCATATGCGCATGTGGCCATGAACGCGTATGAGGTAGACTCCTCCTAATCATAATGCGTAGCAGCATGGGCCTTTTGCTAAGACACTCCCTATTTAGATTGCTCGGATGCCAACTGTTTCTTGCAATCTTTCTTTATATGGCCAAACTTGTGACAGTAGTTGCAATGGATACTTTTCTTCTTGGAAGAATCTTAAGGTTGTCCTTGTCCTTGACCTTTTTGTTGAAAGGATTGAGGTTTACCTTTAAAACTAGCATTGCTTCGAAACTGTTGCTTCCATCTATCCTTCTATAAAAGCTTGTTGCAGAGATCAAGAAACTTTAAATCAACACTAGTAGAAGTGATATTGAGCGTCTCAATGAAATGCTCATAGGGTTGGGGCAAGGTTTTCAGTGTGATTACTACCATATCTTCTTCCTCCATTTTGTGGCCAATAGCCTCCAGCTCTGGTCACAAATGTCCTCGATCTTCCTAAGATGTGCCTAGAGAGACATCTTCTCATCCATCATGATATAAAACCACATATTCTTCAAAAAGAAAGCTCGGCTCTTGTTAGACATTTCATGAAGATCCTTCAAGACTAGAGTTCCTAGATCTCTTTAGTTGTTTGCCAAAAGGCACCTTAAGGGAGCTGATCATCTATAACAGAAAGTTTGATAAGCATTATGGCTTCTCGATTGTGCTCATCAAATTTATCCTAGTCTATTCTAGCTGTTGTAGGATGTGTTTCCGTACCCAGAACAATCTTGTCAAGACATTGATTTTCAAATATCATCATGTGTTGCTTCCATGTGTTGTAGTTGTGGCCGTTGAATCGTTGATTGCCCTCCAACATAATGTTGGTCAAAGATGCCATCAGAACACCAACCTCAATGCTATTTAACTTTGTGAAGGCACAAAAATCAAGACAATAGAAGCTGATCAACTGGCAAAGATTCCAAGACAAATGAGTTTTTTTTTTAAATCAGTCAAAAAAATAAAACCATGGCTGCAGCAAAACGCAAACTTGAATGAAAATGCGCGTCTAAAAATTTTGGTAAAAAATTCGCAAGAATTTCAATAGACGGCACCCGCACTTTGTAGGAAAGCCAAGCCCGTGAGATTATGTGCAGGTTGTCGTGGCATGAGAGCAGAAAAATGCGAAAAAATCGCATTAAAACTCATGTGGGCTGGAATGAAAAAAAACCACGTTCACGAGCATAGAGATTGCAGAAAAAATGCAGTAACAACGCACAAAAAATATGACAAAATATGTCATGCATGGGCACAGACGTGTCGAAAAATATGAGCAGAAAATGCGTGTTCTAGAAGTGCTCAAAGAAGAGCCGTCGAACATACACTTAGGGCTTAAAACAATGTGTCGCGCAAGCGTGAAAAATGCGGAAGTTTGCAGTAGACTGGCCTGCAAACTCTCAAAAAACAGATGCAAACACCACTGCTCCAAAAACCTCCGAATCAGAAACTTGAGAAAAACTTTCACTAAAAAATTTCTGTGGAGAATTTTTAGAATTATAATTTTTTTTCAAAAAAAATTAACTTTGTCTCTAATACAATGAAACTCGAAAATTGCATTTCTTAATTAAGGATTCAGCAGGCACATATAGCAATTTACAAGAGCTTCAAACTGAAGCTAAAGTCTTGTGAAAATAGAAGACTAGAATAAAATAATAAAAATAACACTTAAATGACCATTAACAGAAGAATCTAAAAAGCTAGCTAGAAAGGAAAACTAAGAATAACGAAAGATTCTAAAAATATTTAAAGATTCTAAAATATTCTAATAATAATTTTGAGCTTGCTGATTATAATATTACTATACTGCCCTTTTTGTTTGTAAATTCATAGTCTGAACCTAGAAATCTATTACAAATTACAAAATACAAATTCAACTTTCAAAGTAACAAAATGCAGAGAGAACCTATAGAACTTGCCACTACGATCCACTAGGGGGCTGCAGATCAAGATGTTGAAGCTCTAAGGTCCAGGCTTGATTGATCTCATGTTCATCATAAACTTTCATTGAAAATAGCAAGGTTCTCATCATTTGCGATCCATTTTGAATCTGAATCAATATTGTCAAGGGCAATTAATTGACTTTATTTGATACCCTTTGATATAATTCAATTGAATGCCTAAGTTCATGGCATATATATGGAATGTATTCACATTATGCAACAAATTCAATATTATTTGAAATTTGCTAATTGCAACAAATATAATAATTAGAATATAATCAAAAGTAATTATGATCTCGAACTGTCTTGTGCCAAAGACAGGTTGTGGTGAACTTCAACTAATAAATCATTCATCTACTTTTGAGTCAAAGGATTACCTTTCTTGGAATATATGTTCTTAAAGCCTTGAAAATATTTCATGGTTGGCTCAATATGTGCATCTCCATTGATCGTATATTTTTGGCTTCCTAGCTATAAAACAGAAAAATTTATTGCACTAACAAAAACTAAAATTTATCATTCTATCATTTATGATTTATTTAATATCTATAATGTATTTTAAGCTTCTAAGTTCAAACTATCAAATAATTTTGAAACAAATTGATATTGAAAATTAATAAACTACTTAATAATGAATATGTTATATCATTATGCATACGTCTTCGCTGCAATTCCTATGTCTTCTACAACACCAAATCTTCATTATTTCTGATTCTAGAATCTTTTTATTTATTTTATTTTCTGTATTTAGAAAATCCTTATAGCAGTCAGCAAAAACTGAGGCATTTATGACATCCACCACCATTCCACCCTTGTCACTTCCTCTGCTCTCTACCAAGCCAGAGATGTCCGTGATGTATGAATTAAGAAATATCTGATTAGAACCTTCCCAATGTTAAGATATGGGAGTGTTCACTAAGCAACCATTAACAATAATAATTATAGCCTGTTTTAACAGACTATTGTGCCTCCAATACCTTGTAAGTATTCCTTGTTTTTTTCCAAGGTCAACCATTGTACATGCCATCATGTTGTCTGTCTGTTTAAGGCTTTGACAGAAATTAAAATTGTTGTCATGACATTGAGAAACTTTGTTTGTCTTGGGGTCTCAGAACCCCTGGGATAGGCATGGAATGCCTAGGCATCCTCTGCTCATCTCAGGGATATCAGAGAGTCCTCTTAATGGCTCTTGCAGGGGAACACTCCCAGGATGCACTCTTCTTTGGCAGGGACATCTTGAGGATGTATCCTACTGCAGGTGACAGCGGTGGTGGAGGTATGTTTCAATTCATGGGTGAAATGGCACATTTTTTGAGGGGTGATTGGTACCTGTGGAACACTGATATAAGGTGACAGAAATTTTTTGGTTAGTGAAGGAATTTAGGGTGCAATGGTAGAGCAAAACACTTTAAAATGTGGATCCAGAATAAAAAAATTTGTCTGAAATGGAATACATAATCTTCCAACAATGTTACTATCTGGCTTTAACTTCATTTTATAATATTAATAATTCAAGTTTTAGCTTACAGATTTTTTAGAAACACCATGCTTAATACGAGAGGCCTGTTAGTCATTTGGGGAGTAAATTACTCAAGAAACTGCAATAAGTAACAATTGAGGATCTCCTTGTGCACAAAACTGACAGACATCCAAAGTATCATCATGGTTTTCAATTTTTTTCTGTTGGTATCACGTGAACTCATTTTAAGTCTATGACAATCCAACCAGCTTGTCTGGACACATCAGATGGTGACTTTCATAGAGAGCTGAATTGTATACATAAAAACATATATAAATAAGTACAAAATTTCTTGTTCTAGAACTCCAGAAAAAAATTCTCAGAGACTCGCTGTTGATAGAAAGGCTATTGATGATAGACATTGTCAAGAAAGATCTTTGGTGCAGGTAAATTGTTGTGTTGCAATTATCGGGAACAGCTAGTGTTTTATGTTGGTAAGCTAGCAGTCTGAGGTATGTTATCTTTACGAAGTGTAATATCTTTTGACATCCATTCTTTAACACATTACCTCTTTAAATTTGTATTTCATTGTAAACAGCATCCATACATTTCTTTCTCATCTAATCAGATCTAAAGCAAAAGAACAATTTATTTCTCAGGATGAAAGCACCATTGTTGTGCTTGCTTTTTGTTGCCGGCTTAAGATCATGAAATTCAAGAAGATGCCTCAAATATTGAATTCAAACTGGTAAGGATGAGCTTTCCTTAAGTTGGTGTCTAGAGTAGTACTGTTGTCTGACAATGTTCTTGTGTTCATGTACTTGACAGTCAAATGCAGGGAAAAAAGTGTCCTGGTCCAGAAAGTGAGTTTCACCTACAAACTTCATTAGTGTATAATGACTATTTGATTTCCTGAGATGATTGTTAGTTACACTTCTCAGGGCCTAACATCCATGAAAATCTGAATGGAATTCATTGGCAGTTACATGAATGCCATATGGAAGTCTCTGAATTCTCTCACACTCTGGATGATTGAGGCTAGTGATATACAATGTTGAATATATAGCTTGAAACAAAATTATTATCCACCTACGTACATATGTTCGGGTCCATGCATGTGCATGTAGTACCTGCATTAACATCAAGAAGTTTTCTATGTAAATAGCTCTATTCATAGGATTCATTTGGAAAGGTTTATGACAGGTGACTTATCCTATTGATGATAGGGTGTCCTCCAGATGCAGAGATTTCAGTTGATACTCGGAGTGAGAAATGTGCATTTTATATGGTGCATTACACCTCCTGGTTTGAGTATTGTATAATCCAAGGAAGGCCCTGTGTGCAATTTATATGGTGCATTACACCTCCCTGGTTTGAGTATTGTATAATCCAAGGAAGGCCCTATGACTGTAAGGTACAAGCAATGTGCCATAGAAGGGGCCATAGAAGAGTGATTTCTGGGGTATGCTAAAGACATTTTTTTTTTGCTGGAATTTTTTTCCAGAGAACAATGTTCTATTTACCATTTCAAAAGTTCTTGCAAAGTGACAATTGTGCTTGAAAAACTGAGAAGATACTGCTAAACAAATTAAGCAGTATGTAATGGTATGACAGTTTATTATATGTTTGATAGAAGAATCATCTTATTTCTGGACCAGCTAAGAGTTGTATAGGTTTTTTCTTGTATATATATATGGGAAAAGGTGGTATGAATCTGGATTTTTCTGGGAAGTCAAAAAACTATACTAATACATGGTTAATCCATGAATAATGCACATGTTTGATAAAGTAGTGTTATAATTTTTTGTTATCTCATTGGTCATTCTCTATCAGAATAGGTAAAATATTATATGAAGAAATGATCCCTTCTTGGACTTGTTTCCTCAGATACATTATATCAACTGGGAGTGAAAGAAACCATATCACTATGTTTCCAACATATACATTGGCCATAAACAATATTGTCAACAGTATACATTAATCATAAGACATGTGAATCAGAGACTCAAATTCTTACACTTCAGACTAAATTGCACAAGGCGTCATGTGACCAATGACTCGTAACATAATCACCATCTGCTTTCCCAGGTCAAAGATTTGATTCTTGTTGTAGCAAACTAATTCGTAAACCTTAAAATCTGCATCAAGTCAACATGAGAGAATCTCAAATAAGTAGTCTTGATTTGAGTAAGAATGGCTGAAGGTACCAATTTGCTTCTTGATTCAATATTAATAGCAAAATGCCTTCAACAATTTAGAATAACATTTCAGTAAACATTTATCATTATGTAGTGATAAATATTTTTACCAAACAGATCTTCCTATAATCTGCAATAGATTGAGATTTTCCTTAAATCTTGAAGAGACTGAATCACTCTACTTAGTTTTCAACCTTACAGATCTGCCTTAAATATGAAATAGACCAATTCACTCTTAGAATCATTTTCTTACCTAAACAGATCCGTTTTAAGCTGGATTGCATCATTGGTTGACTTCCTGAATCAATTACAATTTGGAGCAAAACACGGTATTATACCTTGCCTATTTTGAAAAACATGTCCGCCCTTATTAGTACACCCCAGATTTTCAGGTGAGTTCCTAGTAAACCCAAGACTTAAAAAGCAAGCTTAACATGTCAACAGCCTTAGAACAACATGTGCCACTTAAGCATGTTGTAGAGTGGAATGCCATTTCCACATAAGAAAATGTTCCCATTTTGAGAGAAAATCACATGGAATATTTGCCAATAACAGTGTGGCCATCTCCACTTTAATATCCCAGAACCTTTGAATAAAATAGTTGAATGAATACTTAACAACGGTGAAGATTGAGTTTTGTTCCAGTTTTCCAATCTAATGTTTAACTAAATGAAATGAGGTTTCATTCACCAAATAAAATTTAAGATACACAAGTAACAAGATTGTGACATCTCCACTGTTTTTATGTAGTCTTTGAATAACATAGTTTGTTAAATGCACATTACGTTTGAAGACACATCAATTCTGATTGATGATGAGTTGGAAGTCATCTTTTGGTCAACTCAACTAATATTAGGATGTCCTGGTAGACTGAATCCATATTGATTGGAAGGACAACAATATTATATGAAATATTTTTTATGAATCCCCCGGTCATCTTTATAACATTTTCCCTAAGGCTTACAATGATGTTGTTCAATGAATGCTTGACCTTTAAATACACATGAGTTCTGTTCCAATTCAACATTGCAACAGATGAAAATATTACCCTCCACCAGGTAAAATTTGAGATGCACGACTGATGATGAATGGAGTTTCACTTGCTAATTGACAAAATAATTTTGGTAAATTGGTGAGGATCAAATCTGCATATGTGAGTTTTCTGGACAAGCTGCAAATGTTCTTATATGCGATCTAATCCAGAAAATAATATCCATACTAGTCGCTCATAAAGTTACCTAATAAAATGACTGGAATTTCTATAAATTACAGATTGCTATGTATGCTTTTGATGCCTTTGAAGTCAGATAAAACATTAAGCTACTTCCCTGTGGTTATTTGTGCTTAGAGACATGCTAAGATCACCAAACACGGATCTTTTCCTCTCTAATAAGAGGTGAGTTGGAAGATACATTGGCTGGAATTGTTTTAGTTTCTATTGCTTTATCTCTTTGTTGCATTTTAAACATTGAAACATGAAACCTTGTTGTTTTGATCTGCAGCTGCATTATGTTTCAACAATCTAACTGGAATCCTAATCTCAGTAGGATTTTTTTTCCTTCACCGTGACAGTGAAGACATGTCTATATGGCGTAAGGTATAAGTAGAACATGTCGCGATTTTTCGATTGCCTTTTATTCATACTGACAACATTGCTCCTTATACACTAGACATGCAGTCTTCAACTAGTTTCACTATATCCATAATTTTCTCCACAAAGTCTTGAATTACACTAGTTTTAATCAAGTAGTCAATGAAATGGTGCTTGAAGGCTCATTTGACTTTAATATTCAAATGATGATCGGTTGTAATTGTAACACTGGCTAGGAATCCTGGGTTTGTAGTTCACCATCTAAGATAAAAAATGCAGAAGATAACTTCTTTGCCAAAATTTCTGGTTTTGTGGATGCCAAGTTTTTTTCTAATTCTTGTTTCCACTATTTTCAGCGATCCCTGCCAAAAATTACTCGAGAAAATGTGAGGTTCATCACTTACTATTTCGGCTGGCATTACATCCATAACTTGATATTATTTTTCATGAAACATTCAGATGTGGGATCCCTAGCTAGTGCATTGGTGGTGACATGATGCACATATCTGGTAAGTCAATTCACATGTGCACTTATATCCTTTATTTAATAGTGCAGTGAATTCCACTGAGATAGATTGCTCTTTTGATAAGGATCTTTAGTGGCTTTAGTGTCCTATTCTGAACTATGTTCCAGTTTAGTTTCCAATATAATTCCATTTTTTATCTTAGAATAGTACATACAGTTCTCTGAATCTGGCATGAGTTGGATTCTGGAACTTATACTCTGCCCAAGAGACTTTTCCATATCCTATACTGCTTCCAGTAATATCAGTCTGCTCCTATGTTTTGTGAAATTAGGGACTGGTGCTTTTTAACCTCTCTTTTTTGTGAGATAGCTTCAATATAAATACAAGATGAGGTCTTTGGAATGATTAGTAGTTCACCTATATGTACAGGTTGTTTGCGACATGCTGGCAGTGGTTGGATTGATATCAGACACCTAATAGTACAACTTGAACTATAACCTTTCTCCTGGGTACACGAAGTTGGTACAATCATGGATATTGCGGAATGAGAATGCCTTATATGATTCTTAAGAGTTAATTACAAGTTACTCATAAAACAAATTAGAGAAGCTAAAGTATGCTACATTATGGTGATTATGCTTTTACTCTTGGCCTTGATTGCAACAGTTGCTGTCTCAAATTACAGAAGCATTTTACTTTAGCGGCTTGTTCAATAGAACTATAATGTTTGGAGCGTGTTTCTGCAAAGTTACTCTCAGATGTTAACTTCTGGTAACATGTCTTGCAAAAAAGGGTGAGCAAAGATGTCGTGAAATACTATTGCTTCTCAATAGCCGGATTTAGACTGTCCATTCTTAGAAGTTTGACCATTATTTTGGCAACAGTTGGTAATGACCATTGAGCTCTGCCAACCTTTACTTGAAAATCCTGACAATCAATTTTTTAATGGCTGCTTAATTCAGGGAATAATTTACATTTTATTTAAAGGTTTTGATTCCTCTTTTGTACCATTTGCCCAGGGTTATTATACATATATTTACTTGCATAGAGGGGATAGGCTAGCTTAGCTTGACAGCTTCTCTTTTCCATTGCTGA
The DNA here is from genome assembly GCA_018584345.1 of Thuja plicata. Classification (NCBI taxonomy): domain Eukaryota; kingdom Viridiplantae; phylum Streptophyta; class Pinopsida; order Cupressales; family Cupressaceae; genus Thuja; species Thuja plicata. The sequence continues at coordinate 101,313 of MU227294.1, forward strand.
CATTGGAAAGCTATGGTGGCATAAAAAATAACTTTCATGGCACATCAAATTAATGAAATTTTGACTTCCTCCTTTTCAAGGAATATTTCTAAAAAATATCAAAGCAATCATTTTGAACGTTGTTTATTTCTGAATCTACCACTTCTTATTATTACGCACTAGAGATTCAAAAATATGAAGCTGTATTAGTGATAGCTTTTTAGTAGTTAGAATATTCTCTTTAATCTACGTTTGCTTCTTGAAATTCAGTCTTTGCAGTTATTGCGCTAGCGTTCAATGGGTGCAAAACTTGAGAGGTCTCATTTTTTTAAATCTCATGTTCTATTTCTTCTGACAGATTTTCTAAATTTGAAATAGTACTTAAACATTTGAAATTCTTTTGTGTGTTTTACTTTTGTAATCTTTAAAATCACTTGCCAACTTGAGCTTAATTTAGTCATTTGGACATTTTCATTCTGCTGTATAGGATGCTATATTCTACTTAGCTATACTTTTTACTATTTAGCTTACTTCTAATGTTAGTTTTTTCTTATATTCTCCCTGCTCTGTTTGATTCTCTCTCATTTCTCAAAACTCTCTCGCTGCCTAAGATGACTGATGAAGTATGTTCCACTATGCAAAGAAGAAAAATATGCTTCACGGATTGGAAAAAATGTTCATTTCCTGAAGTCAAGTCCAAAGAGTGCTGCAAATGTCATTTAAGAGATGCCTTGTAGATGCAGATTCTGTGCTCTATTTGTATAACTCTTTATTCTTGTAACTTCTCATCACATTTCCCCTTTTCTGGGTCTTCATATTATTTTGGTGTGCTTGATGCTGACCGCTGACCCAATTTCCTATTCAATGGGTCCTATTGAATGCCCATGCCTAACTTCATTGCTCCCTTGTGCTTGGTTCATGACTCTTTGTGCCAATAACCAATCCGAGATATCTTTATATGACCATTGTCTTGTGCCCCTATACCTTGATCCTTCTCCCCATTGGATTAATTTTTCAGTCTGAAATGCCACAATTGAGCCCCAAGTTTAAAATGCACAGAGATCCTATTTTTTACATGACAAGAGCTAGCATGGGTAGAGTTATTTGTTCGTAGTAATAGTGGCTCATGTTAAAGTTGTGTGTATAATTTATTTCTTTAATATGCTGGTACATATATTCAATGTAGATATAATCGAACTCTACACAGTTCGATATTATAAACAATTGCTGTTGTGTCTCACAGGAATATCACTGAATTCTTTATGTCAATATTGATCTACAATTATTGATTTTCATTTCAATATTGAATCTCTCTTTTCAATATTGATATCAATATCAATATGACTTTGTTGCTGTTAATATAAACTCAAACTGATAGGTATTGAAGACTGTATTTTCTATTCACCGATTCTACAAGAATATTGCTGAGATGAATATTAATATCGATCTGCAGTCATTGATATTGTCTTTCAATATTTCTCTGCACTATTCATTCACTGTTATTCCTATGTTTCAACACTCGATGTTTTTCTATAATGTTGTTGCTCAATATAGTTGGATATATTTGCCAACTTATCTCCAATATTATCGTTGATATGATATGAATGTTCTTAATTCAAATGGATCAGAATTTTGTCTGATATATATATCAATGTCTTTTGGCTTGCACTAATGATTTCGGTACATTCCAAATGAATTGATATCAACTCGATGTATATATCATATGAGGAGGCATGTCTAAAAAGAGACACGCCTCCACGTGAATGGAATTCATGTGGAGTCATGCCTCTTGAAGAGGCATGCTCCTCTCCAATAGATCGGTTGTTTATAGACAGTGATTAAGACTTAATCGATTTCCATGCTTAACTCATAATTAGTTAATACTAAAATTTAAATCCATTTCCATAATCGATATTAGTTATGATTAACAATGTTCATAATCGATTCATAATCAGATTCAATACATTATTTGAATCACATAATTGATTTCTCTTGATCGATCCAAGGCATGATCGATCCATTTGATCATTCGATCAATAACATAAAACATCGGTGGTTTGCAATGACAAATATAATCGTCTTTAGAATTACACGATTTATAGAATGACCATAATCGTGTATATATATATTTAATTATATATCCATATATATCATTAAAATACATATACATGATTATTTATAATCATGTTATGACTAATATGATCAAGACAAATACATAGATCAGTATATATGAAAAGGATAGATATCAAATGTTCACTTATCTATTTGATTTCATCAGTTAGATTTATCTGACCGAAGCTACAAACATTAACACTCCCCCTTAGCTAGGGAGGATTAAATCTATCCAAAAATGATTCACAATAAGTCCATTTATTGTGAGAAAAAAGATATCACCTCACCATGATATCTGGAGATATGGCATGAGCAAGAATATCAAGTCACATGATATTCACCATAACTCTCAACAATATCCATAACTATGGTATGGGCACTGGCATCACGTCTCATGATGCCTACCATATGGATATCTAATCATGGCATATCCACAGATATTAAGTCACATACTATCCACCATGAATATTTCTTGAAAAGTCATTATGGTTTATCTAATGATATCAAGTCTCATGATATCTACCATAATGTCCTAAGAAATATTAACTATCATGACATGTCCATGAATATCACGTCTCATGATATCCATCATGGTAGTGAAGTTGATCATTGTAAAGTCGTCACCTTACAATATCAACCAATTACAAGTGTTCATCATTGAAAAGTCGGCACCTTTCAACGATGTTCACAGGGGGCCCATAAGCCAATAAAGTCATGGAGTCACACGTGACATCTACCATGAACCATATCAGGAGGTGGATCCACCATGGCTACTCCCAGAGGGTGGAACAAGGCTTTCACTTTAAACTTCTCTCTCATAGAGAAGAATCCATTAAAGTACATTTCAAGAAATCACTGATGCTAAGACTCCCTCTTAGCAAGGGCTTTGTTCGCTACAACCCCAAGCTAGTCTCAAAATGTACAAACTTTAGGAGGCTTGGTGAGAATATCGACTGTCCGTTCTTCAGTGATAATGTACCTTGTCTAAATACTAAAGAAACCATCTCTCCATGGTCTACTCCTTCTGAATCACTATGATCAAAATCCTCAAAGATCAATTTGGCATATCCTCTAGTAGCTCCCTCTGTTACGGAAGCATACAATGTCTTAATCATGAAAATATCTTGCTCCAAGAGACTCATCATCTGGTACATGATCATTTACTCCATTTTAATATTTTGATCACAACATCATTCGTAGGAGCAATTTCTCATACACAAATGTACTTGTCTGATTCCATAGTAACATGAGTGAATGTAATAAACTGTGGATTTATCCCTAGGCTTGGCAACACCAAACATTCATGATAATGTGGCTACCATCTAAAGCTTCAAGTACATGCATCAACCTCTTGACCTTCTTGTCCAAGGTTGCCTTAGATGAAATGTCAGACTTCTTCTGAATGTGATATCAACCCTCTTACCTCCTCGTCCAAGGTTGCCTCTGATAGATTGTCAGACTCCCTCTGAATCTGATGTCCATCTTCATTTCAATTCCACAACTGCAAGTATCAAGTTTTCTTTCCCTTGAATGCAAATTCATATGCTTCTTGATCCGTCCTAAAGGCATTCCAAAGAGAGATTACAAATAGATTATAAAACTAAGCTATCTCGAAGGGAAATACCAAACATAGAAGCATACAAGATTTGTCATCCCAATGTTATAGCATGAACTAACGAACATTATTCAAGGGTATAAAATACTTATATCTTATGTTGGTACATCATAGAGCTAGTCCTGATCTGGGTCACAAGACTTTCGTAAGGTTCTTTCTTTGTTACCTTGCTGGTTCCAAGCAAAGCACCAAGAATGTCACAACCATGTATTGCATATCTACTATCTGCTCCTTGATTGCTACAGTTTCCTGGTCACTAGAGAAGTCATCTCGACATGAACTTTCCCTCTGAACCAATATAATATGATAGTCAATTTAAACAAATCCTCTAGTTGCTTCATATGTCACAGTTGGATACCCTTCTTACACGATCCCAATCATAGAAGATATCTTTCTCCAAAAGACTCACATCATCTAGCATGATCCATATATGACATGAAAGTAATAGATCCAAGATCATTTTGGGGCTACTTTCATAAGATCGAGTCTTGAACAATGCCTTGGTAGTATATCTAATGCACCATTCTTCTTTTCCTACTAGAACATCCCCGAAGACAAAGGAAAAGATCAAGGCAAATAACTCTTATAGTACATGCATGAATACATATAAGAGAGTGACTACAAAAACAAATAAACATACTACTCAAGAGATCATAATAAAAGTACTTATCTCATTATTCACGAGTAGATGCAAGTCATCATGATGCAAGTTGCTCCAATGAAAGGTCCTATATGATGGTGGTTCCTCCCCCATGAGGATGTTCCACGGGGTTCATGGCCATACCACGTACCTTGGTCCAGCAGACCATAAACTTCTGATATGCATTACCATTACCATTGCAACCTTTGTTCCTTGACAACAAACATCCTTTGCAAACACACAACACGATCGGATCATCATACACATCCCGTTATGCAGTGCACATCACATATCAGAGAATACATGTTTCCTTCGTGTATCATACTTCCAGATTGGTATATATAGAGGTCGTATTCACAGACATTCGAAGGTCATACACAATTAAAATTGAGCGTACATTCCAATTTGCAATTCATCACTTCCTTTAAGCATGAACTTTAACCATTCTTCAGCATGAGAAGTTATGTTGCAATATCCCTTCTGAGCCGCTACATACTCTGTGATCATTCCACTGGGAATCTGATCCATATTGGTACTCAAGAATACAACCGCAGGCTGAAGAACATCCACGTCTTTCAATATATGTTCATGGTGACAAGTGATAATTACAGATATTATTCCTTCATATGTGATTTATTTCTGCTTATATAATCTGATCGGATCTTCCTTAGACTGGCACTGAAGATCTACCTTCAAGCTGTTAGGCTTTATAGAAAGAACCTGGCTCTGATACCATGTTATAGTTTTGATCAGATTTGTGTGTATAATTTATTTCTTTAATATGCTGGTACATATATTCAATGTAGATATAATCGAACTCTACATAGTTCAATATTATAAACAATTGCTGTTATGTTTCACAAGAATATCACTGAATTCTTTATGTCAATATTGATCTACAATTATTGAT
>MU227294.1:111756-123225 GCA_018584345.1 Thuja plicata
AAGATCAGTTGTGGAAGGTGAGCTGATTACTGAGCTTCATGCAGCTGGACATGTTATCTTGTCCATATACATTTCATTCTTCATGTTACAATCCACTTAGATTTGTTGCAAAAAGCGAAAAAAATAAAAAAATAATGTGGACTACAAGAATATGTCTTGACATCAATGCAGAGCTGAATGAACATTGGAAAAATAGATAGAATAATGGGGATAAGGGCACAAAAAGGAGGCAACAAGATAAACTTTTCTGGCTAATCCAGTGAGCTTGTCTCAGTACCACTATTATGCTGTCTCTAATTTGAAATTACTAAAAATGTAAGTAGGTGGAATGACCTTGTCTAATATGATTAATGTCAAATCGTTTTCATCTTTATTTTTCAATCTTGCTTGTTAATGGTTGTGTTGATGTTTTCCATTTCTAAAACTTACCTTCAATAAGATAAATTGACCATTTCTTAAGTTCTTGAACCTGCTTATCTTCAGTAAGATAAAAATACAATTTTCTAATATCTTGCAAAACAGCCTTGTGTAAATAACCAAGGAGTAAACTATCCACGGAGAAAGCAAAAATCATAAAATAATGAATTCCCAACAACATGCTGCATTGCTAACTATAATATATCTCACACCCGCTTAATAACTAAATCAACTATCCAATCCTTGTGTTGAACTAGACAGAATGTGAGGTGAATAGAACCTTGTACGAACTTAATCAATGGTGAATTTTTCTGCTAAGGTAATGATTATCAGCAACGGTCCCTATAGCCACCAATTCATCTCATTGAAGTACATAGGTAACTAGCTGCTCGAACTACTGAGTAAACTAGATACTGGTGCTGAATACTAGGTTCACATTGTGGCATATTTGTGTCATCTAATGTCAATGTAACATTCCTGACATGTTTGTTATCAGAGTGATCAATTCTGACACCAAACATATTATGATATCCATAGAATAAACAACAGGATGGTATCATACACACTGCAAGGGTAAACTTGTGTCAATCTTTTGAATATCTACTGCCTGACATTATCCAACCTTTTGGCATATTGTGGAACCTATCGCACACCATAACTACCTGACCTACGACCCACTCCAAGATCGAATTTCTGGAGTTGCACCTTGAATGGCGATTCTGACCTGGATGTGACAGTCAGTGCTCAAATGGGTCCACCATCCCCCCTTTTGCAGCATGGTCATCCTCCAAGAAGTTCAAATGATGAAAGTCAGATTGTCCTGTCTCTAATGATCTAAGGTCAACTTTTCTTACTGAATGCCATTTAGCCAATACTCTTCATCTTGTGTGTCACTAATATTTGTCCCCCATTGGGCACACCAAACATCTTCCATTAGATGTTTCCTGACATTGACCCGGTAGTAGCCTTACAATACATGAAGTATTTTCCACTTTTAGCTCCACAAGGTAAATTCATCACTATTGCTCTCAACATTAGCCCGAAACTATGCTTACAGAAGAAAAATTACTACAATCATTTCACTGCTGAAGTTCTCGTCATTCTCCAAGCAATCTTGAACATGCTTGTAAGGACGGGACATAATTTTTCAGGAAAACATGCCCATCAATACCGTCTGTCTAGTATGAGATAATGTTGGTATACAACTGATCTTCACTAAGATGTAATCACTTTTGTCACAAAATCTCTGGAATACTTCCAACTTCACCCATATTTTTGTTCATACATTTGCCATTGTGAGCATACCATAAGATTAAAAGAAAGAACACAATTTTATACTCTCATCACCTCATGGCAGTTGCAATTTGGTTATGTAAGACACATCTATTGGCGATCGGAATCAACTTCGAGTTACTTATACAGCTCTACTGGTTTCCTTGATTTCCAACCCTTCTTAGGTGTGATATTATCAAGATCAAATTTTATGATCTTGTTTCAATTTTGAGATGATGTTTATCTATTAAATTTTGTTAAATTGTGGTACTCTAAGAAGAAATGAAGCTATTGGATGTCTTGAGATCTCCTAAGTTGCTCGTAGTAGTCAAATGTTAAGGCCTTATCTTTGCAAGTTCCTAGCTTTAATATTCTTTGCCCCATGATTCTTTTGCTCACATTGGTCAAAATCCAATTGTCAAGAATTTAATGGTTTGTTGTTTGGCTTTTCCTTTGAATCGCAATATATTTTGGTTTTGAATTTTTGGCCCATTCTATAGAGTTGCTGTTCTAAACTTAACATCTGTTTGTTTTGGTTATATATATGATCTCTTGCATAAAGTGCTCTGGATGCACTTACAGTTCATGCTACCCATTTTTTAACTAAACATATGCGTTTGGGTGTCCTTCAAATCCTATGGATGTATTCTAGTCTTTTGGGTTCCTTCATTAGTCAGGTTTATGTGGGTTTTCATCCAATAGAATTTACATTTATATGCTCTTATAGCTTGCACTAATTTACATTAAGAGAACTAAGGAGAGCAGCTCGGTTAGCAATTACATGGAGCTGCAATCAGACCTATGGAAGAGGTAAAGTATGGTACACCACTTCGTTTCCTTCAAATATTGGGTTATTTTTTTGTTTTCTGGACACACATTAGGACCTTTTTTTTTCATTATCAAATACACAGTTTAGTTGTTTTATAACCTCGTTGCCGTCATATGGTGCAAATGTTTAGTTTAGAGTTAGCACTACACTTTGTCTAATTGACAAAAGAAAGTGACGATGTTTGCCTTTGAATGATATAGATCCATTTAAGTGGAATTCTTATTTTCAAGCTCCTATCATCTTCCAACCTTGAGCTGATAGGATTCTTGATGAAGACCCTTAGTGAGATAACAAACATCCTTACAAATTTAATGTCTTTGCTAAGGTTATGAATTACATAGTGATTATTGGGAGAATTTGAAAACTTTTTACAGAACTTTTTTAAGTCCTGGAATGGATGACAGCCTCCTCTTTATCATTTTGTTGAATTCTTGAGAAAACGAGATTGAATAATAGCCACAGAAAGCAAATGAGAAAGTTACTCAGATTACAGTTAAGCTGAGCCACAAAAGTTTTTCACAATGATAATAAATATCAATAGAATTGAGTGATAAAGCTTTTGAGTCATGAAAGGTATATGGGAGGAGGAGCTAGAATCAGTTGAAGCAACCTAAATAAACGAGGAGGATTCCGTTCTATTATTCAAAGGGCCTGCAAACCCAAACGCATCACTCTAATAGATAACTGTTATTATCATTCAAAAGGTGAAAGGCATGCCAATGAAATCATCCACGACCTTCTTCCTAAATCTGGTTTCTTTTCTGTTGGGATGTAGGCGATCTCAAGAGAAAAATTGCTTGAAATAACTTTTATTTTTAGAGCCTTGGAGAACAAGAAACTAGAGATGGTACATCTCCCAAACCGAAAGGACTGCCTGTTGAGTTCTATGACAGAGATTTGATGTCAGTATGTTATAAGAGGAGAATACATTTAAACATGGGCAGTTAATATTTGAGTTGTGCATTTGTCAGAAGATACAACCAAGCATATGATACGGTATCATTAAACAGAAGACCTTTTATTAGGATAAGTTGTATCAGAGTTCCATTGAAGGTATTTGTATATCCCTTACTGGACGAAGATTTCATTTTCATGACACTATCACTCATCAGATGAGCGGTAATGTTGATCTTTATATGGACCAAATTATCTGTATTTCTCGTTTTCTGCCTACTCTGTGTTCTCCATATCAATGCCATCATCTTGTTCCAGTTTGAAGATTGCAGAAATTTGTCTATCTCTTGATCTTTGATATTACAAATTTTTGAATTCTAATATATGAAGAAAATTATAGTTTGTGGACAAGCAGCACCTACTATAAGCATTTCTGGGTTATATTTTACCTCCGTATGAAATGTTTTATGTTTTATTTTTTATGGGGTTAAACGAGCACAATGATGAATCTGAAATTTATAACCCTAAAAAAATGAAGTTAAAAATGTGTAGGTGGAAGATATGCAGGGACCCGGTTCCAATTTAACCATTTACAGCCAGACTATGTTTTCCTCTCACCCTTTGACTAGCAAATGCTATATCTATGATATTTAACTGAATATGATCTGTTAAGTGGCCGGACTCTATAAACTTATAATAATATGGCATTTGCAAGATTCTATGACTATGTTATTGCTTGCACAAAAAATAAATTGCTACTTCGTCTCTTTGGTAAAATGCAATATTGGCATATTATTTGCAGGATGTCCTACTATTTGATCAGTCAGCATTCTATGGTGCTATTGACTTGCATGATCAGCATAGAGAAATGCGATTAGATGTGGATAACATGACATATGAGGTAATATCCTTGAGCGTTTTTGTGGGGAATTTGGTGCCTTTTGTATCAAAGCTTCTGGCTAAAATGGTTACTTTGGTTTTTGTGGCAGGAATTACTAGCTTTGGAGGAACGGATTGGAAATGTGAGTATAGGACTAACTGAAGAATCTACCTTCAAGTGTCTGGAGATAAGAACGTATTCCTCCATCAAAAAATCATCTGATCCAGACGAAACCTCACAAAAGTGCAGTATCTGTCAGGTAAGGCCATTTGCATGTTTACTATTAACTTACTGTGGCAGCACTCTTCTACGTGTTGCAATTCCTATTATTTTGTGATCAGTTATAATCACCGTTGTATGTTGCCTCGTTAATGTTAAGGTACGGTCCACAATAAAATTAGAACAGGGAATGCCAATTACTATTTAAAGATCCAAATGTTGGGCGGGATATATCTTTAGTCCTGTAATAATCTGTGTCTAAAATCGTAACTTAGCCCTGGATTATAAATAATTGGTTTATATTGGCTGCAGGAAGAATACGAGGACGGTGAGGAGCTTGGGACTCTGGAATGTGGACATGATCACCATACGGAGTGCATCAAGAAATGGCTTTTGCAGAAAAATGAATGTCCCATCTGTAAGGCATCGGCATTGAAGGCCTAATTGAGGGAAAATACGGTGGGCTTTCTGTAGTCAGAGCCATATAGTTTTCTAACCATTGTTCATCATTCTTTTTAAGCAGCGATTGATAGTTTCATTGTAATACACCAAATGTTGGTGGTGTTCATGTATGATTTTATTGTCCTTTTGGACATTGTACAGATAGGCAGTATTTGATATTGTCGAGTTAACCCTGTCTATTCTGACGAGTCAAAATTTCCAGCGTCCAGCTAACGCAAATTTGGGAATGTCAGCAATGTAAATTTGTGTTCGAATATTGTTCAGTTGTTGAATTGTTAACTCTGTCCATTGTGGCAAGACAAAACTCTCAGTGTCTAGCTAACCCAGAGTTTCTGAGTTTTGGAAATTTGGGGATGTCAGCAATGTAAATTTATTTCCAATTTCCAAATATTGTTCAGTTGTTACATTCCTTTCTTACAAAATCAATACTGGCAGTGACTAGTCAACCCAGACTTTCTGGCTTTTGAAAAGCTGGGATTCTTGACACTTCGCCGTCAGACTTGTAAATATTTGTTCAAGTTAATTCAAAGCATTTATTCAGGCAAGCTTTATTTTGAATATCCAGGACTTGTTTGTTTCTGTTACAGTAACCATATTAAATTTCTCATCATAGTTACTCGTGGAGGTCATTTTGAAAACACATGTGAAAGACTGCAATACCTGGACACAAATGCATGACTGGATTGTACTTGGGTTATTATCGTGTGAGACAGAGGTGTCTTGTAATACACATTATACCATAAGCCTCACCCACGGGGAAAGAAGTTAGGAGGGTGAAAAGTCTTAAAGCAGTTAAGTAGGCTCAGTGCTCGTTCCCCTACTAAGAAATGCTTATTCTCAGTCCATGATGTTCACAGAAAAGATCTCAAAGCAATCATTTTTGACTTATGATTTATCTACTAGTTTGTTTTTACTTATATATTGGAGATTCATCAAATACGTCATTTGAATAATATCTTTACAGTACACTCGCTGCCAAATTTTCAGAGTTGCAGTACTTGTGTGAGAAACTGGTCAGGGTTGTAAATTTTAGTAGCTTTTCCATCCTCTCCTTATTTTTAACACTGTTACATGTATATTATTGGCGATTGTAGTAACTTCGTTTGAATTTTATACAAAATTTGTGAAATAATATCTAGTAGATTTGGTAGGTAATGAATTTAATTTTGTCTAACCTAGTGAAAAATTAATCAATAGGCTAAAAAATAAGGCCATAAAAACATAACCTGCTAAGAAGAAAGAAAGGAAGCAATTGTTTTGAAACTTAATGGCTTGTGATGAAGGCAAGCTCAAAACTTTTGTGTTCTAACTGAGACAAGGAAACATTTATGTTAATAGAATTGTGAGAAGAGTTTTGGAAAAATTTGCTCAAATTGTTACATCCAGCTTTTTGGATCGATCAATTAAATTTTTTGCAGTGTATTAAAAAATCTGTGTTTTTTCGTCAATTAGCATATTGGTCGTACTACATGAGATCAACCTAGGTCAGATGTGGCTCTGTGTATTTAAATCAGTAGCAAAACTACATAACACTAACATATCAAAATCGACATAAATCTACCTATGCATGTGAAGAAAACTGTATAATCCTCTTGATGTAGCGAAAAATGTGTTTGGCAGCCCGTAAAAATCTTAAAAATCTTGAAACTAAGAAAAACATAAATAATAGATTGGTCTCTCAGTATGAGAGATTTTATATTCTATTGTGGAAGCCGAAGTACAAAACATAAAATTAGATATTGCAGTATAAATTAGTTGTAAAGAATTAACAAAGAAAATGAAAATGAAATGGAATAACAAAATAACATATAAGATGCTGAGAAAACTGAAGGGATAAGATAATTTAACAATACAAGCAATACAACTTAACAATACAAGCACACAACTATGCCATAAAAGCGAAATCAAATATTGTTAATTTGTCACGATTAAATCCTCAAGGAAAATTGTTGCAATAAATAGATCTTTACAGATCAAGCAAGTTTCAGTAGCATTACGGTATATAGGTTTAAAGCACAAAATCATAAAACATGAAGAATGAGACATTTGGGAAAATCCTAATGGGTTAAAAAAACCCACACTTCAGAATACTGAGTAAATGTATTTTTCAACAACAAAGTCAACACATTTTCAGGCTCTCACCTTTTACATGGAGATTTATCTTGTTGCATAAAAATTTTTGGCAGCATAAACTCTATAGAAATCATTTCTATCCTTCAGCTCCTCTAGTAAATACTTGTAAATCTCCATCTAAATTGGGCAGCATAAACTCTATATAAATCATTTCTATCCTTCAGCTCCTCTAGTAAATACTTGTAGTTATAGAGCTTACAATGCAATAAAGGTCAAGTTTCCAAAATCCACAACCAAGCATCAAGATCTCAAATCCATCATACATGCAAACAGTAACTTTCTAACTGACAACTCATTTCAAAAAGACAATTGTCAATTATTACTAGACTTGTATAAGAAACTGCACCTACCAAATAAGTAACTACGTCTTCAAATGCGTTCCACATTTCATGTAAACTCAAAATTAAAAAGAAACTTCATTTTTACATAACTTTTGCATAAATAACAACTTCCAAACTTACTCTTCAAAGTCGGCACCAAATAAGTAACTACGTCTTCAAATGCGTTCCACATTTCATGTAAACTCAAAATTAAAAAGAAACTTCATTTTTACATAACTTTTGCATAAATAACAACTTCCAAACTTACTCTTGAGAAGTTTTTACGACTCTCTCCCACTGAGTGCCCAAGTGACAAGTGACACTCTATTAAGCCCAAGTGACAAGTGACACTCTATTAAGCTCTCCTCACATAGCATGTAGGAATATCCTCCCATGTGTATCCACAAAGTTATATGACAATATGTTAAGTTAACAACTTGTAGGATATCATGAAAATAATCCAATAAATAATGTTAGGACTCGCTAAGGTTGACACATTAATCTCAAAATTCTTCCACTGGTTGAAGACTTGTCAAGAGTCACTAGGAACAACAAGATTTAGACTACTTAGACAAAAGTGATGAATACATCATCAAAGTCATCCATGAAACTACATAAATCTCAAACATGCTCTCGTGCTCAAACAAGCTACCTACAACATCTAAGATGTCCAACATGTCAAGCAACAATTCTTATCATTCTACATCATGTCACCTATGGAAGAAAAGGAAGAAGCAAAGGTGTATATGCATTGGTCCAAATAACACAAGTATCAAATCCAAGTGATAACAAAGGCATGATACCCCCACAACCACATTGTTCTCACGAGCTATGTAAAAGCAATAACCAACTTCAAAGCCCATAACCAGAACACAATTTTGAACCCAAAGTCTTCTTGTAGACTAGGAAAATCAAAGTTTAAAAACATGAAACTAAAATGCCAATCATGAAAGAAAATTTTCATATAAATCTTCCTAATCCTACCATCAAATGTATGAAAACATAAACAAAATCAAACTAAACTTTCAAGCATTCCTTTGACACACTTTGATGTTCTTTCTTTCTTCTCTAATAGTATGTTGCTCTCATTATGACAATGCTCACAATGCAATGAAAGAAAGGATAGATGGGCAAAGTGACATCAAGAATGTTTGAAGATCGTGGTTACAAGAATGGGAAATGAGAGTCCAATTTATAGAAAAATTGGGATAGATTGGATGGCCAAAATCAATTTGGAACTCAAGACAACCGACATATGAGATTAAATGAGAGGACAACTTAAGTGATGATAAATTAGAATTTTGCATTTCCAAGTGGATGAGGAAATAGAAATAAAGATAGAGTTAAGTGAATAAATATTAGAAATATTTATTTTCAACAAAAAAATGTCATTTGCAAGTGGAGGAAAGGAGGAGTGAGGAATACGTTAAGTGAAGGAGAAAATGGAAGGAGGAAAGAGTTAAGTAGAAAAGGAAATTAGCAAGTGGGAGTTAGAAGTGAAGAGTTAGAAGTGAAGAGAAAATAGGAAGGGGAATTAGTGTCATGGAGTTAGAAGTGGAGTGGATTAATAATTAAAATTATTAATTTACTCACATGTTAGGAAATTAGACAACTAAATAGATTTATTTATTTATTTAATTGTGAGGAGATTAAAATGGAGATAAATAAATAAAAATATTTATTTATCACGAGAGGGACATTAGGATAAGGGGTGAAATAATTAAATAATTATTTGACCCTGGGGCAAATTATTGACAAGGGGATAGGGATTAAATAATTGATGAAATTATTTAATCAGACTAGATGAAGAGAGTGATCAATGACAAATTTACAAAAAATAATGAGATCAGAGGACATAATTAATAATAAAGTAAATAAATTGCATTATTTAGTTAATGAAAGAATGACACAATCTTGACGAGTTATGACGACTAAATGCACGACATAAGAGACATGATAAAAAGGGTAGCCACATGCGTTAACCATTTTTAAGTGTCTACACTTCGTACAAAAAACAAGATCAAACATTAGTTGCAACAACAATCAAACATAATTGTTGGCATCCAAATGATAAACCCACATGACTAAAAATAGCACCCATAACAAATGTTAATTCATCCAATCATCCATACCTCAAATGATATAAGCAGCATTAGTAAACTCATGCCTACAACACAACCAACCCATAAATTACAATCACAAGCTCCATGTGCAAACCTGTCAATGAAGAACATACACATCCAGGAACTCCCATTGCATGGCTAATGTCAAATGTGAAAAAAATCAAAGGCATACCAGGTCTACCAATAACATCACATAGAAAAAATAACTATGTCGTACCAAGAAACATCCAAAAATATATACATCGTCTATAAACAAAACTACTGCAAGAAACATTTCTCACATCAACTCTCCATAGTTCTCCCAAATTTTCCACATCCATCAAATGAAAGAGATAAGGGAAGCTCAATGTCATCACCTAGAGAACAAGTGACAACACATGATCACAAACTAGTGATCACCATAGCTCCACACAAAACCTCGCATCCAATGTCATGTAAATCCAAACATCCAAGAAGATTAACATGACTAAAGAGAGAACCCACAAATCATAATCATGTAACATTTCCTTCTATATACATCTCTAAATGCCTACTGTAGTGAGCATGATCTCCTTCACAACCCCCAAGAGGAAATCCTTAACAACACCTAATGTTTTCAATCTCAAAAGATCAAACACAACATATGTATCATGTAACCAACATGAACGTAAGCATCTTAGATCCAAGAAGATCAAACTAAATTCATTTCCCATGTCAAGAAATCAGCCCAATAAATCATCTCTTATGGTCCTCATAAATTATAACACATTCCCAAGGAGATGAACACGCTAAACAATCCTCAACTGAACCTTCTAGAGCTACAAACTATAGCTCAAGATCCTTCTCCATGAAAGGATGAAGCATAAAGCATAATGCATTTGAAAAAAAACACATTGGGATATTGCCTTTCAGATGACTAGACCAATAGTGGGAAATGAGATTGCACCTCCAAGATAAACTAAGTCATCATGACTTACATAAGAGAAATATCCTCATAGGTCTATCATTTACTAACATCCATGTACAAGTGATATTTCTATTAAAAGCTCAAAGAGAGTGACCATCTCAAGAAATGATTCACTTTAGTCTCCAAGTATCCACAAGCACCAACAATTAATCAATACATGCCAAACTCCAAATGCATTATTGCATTCTCATGAAGCTCTCAAGCACATGACCATATTAATTTGAATATACATGCTCCTTATTTCCATGTACATGCAAAGCAAAATAATTGATTATTGTTAGTAATAACTGAGAGGGGGGGGGGTGAATCAGTGGCCTTAAAAATTCCAATAATCAACCCAAAAACTTAGTACCACAATATTAAGCCTCTAGTTATCTTCAGTCCTATAAGATGAATGCCTCCAAATATGTCTATCAAATTACCACTGCTCAGAATGCTTTGTTAAACCTTCTATTGTATGTTTACCGAATAGCAGTCTGTCAATTTACCAAAAGACAGTAAATTATTGAGAGTATACCGATCAATCCAATTAAGCTATGTGTAATGCGAAACACTAAAGTAATGACTCATAACCACATTGACACATGGATTTTTAACGTGAAAACCTTGTTAAGGGAAAAATCACTTGGGACCGGTAACCCACAATTTTCACTCTCTGAAGTGAGCTCGGTGAAGAGCCAACCCTATTAAAGGTTACAAACACACTTTTAGGTGTGACCTTGTTAGAGGATTTAAAATTTTATTCTGTCACTTAATATCGAGCATCTCTGTGCTACCTTCCTTGATCAAACACTCACTTGGCCTGTCAATAGGTATCTCGCATCTCATGCTATCTTCATGAATAAAATTTTTGATACTCCTTGGGATGTATCTCAATATAGAAAGGATCTTTAAATCCCGCTCAGTTAAGAGACTTTCTGAATCAATGGTTAAACTGAAACAGTATGATCTGTTCACATATACAACTTATACTT
>MU227294.1:123501-170429 GCA_018584345.1 Thuja plicata
GATCTTCTTGCCAACTGGACAAAACAACTTTAAATCCTTTACTTATCTCTGGCTTTATCTTGTTGATGAAAACAAAGATAACTACCAGTTAAGTCCATATTTAGCTCTGCCAGCTAGATATTTTGTCGTTTCTAAACTCGAGTTAATTTTGGGGTTTAACTCTTTGATAGCTTCAGTCAACACTCCAGTTCTCCTCAGGCTTCTCCATCGGTTTACACTATGTTTCTAGCTGTCGGTTATGCTTGTGATTCTGCTCGTCGGTAATTCTCATCGGTGTTCTTTCTCGGGCATCAATGTGACTTGACTTTCGGTGATCTTTGTCCGTCGGTGTTTGAAGTCACATTGTGAATGCTTGTCTTTTATGCATTACTGAAAGCATAATCTTTTTCTCTTTGATTCTCTAAAGTCTTTGACACTTTGATTATAACCGATTAGATTAATATCAAGTTGACATTAATGACAATACAATCCATTAACTGATTCAATGTCTTGCATTATCCTTCTGTATTTCAGTGATCAACTTAACATCTTCAAACATTCAATCAGTTACATGTCATCAATCTCTCCCTTTGGCATTGATGGCAACATACTACATTATCACACTATACTATCACTAATACAATATGAAATATAACAGTTTCATCAAGCTTTCCTAATGTAACTATTACAAATGTCTGGCTCTCGGTAAGCTCAAAATAGCTTAGATTTGTTTCATCCAGAGTCTTCAATCTTCAATCCCTTCTCTGGATAGATGTATCATCTGATATCTTTGTTTTGATATGTGCTCTGCCTTGACTTTTCCTCTTCTTGATAATCTCTTTTTCCTTTGACAACAATCTTTCTCTTTGTCTGAACTCTCTCCCTTTGTTACTTCTCTCCCTTAGATGGATATTTCATATGTAATCAATTTCTCTCCCTTATAATATTGATTAACTCTTCCTTCTGATTCTCAGGAACTTCACTTCATGGATAATGATATAATCTCTCCCTTATGATGATGAGATAATCTCTCCCTTTATTTATGATGATGAGATGATCTCTCCCTTTATATGATAATGAGATCATCTCTCCCTTTGACAACAATGCCAAACAAAAATAATTTCTCATTGTTTTGATCATCTTCCATTCTTTACATAATATATTCCTTGAATTTCCCTATACATCAGCAATACAACGTCTTTGGTGTTCGGTGCTTACTTGTACCTTTCTATGTACAGATGTATCTGTTGTTGTCCATCTTAGTGTTTGCATCAACATGACGGATCTTCATATTTGGTATAGGCTAATGCAACCTCTTAGTCATCTTACTGGCCGAGAGACAAGGGTTGGACCCCTAGTCTTTGTCTCAGGTACTCAAATGTATCCTTCAATAATGGCTTCGTGAATATGTCAACTAATTGTTCCTTTGATTGAACATATTCCAGTGTCACTTCCTTTGCTTACACTTGTTCTCTTAGATAGTGATACTTTATAGAAATATGCTTAGTCTTAGCATGCATGACATGATTCTTAGAAATGTTAATTGCACTGGTGTTATCACAGTAGATAATTACAGGTTCAAGAATATTCATATTCATACCTTCTAGCAATTGTTTGATCCATGCAATATTGGAGCAATTTGCAGCAGCAACCACATACTCTGCTTCTGCAGTTGACTGAGAGATGCATCCTTGCTTCTTGCTGATCCATGTGACAAGTCTCTCACCCATGAAGAATGCTCCTCCAGTTGTGCTCTTTCGGTCATCAATGTTTCCAGCCCAATCAGCATCTGTATAGACTTGTAGCTCAAATTTTCCTTCTCTTTTATACCATAAGCCATAGTCCTCGGTGTTCTTCAGATATCTTAGAATTCTCTTGACAGCAATCATATGTGATTCTTTGGGATTAGCAGAGAAACTTGCAACTATTCCAACTGCATGTGCTATATCTGGTCTGGTGTGAACAACATACATCAGTTTGCCAATCATTTATCTATATAGGATCTGATTTACCTCATTGTATTTGTCTTCTTTTGTTAGCTTACATCCGGTAGCCATAGGTGTTCCAACTGTGTTGGAATCTTCCATCTTGAATATCTTCAACACTTCCTTGATGTATTTGGACTGAGTGATGTATATGTCTGCATCTTGTTGAAGAATATGTAGACCAAGAAAGAATTTGATCTCCCCAAACATAGACATTTCAAATTCCTTGCTCATTTCATTAGCAAAGGATTTGCATAACAATTCATTTCCCCCAAAAATGATATCATCAACACAAATTTCAGCAATTAGAATATTACCATCGGTATCTTCTTTTAAGTATAGATTGCTATTTTCACTTGTTCTAACAAATTTTATGCTAATGAGATATGAGTGAAGTCTTTCATACCAGGCTCTCGATGCTTGTTTCAATCCATACAAGGCTTTATGTAGTCTACATACCATGTTTCTCTTGTTTGGATCAAAAAACCCTTCTGGTATATAAATATCTCCCTACTTCCTTACGAAGTTGTAATTTCTCAATTGCCTCTCTTTAATCCTGACCACCATTATAGTTTTCTCTAAGTTGCAAAACAAAACTTTAAGGAAAACTAGGGTTTTCCTTGCATTAAAACTTAATCTTTTTGAATGATCTTTAACTCAAAAGTTATCCTTTCTAATAAAGCTGGATCTTTTTGCTTGGTCAAAGAAAAAAAAAATTTATCAACAAAGGCTCCTTCCATAACCCCAATGTGAATATTAAAACATTAATTACCATTTTCATGGCCTCCTATAGATAAGGGGAACAACCTAAGTAAAATAGTGAACACCAAAAATGGATGTCAAGACTCAAGGGCCTAGGGAAGATTGAATGGACAATTTAAATAAAATCATTTCTAGTGTAGACATTAAAAATTTAAGATTGGAAGGGAGGGTGATAAAAATTACGTGGTGATGACACATTTACTTTGAGACATTTATACATATATATGAGATGTTTGGATCAACATGATTTTTGTTCAGATGTATGCTTTCTTTTCATGAGTATTGTGGATGCATATTTATTGATGTATGATTAGATTAAATACTATCACAATTTAATTCAACACACGTGGGACATATTCTTAATCAAATACTATGATGATCTAACGTTTCATAATGGTATAAATGTATACATGGAAATGAGAAAATGAAGCATACTAACAGATAAAAGATATTGCATATATAAAAGAAGCGATTAATTGACTAATACAGTGAACTGTTAAAGATGTATAAAAATACAATGCCTAGAATTAAAATACAAGTACATACAATGCCTAACTAAAGAAATTTATCATACATGCATGCATCACAACACAATGAAAGAGAAATGTGTTGATAAAATAATTCCATAACAAAACATACTCTAAGTCCTAGGAAGAACCAAGTGTCATCCACATGGCACATAGAAGCATCCTACTCATAGTATCGATGGAGGTGCATTGCATTGATTGATTCTCTCAAAGGCATACCATCCATAGAAGATAGATTGCAAGTAATAATCTGTAAACAAAGATGATTACATAACGAAGGAAACTTATAAAGATGGAGTTTCCAACTCTAAAGGCATAATAGTGTCAGCACCATACATAATATTGTATGAGTTTGTATCATTAGTTGTACGAACACTTGTGCAATAATCCTGCAAAGCATAAGTCAATTGAGTATATCAGTCTTTACCATGAGTGTTAACTACTTTCATAGCATCTATTCAATGGTCTTGTTAAACACTTAAACTTGGCCATTAGATTGAGGATAGTAAGGTGTACAAAATTGATGTTGAATATGAAACTTCTCCATAAATTGCTTCACCTCCTTATTCTTAAATGAGGTGCCATTGTTAGAAATAAAATTAGAAGGCAATCCAAAGAGAGAAATAATATTTTTTAGAATAAATCTATATATTTGCTTTTGTGTTGGCAGATTGAAGTATAATAGATTCCACCCACTTCACAAAGTAATGGATAGTTGTAATGATCAAGGTATGTCCTTTAGAACAAGGGTGGGGTATCTTTCCAATGATGTCTGACCCCCATATTGCAAATGGCCAAGGAGAATTTTGAGTGCAAAGTTCTTATGTAGGAGCTCAAATTAGATTGTTGTGTTGTTGACATTGAGGGCATTCTTGACAAAGGAAAAAGAGTCTTGATCCATTGTTTTTCAATTATATCCTATATGTATTAGTTTACATGTTAAGGATTTACCACCAAAGAGTCCACCCCCATAGCCTAAATAATCTTTTTGAAGGGAAAGGGTTATTTTAGCCTTAGTAAAACATTGAAGAATAAAACAAATATATCATCTATAATAAAGAATATTAGACAAAATGACATAGAAAGATGAAACATTTTGTATCTAAACATGAGCATTCTTACTAGCGTTAATGATAAAGTTTCTAGTTTTCAAGTAATTGTAGATGTTCGAATTCCATTCCTGTGATTTTATGTTTGTACATACAAGATTGTCAAGTTTAGGCGAATCTAAGACAACAAAGAGCAAAGAATTTAAACCACAGAGTTGTAAACATCTACACCATCATCCAAGGATGCAAGGGAAGTTATGCTTGTCATTGCATTCAGATGACAATTTTTTCTCACATGAGGACACTTGGTAGTGAAAGAGGTGAATTGGTCAAGCAAGGATAAAAACAAATTTCAATAATGTGATAGCTTGTACTACTTAGTTTTATATGTTCCCTAGATCTGATTTAAAATTAGTTTAGAATCATCATGATTATAAATATGCTTGATCTCCAATGCTCTCATGACACACAAGCGAGCAATGAGGGCTTTTTACTTAGTGTAGTGCCCACCCATAATTTACTTTTCAATCTTGATGCCAAAATATTTTGGTTATTTTCATGATGATTATGCATATTTTAGGATGATTTTACTGACCCCATACTTGCATGTGTATGGTTAGCAGATATGTTTGATATTGATGTGTGACATGTTTATCTTACATTTATGTATGATGTGTCTGATGTGGTAGAGGATGGAGACGTAGTTACTTGCATTGCGAGATCCACACGATCGATCGATCCCTATCATTGTCTATTATTTATATTATGAACATGCTTGTCTTTGTGATGCAGGTTTGTAGGTACCGGGCATCGACTTCCCTGAATTATCAAGATGAGCGTGCCCTATCGCATTATCTCAATGGTAAGAGAGGGGAGACAACATTCAGGCCTAAATCCTAACATAAGCCCTCATTTGTCTTGAAATAGTGGACAAGCATCTGGTTGACTACCTTCTTCGAATTCGTCAAGGTGACGTGAATTCGTGAACCCTTGTTTGAGCATACTTATGTTGTTGCATCTTATTTGCATTTTGATTTGGTCATATTTCAGTATGCATGCATGAAGGTCAATGTGGTATTTTGTCATGATGTAAGTAAAAGAGTAATTAAAGGTTAATTATAAAGTTTAAATAATTGAACCTTCTAAGAATAATAAAATATTAAATATATAGATATTTAATTAATAGGGATTAATTAAATACTTGTATTTATTAAAAGGTATTTAATTAAAAGTCTAAAGATAAAGTTTGAATATTTAATTATATATTATGTCTAAATAGAAATTAAAAGGCATATTTAATATAAATAAATTATTAATATGCTACAAATATTATTCCTAATTAAAAATAATAATATGCAATGTAATTACATTTAAATAATAATAATAATAATAATAATAATAATAATAATAAATTGAGTTTTAGTTCTAATTAAAATTTGAGTTTTGTGGAGAATTAATAATTTAATTACAAAAAAAAACTAAAAGAAAAAAAGGATATTTATTTATTTATAATAAATATATATAATACTTAATTTGAGAAAAGAAAATAAATAAATAAACAATACTTATTTATTTAATATTAAAAGAAGAAAGAGAAAGGAAATTGTGTATTTATTTCTTTTAAAAATAAATAAATAAGTAAATTGATTTTATTTAAAAAAAAATAAAGAAAAATAATTCTTTTATCTTTTTTCAGGGTTGAGTTTTTAGGAAGTTGTCCTAGAAACCCTAGTTGAATAGTTTTTTATGTGTTACAATATTTTTGTCATTTTGGGGGTAGAGACGTAGATTTTTTCAGAACACAAGTTTTAGGAGACAAGTTACAGGTTTTGCATGGAGATGTTCAAGTGAAGGAATATATTTTTAAAGCTTGGGAGTGAAGTCTGCTTTTTGGTTCTGCTTCTTCTTCTTTTTCTTCTTCTTAGCATGTCTACCTGGCGTTTTCAAGGTAGAAGTTTCTGAATCTTTTTACAGTTTCTGTTTGAAAGATTGTTTTCTCTGTGCTTGCTTAATTGTGATTTGATTTTGAGTTAATATCCTTTTGATTTCTAAAAAAATATACATATGATTAGTGTGTTCTTGTGAGTTATGTTTATGGCATATCTGGTATTCTGTGAGAATTTGTATGGAAACCCTAGGAGAGAATGATTTAAAAATGATACATTTGTGTTGTATAGCCATTAAGGTTTTACCAAAATTGTATAAATTTAGTTGCATAAATTTCAATTGTATGGTGTAATCCTTTATTATGAACTATGTGTGTTGTAGATACCTGTATGTAAGGATATAGATTTGAAAACATACGTTTTTGGATTAGAGTTGTGAAGAGTCGTGGTAGGGAATAAGTTTCATTTTATATGTCACCTTAAAAATATAAAGACACTTTAAAATACCCATTTTGGTTTTGTTTAACATATATCAAAATTAAATAGGTTTCCTTTGTACAGAAATGGTCAAATATTGGTTGTTATAGTGAAACTAGGCCTATTTGAGCTTGATTTTTGAATCAGAGTCTAACAAACATTAATACATAACTTTTTCTAATTACATAATTAGTAAAATGTCTTTGGTGAAATTTTAAATAATAATTTTATACATGTTTTCCCTAATTTTTATGACGATCCAACGGTTCAAAACAAAGTTATAGTATTTTTACCGAACTAGTAACCTTCATTCTCGAACAACGTTGTTAGAGAGATTTACTTGTTGAATCATTTAAATGATCTTATCTTTAGGACTGGAAAGAATAGAAAATATGTGAAATTAAATTATCTTTCCATATATATAAGTTACAGGTCCATATCATTTCATATGAGATTATACCATTCAAAATATCGACTGATCTACATAGAGGAAATACACAAAAACTCATTGTTATAAAGTTAAAATTGTTAATAAGTCTTATTAATTAAAAATTAATCAATTTGAAAATTATTAAATAATTAATATGACTCATATAATCAATTTATAATTTAATTTTAAAGATCATAGAGATTCACTAAAACACCATATATGTTCCATATGCATACTTTATGTTATTAATTTTTTTAATAAATATAATGATGTTATATAAATGGAGCTAAATAATATGTCAAATGTATGCATGCCTTATTTCATGTGATTTTTGTGTTTTTAAGTGTGAGTGTGGGTAGGTTGTTACCCTAGGCGGGTTTTGTCTTCGAACTTGTACTATCTTATGATTTTATGCCTTTTGTTCTTTAGGTTTCATATTGTGGAAAGTTCATAACCTATTTATGTCATGATTGGTTCAAGTGTTTTCTTGGGTACATATGTTATAGATCTCATGTGTTCCTTGAGTCCTTGATCTTTATGTTATTTGACCATAAGAGATGACAACCAGTATTGTGTTGAGTTGTGATTTGTTCACTTGGTCACCTTGTTTCTTCTACTATGATTGTTCAATGTTTTGAGTGATGGTATCTTTTTATTATGATTCAATCCATGTTGGGGAGAGATGTCTTTGATACTATTGAGGATCATTGATTTCGTAATATGAGATTATGAGATTTTGTAATTGTTTATTGAGATATTCATTATGGGATGGATGACTTATTGAGATGTCCATTATGGGATGGACAATCTGGATCCTTGTATAAGATGTATTATTATTTGTTATGCTCCAACATTTTCATTGATGACTTTCATGATTTAATGCTTTACGAGAAGTCTTTTATGGTTTTGGCTTTATCTTCTTTTGGTCTTATGGCTGGGAGCATTAGGGTAGGTTATCTAGGAGCATAGAGAGGAAGTGGCTTGTAATGGGGGCCATGGCCCTAAGAGGCTACTAGGGTAACTCATTGTAAGTGACCTAATAAGTGATAACTTAATGAAATTAATTGAGAGAAAATATTAATAAGATAAATATGTGCCTCGCCCATGCCTTGAATGCTAGTACAGGCTAAGGATGGGAGTGGGAGAAGATGCTTGATCGAGGTCTTGCATGGTTAGAATCATTGTTTGTATGAAAGGATTACTGAGCCACGTAGAGTCACTTGGGGGCCAGGGTCCAGAGGGGCTACAAGGGTAACTCAAGGTTAGACTTATGTGATGACACTTCCCCATATGTGTTCTAGGTTCCTATGTGAGTATTTGGTACAATTGTTTTGTCTCTTTATCTTTCATACTTTTAACCTTGAAATATTATTGTTACATTTTTATCCAGTGTACCTTTGCTTTAGTCTTGCTTGTTTGGTTGTTTCCCGTGTGTGGGCCTATTTTTATCTCCTTAGCACAGTGGGAGTTGACCTTTGGTTCCACAAGGACGGGTGGTAGTGATACTTATTACCATTGAGATCTGATGTTCATGACTTTTGCTTCGATGATTCTTCTTGCAGTTGTATCTTCTTGTTCCTCATTGTTGGAGACTTGCTATTATCTTTCTTATGTTGTATATCTGTTACATTATATTATGTTTAACATTCTTGGATATTGTATTATACTTTATATTTGGTTTTATCACATACCCTGTGACTTGTGCATTGGATGTTGGTTCATTATGTATACCTTATGGTATTAGTTAGATCTAGGTTTCATTTATGAAATGACATTGTTGGTTATTCATTTGCATTATATGGATTTTGTTTATTGTTTATTGTATTTAGTAGATTAGTTAACTCATGTGATTTTGCATCATGGAACCCTCAAGATTTGTAATCTATAAATGAGTTACATTTATGAGTATGTATTGTCTTATGTTATATTGCTTCCGCATTATTATTCTTTATCAATTGTTAACTCTTTAAAAAAATATTTTGTAAACTTAGTAACATGTTTAAGGTTAACTTCTCATGGGTTCCCTGGCGTTGCATTACACTTAGTGATATTGTTCGAATAATGAAAGTTTACATAAAAGAAAAGAAGAAATGGTTAGACTTTAGGTGATATCAACACTACATCTTATTTGGAACATTTTTTGCATCTCGTTCCACCAAAGTACATTTCCCGCATAGGTTCGTGATCTAAAGTAAAGATATTCTCATGTTAAAATCGTTAATAAACCCATAGATTTGGGGGGTGAATCAATCTTTAACAATCTTCATCTTTTTACTTTAATTATAAAACATACGCCTTTAATCAACAATAATAAAAATTAAATCAATCAACACCAATGCACAAGAGAACACCGGGTTGTTGGATTAACTATGGAAAGTTAAGTACTGAGAGTGGAGGGGCGAATCAGTACCAATAAAAATTTTAAACCTACAAAATGATCATATACTGAACTGAATATATTGTTAGTAGTCATAGTGAGACATATAAACTAAAACATGTAAGCACAACTCATAACACCAAGATTTTTGTCCAGCTAGAAATCCTTTGTTAGAGGAAAAAATTGTGGTGGGGATGACACCCACAAACCTTCACTACTGCAACAAAATGGGTGCTCGGTTAGAGCTACAATGTTAACTATTTTTTATAGTTTACCCTGTTAGGAGTATACTAAGACTTATTTAGTCTACCTTGTGAAAGGATTTTACAATCTCTAATCTGAGAGATGAACCATGTTAAAGGATTTACAATATAAGACCTTTTAGGGCCTACCCAGTAATGGGATTTGTACTACTCCTAATACAATAAAACTTATTACAAAATGTCTGTGTAAATGCATCAATCAAATGTTGTTCAGACTCTTTATGCTCACTGACTTTATTACCTCAAATTGTACTCGGTAGCTCAATAAATTAAGCTCTTTTTTACTCTGCATATATATCCTTCACGTCTTAGCTCCACTTCATAGGAATCCTCTCATCGTCATGTATTATGTTTCTCTGATCCTTTTATATGACTTCGAGGTGGTTAATAAAGATCTAGGGCTTCCTACCTCAACGGTGGACATTAAGTGGTGCAATATTGGTTACACTTCCAATGCATTATTCCTTCTTTATTTTCATTGGTATATTGCCTCATGATCATGTACAATCATCTATTTGCAATCCCAATGTTCCAACTAACGCTCATCTTGAATTTTGTAATATGTTTCCTGCCCGACATCCAGATTCAATGTATCTAATTTCAAATTGAAATGTCGGCTCTGTAATACTCGGTAACATACTTGCGCATACTCGGTAACTGTGAACTCTATGCTCGGTAACTAAATCTGCTCAGTGCCTATTAGTGCTCGGTAGTAGTTACTATGCAGTAACTGTCTTTGTTTGGTTCGGTACAAGTAACTGCTCGGTGCATAGTTATGACTTGCTCTGCTCGGTATCTAACTCTGTTGGCTTTACCGACTATTTCTCTAGCTCTTTTCTGACTAATTTTACTTGCTCATTCATTCCTACCGAATGACTCTTATGACTTTGCATAAAACTAATGGCAAGAAAAACTCATTAGGAGTAAAAATGCCCCCCTTTGACATTAGTTTGGCATTTTGTTAAAAACTCCAAAGTCATCAAAATTTTACAAATACTTCAAAACCTCCAAAAACTCAAAAGTCCCCCTATGATAATACTCCTTAAAATTTGTATACTTATATCTCATGTATGTATATGCATATATATATATATATATATATCTACCCCCCTTTTTTGACAAATATGCCAAAAAACAAACTTATGTATCCTTATCCTTTGGACGGATTACAACAAAAACATGTGCATACCTTTTCTTTATATAAACTAGGGACGTCTCCCATGAGTCTTTAAGTGTTTGCAGTCCAACGAGTTGCTCACCAATATCGGCCGCTATGCTAATTAAGTTATCTAGAGAACTGACATCGAAGGTTTCAACTAAATCCTTTGCCTTATGCAAATGATTCTGCATTGTTTCTAGTTGGTGGATTAAGTGTGATTGCAGCTCCAGTAGCTCAAGTCTTATTGTTTTCTCTTCTCTCCTTAAATCATGGTGTACTCCCATTAAGTGTTTGACATTCGAATAGTAGACTTGTAGGGATCCAAGCTTCGGAGTAAGATTTTGTAGATGCTTGGTTAGCTCCTTCTCTATAGATTCTTCCTTCTATTTGATTTCCTCGGTGAATTTTGAAATTGTACAAAAAGTTGAAATAGTGAAATAATTCCATTTAATTGGTTTTCCACTTTTGCACATATCTCGGACAATGATACTTTGTCTAGTGCAACATTCATTTTACATGGTCTCAATCCACTGTAGCTCCATATTCTTCTCATGAATTTTGATAAGATACTCGGTGATATCCTTACTTGGTTCGGTGGCTTCTCCCACTAATCCTTCACCTTGGCACATCAAGGTGTCTTTTTCATTCACTTTGGCTTTAGGAACAATATCCTGCAATATTTCCTTGACACTTTCCAGTACATCAGTCTTCTTTTTCTTTTGAAATAAATTATCTTGTATTGCCTTAAGTTGCAGCAGTTCTCCATACTAGGACATTTCATCAGGACTCATAGTAGATAGGTCTACCTTGGGTATGATGATCAGGTGGTTCATATCTACGTGCTTCCTCTTCTTTGATTGCTTCTTCTTCACTAGCATACTTTCAGTTGTAGAAAGCTTTGGGGAACATGATGCCTTTAGTGCATCAGATATAAGTTCGGTTGAGTTACCTTCATCTCCTTTCTCATCTTGCTTGCATTCATCCTTCATTTATTTTTTTTCCTCTGCCTTGGCTTCTTCCTATTTAGCTTATGTCTCCTCTTCTTGTTTGTCTTCTTTGTTTTCCTCTTCTTGTTTGTCTTTTTTATTTTCCTCTTCTTGTTCCTTAGGATTATCATTAGCTTTATCTTGCAACTGTTATGTGTTCTTGGTCGAGGGTACCTTGGTGTTCTTTTTAATATTGGTCTCGGTGGCCTTTGATTCCTCAGTGTCTTTCTCTTTTTCTTTGGGTTGTTCGGTGCTCTTTCCTTCAGTATTTTTTGCAATGTTAGAGATACCTACATCAAAATCCAACTAATCTTTCACTTGCTCTAACACTTCATCTAATAGGGTTTCAGTAGCATTGTCATTAATGTCCATTTTTTAAGTTTTTGTCTCCTTTGTGGTCATTACATCTTCATCTTGTGCAACTTCAGTAGCAGGTTCTTCCTCCGAAATGTCTTCAATTAGTACTTCATCTTTGTCCAATGTTAAATCAATAGGATTTTCCTTACCTTGATCTTTGATGATTATTTCATCTAGAATATCATTAGTCACTTGCTCTTCTTCAGTCTCAGATTTCTCATATATATATATATATATATATATATATATATATATAGAGAGAGAGAGAGAGAGAGAATTTCTCTCCATTTATCATCAGCCTCCTATTGTACAACTTATAACTCACCAATCATTATCCTTAAAGATCTTCCTTTAATAAGAAAATAGTTGGAATATGTCTTCAATGTGTCATCCATTTCATTTACAGACATATTAGGCATAGCTATAATTAGGGATCTCTCCCTCATTTGCTTATCTAAATTGAGTACATACTTCCATCTAGCATCAATCTTGGAATACAATTCAGTAGGTAGATGGTTAACAACTTTAAGTGGTGTGTACCTGAATTTGTGCAAAGTATAAACAAATGCCTCTTCTATCTTAGATTTATCTTCATCATTCTAGTTGTCATACTTCATATACCTGATTCTTGAAATTCCTCCATTCTGCTTTAGTATCTCAAGAGAATAATCTAGATTCGTTGGTGGTCGTGCTTGACTTGTCACATTCTTGTGTTTGCTCAGATCTTTTATGTCGGTTTCACTATCCTCATTCAACTTCAGCTTTCTCCTCATTCGAGTAGTAGTTTTCTTACTTCTTACATATGTTCTATATTTCGGTGCTTCAGCTTCAGATCTCTTCTTTGCTCTCGATGTAGTTGTAGACCTTGTGGTTGGTCTAGTAGATTTGGGGCTTGGTGAAGACTAAATTCCTACTGGTGTCTTCCCTTTTACATCAAATGGACCAGCCTCATCTGCTTCAATATCAACTCCGATATTCTTTGACAGTTTAACAATAATCTTACTTGATTTCCTTTGCTTTGGATCCTAGGTATCAAAATACCTCATTCTTTCTCTCTTTCACTTCTTCATAGGTTCCATATCTCTTGTATATCTTGTCAATAGGTTTTGCTAATAAGATCTCAATTTGTTTTGATGCAATGTCAATATCCATTTTGTAACCCATAGGTTGTAGCTAGATAGTCCTAGCTCTACAACCTTGATGATACAAGTGTCGGTATCAACCGCAAAACAAATAGTATCATGATACTTCTCAACTAATTGAGGTGGAATTTTGTATTTCTTATGCATTTTGGTTTGAAACTTAGAAAAGTAATCATTCGTCACCATGTCCAGAATTTCTCCTAAACTCTAAATATACTCATTGATTTGATAAATAATGGGTTTCTTCACATTCCAAGTTGCATTTCTAATTGATGGAAAGAAATTCGGAAAGTAGAAGAATATGCATACCAGTAGTGATCCAAATTTCAATGTGTTGGACCTTGCCTTACTGATTGTGTTCATGTTGTCATCCAATTGTTTCAAAAAAATCTCACAAATGTCAATCTTCATGTCTTTCTTCACAATTTTATATGCTAAGTCAACAACTCCACATGGAACACTATCCACTCAGGATGAATGGAAGAATCAGTAAGATATGATGTTGCATGTATACTTCAGCTCGGGGTCTTCAATGGTAGAAATTTTTGAACCTCTTCCATCCCATTTAGCTTTAGTCATCTCACAAAGTTTGTTCTTGTTTGTTTTTTTAATAGCCTTCGGTCTGTCATCGGTTGGATAGCTAGTAACAATGTGCAACACATCTTTGGTGATCTTCACTAGTTCATCAAGCCACATGAACTGATCATGGACTCAGCTAAGAACCATCTTGATCCACTCGTTCTTAAAGACTTTTGGTAAGTGTAGGGCATGTGTCAACCCTTGTCTCTAGATGTATATGATCATCCTTCAGTTTCCCATTTACGCACAAACCTTGAATTGGTGAGTTGATTTCAACTTCACATATTTATTCAATCTTATAATGGATGAAATCATGAATATCTTTGATTAGAATTATCTGGCCAGAATAGATGTTAAGGCTCCTGAGATGTATGTTTCAACTGCCTTCGCAGGAGGTAGTTTATACTTAGGGTTAACATGCTCAACTTCCTTGATAACAACAAGATTCTGAATCTTAGGTGTCATTCTTTTGTTCTTCGCTACTAGATGTAATTAGGGCTTCATTCTCTTCTACTTGGTTACTCAACCAAAAAAACAGATAAAACTCAATTATGCTCAAAATATCTTAGAACAGATTATAAATACCTTAATACCCACTCAAATTCGCTAAAAGGCCCAACTTTGCAACTTGCTCAATGTGCTCTTTGGAAACGGTAAGTAAAAATGATATGCGATGTGGCCTTTTTATACCTTTTTCTCAATTAGAGTTTCCATTGGTTATAAATGTAGAAATTAATTCTCTCACCGACTTACCTTTACCGATTACCATTTCTCATTTCCTTTCACCAAATGATATAACATCACAATTCCTTTACCAATAAAACATGAAACATAAACAATATATCCAAATGCATCTAACTATGCTCATATGGATCTTTGCTCATATACTAGGAACTGATTTAAGATTTGGTATTTTACTTTACAATTCCTATACTAACCTATCACCGATTAGGTGGAGTTAGGTGCACCTGACCCAAAGGCTTCGATGCAATCAAATGTTCCAAAAGATGTCCCATCATCTTGTGACTTCCTTATCCAATTTTTGTTCATTTGATTTCTCACTTCTTCAACATTCACTTTTGTTTTTCCAGATGTCTCTTCCTCGGTTGGAGATTTTCCTTCATACCTGCAGTCTTTGGCTAGGTGTCCTACCTTGTGACAGTGACAACATGCCATTACAATATTTCTCCATGCTTGTTGGTTGTTCCTTCCATGCAAAAACATGCAGTTTGTTGCAATATATCCATATCTCCCACATGTTGCACATGAGATTCCTGTATTGTAGTCTCATGGTATTGATGTGCCTTGTTGGTTGCTTGGTGGAATCTGTCGCTTAGGAACCCATTTAAAATTTCTCCTTTGTAATCTGCAGTCTTCATATTTGTGACCATACTTATTGCAATTATTGTAGTAACCATCAAACTTAGGTTTCCTTGTGTTGTTAACAATCAATGATCTGCACTCAAATGCTTGATGTCCATATTTTTTGGAGTTATAATAGTATCCATCAAATTTAGGTGTGTTCGGTGACTTACCTCTTTTGCTTCTCCACAGATTGGTTGTATGTCCAGGTTTCCCATAGTAATAGCAATTTGGCTTTGTATTATTTGGTGGGGTAGTGGTATCTTGGTTATCAGGTCGGTTGGAGGACTCACCTTTATCAGTAGTTCTATCTTCATTGAATCCAAGTCCAGTTTTGTCTCTTGATTGCTTTTGACTTCTAAGCTTCTTGTCCAATGTCCTTAGTGCTTCTTCACTTCACTTTAGTACTTCATTGGCTTCTTTCTTTTCTTTTAGTTCATTACTCACTCTTTCAATCTCATTCTTCAGTGCTTGATTCTCAAATTCTTTTTTGGTTATCTTTGTATTTGCATTTACTAACTAATCGGTCATAGCATAGTGAGTTTGGGTCATTCTCATGATCTCATTGTCTTTCTCAGTAAGTCTTATCTCATATTTTATTTTCTCTTCTTCTGCCATCCTCTGTGCATCTTTATATTTTCCTTTTGATTCAATTATTTATGTCAACCTTATGCTTTGATCTTCCTTATCTTTCTTCATCATTCAGACTCCCTGTAGATGCAGTATCAAGTAAATCAACATGCTTTTGTGTAGACTATCCTAGATTCATCATTCAGACTCCCATCAGATGTAGTCTCAAGTACATCAACATGCTCTTGTGTAGACTTAAGTTCATTACGTAAATGCCTCCTAACCTTCAATAAATTTTCCAGTTTCCTCCTCAGATCCTTAATCACCTCTTGTGCATTTTCCAATTCAAACTCAAGACCTTCAATCCTTTTAGATTGCTTGTAACTTTCCATGGCTGTCATCTTTACTCTTAGGTGTTTAAACCTTTAAATCAAGAGTCAGGTTGTGATACCAATTATTGGATTAACTATAGGAAGTTAAGTACTGAGAGGGGAGGGGTGTGTTAGTTCCTTTTCTTGCTCACACATAAAATACTTGCAGTAAGCTTTTTCTATTGTCGCATAAACTGATCAAGTAAGAAATAGAAGAATAGAAATAGGGTTCTTACAACCTCTACATTTTAAGTTCCACAAACTCATGTGGGTTTACCCTTTTTACTTAGATTAATCAAATCACAACATTATTCCAACAAATGCATAGTGGAATTACATATCCTAACTTCTGTAACATTTATTTGACAGACTAGAAACATAATGACAAAGGTCAATTTAGTAGTGATAGTCACCCACTCCAAATGAATAACAGACCAGTGTTTTATCCTAGGGAATGGAGTCACTATGAATATTCATAACCATTTGTCATAAACACAAACTCAGACACGACTATAAATCTGAAAAGGAAGACATATATACCTTGTATATCAACCCTCACACATATGCTAAAATAATCATCAAATACATAACCAACCCCAAGTTTCACTGAAATAATCCTAAGGAAATTTAATCTTTTCTTGAAAGAAACCCTAAGATAAATTCATAATATGCCTGACAAACATTTAAATTAAACAATCCTTAATTACCCAATTTAAGCAAAACTCAGAATATAGAAATAAAGGCAACTACTCATCATAAGTCTAGAAATTGTTGATGGATTTGTATTTGTATTTATATCAAAATAGAGTCATTACATTCAACAATATACTTCAAAACCCTTATGAAAATATTGGTCCCAAACCGAAGTTTATACAATTCAATTGTACTTCAAATGAAAAATGGCTATCTTTTTCCCAGTAGTCTTGGAATCCTTTTATAGCTAAGGATGCAACAAGCTTCGGACTACATGGGAAGATTACAAAAACTTGCAACAACTTAATTACAAAAAAATAACCACTTTAGAAACAAAACACGGGTGGCAAAAAGATCTGTAAAGTCGAACATAAGTTGTTGTTGCTCTGAAGATATCTTCTCATCCTTTCAGTTTAGATTCCCACCTGTTCACCTCCTTATCGGTGGGTCAACTGAAAGTTTTTTCTTGCTCTAGCTTGTCCAAGGCTTCTGTCCACCTGGCATCTAAGATCATCTTCGACTCAACAATAAATTTTTTCATGTCCACCTCAATCTTGAACAAGATATCAATCAATTCATCGCAGTAACCCACATCTATATCTTTTTCTAAGTGTTTATTCACATCCTCATCCTTCCAGATTTCATCAAATTCTTTCTCCCATTATTATTGTGGCTTTAGAACACTAGCATCATCATAAATTTTGGGAATGAGTGGAGGGCATTGATCACCAAACAACTGTAACTTATTATTTATCAACTCATCTTTTCCATTGAAGAAAGCATAAGAACTATTCATCTCATTTATCATCTCAATGGTCTCTGTGATCTTGTTAGGGAA
This sequence comes from Thuja plicata, assembly GCA_018584345.1. Lineage (NCBI taxonomy): Eukaryota > Viridiplantae > Streptophyta > Pinopsida > Cupressales > Cupressaceae > Thuja > Thuja plicata. The sequence continues at coordinate 141,294 of MU227294.1, forward strand.
GTCATCACTAAATAACATTATAGTCTTCAATTTTTCCATCAATATATTCCTTCCTAACTAGGTTCTGAAAGTAGGCTCAAGAAATACCATGGCCTTAGCAGCAGTCTTGGAACCATCCTGTACTAATCCATATAATGTATGTACCAGTGAAGTCTTCCATTTTAACACACCCACCCGGTGTTGTAGTATGGAAAGAATTATAGAAACAACATTATCATTTTGCTCCTTTAAGGGCTATTTTTTCTTCCCTTCCTTTGGTGCTAAATCACCCGGTGTCTCTGTTGATGCATCTATTTTGTCTTTTACAACCACCTGGGGGATTTCATTTATCTATTTTTCCTCCAGTTCTTTCTTCAAGTGTCCTATTTTTTCTTCCAAAGAATTGTTATGCACCATAACTTCTTCATGTTTCTTGGCCAATGCAATCATTTGGCTGAAATTTTTCTCATATCTTTTAGATAAATCCTCTGTCTTAGCCAGGTTCATAAATGAAACTTCGGTCATCAAGTGAGCAATTTCTGTGTCACTGGTATTTTGTAGATTTCATATCATTTTATCTGCCCTCCTTTCTTCTCTTATTTTTAAAACCAAAGGCTTTTGTGTAGCAGGGGCAAGGGACCAAATGGCCAAAGTCTTAGACTTGGGATAAAAACCTGATCCTCTCAGCACATCATTTATCTCAAACTCAGACTTAAACATGACATTTTCTTGTCTTCATAGGGACCAAATGGCCAAAGTCTTAGACTTGGGATAAAAACCTGATCCTCTCAGCACATCATTTATCTCAAACTCAGACTTAAACATGACATTTTCTTTTCTTCATAGATGGTCAATAATAAAAGTGGATTGCAAGTCCCAATCAGGCATCAACAATATTCCACTATTATGCACCAAGAACCTAGCATGTTCCACAGTGATCAATTCACTCTCAGGGTCATATTCTTGGAGTGTCTTTACAATCTCCTCATTTTTCTCTTCTTGTCCTTCCCCTGCTATCAAATTTTTCCTCAAGTCCCTCTGTTTCATCTTTATTAGGAAACTTTTGAATTCATCTAAATTTACAAATTCATCATCATTCATTCATCCATCTTTGTATTCATGGTCATTTCATTCTCTCCCTTCCCTTCATCTTGTGGCACATCCTGTAATTGTGTTATGATTTGTCTAAAATATTTACCATGCTCTATTACTACAGCTTTAGCCATGTTTTTTCTTGCTTGAACCATTTTGTCCTCTATTTTTTGCTTCTTACTAGGTGTTTCTCTAGCAGAATTGGCCTCTTCTTCAGCCTCTTCATCCTCTTCCACTTGTTCTGATTGCTCTTTGTTATGCAAGGCCAATGTTCCTAGAGATCCTTGAGATTGTACATCTTTAGCACTGAATTTTGGCACTTGTGCCATCAGATTGTCATAAGAGTCCAACATTTTCTCAATTGTTTGAAAATATGGAGTATTAAGAAAGAATCCAGAAAATGTACTATCTGATTCTTTCCATTCAGCTTCTACCCTCATAAGGTCTTTCCATTTTCTTCTCCTCTCCTGGACCTCAATTATGTCCGTCTTATTTCTCACAATGTCTTCATTATCTAAGGCCTCATGATCTCTCATATTTTTCCAGGGAGTCATACTTTTCAAAACCATCATAATGAATTTCTGTGGGTCACAGAACCGTGACAGTTTAGTTGACATTCTATATTGCTTCAAAAAGCCATTATTCTGCTCAAAAGTCTTTTTTCGTATAGAAAAATCAAATCCCCCCTATAACCTAGGGACAAAAGTACCCTTCTTATTCCCTTATAAAAACTCTTTATCTACCCAAGTGATTTGCCAGGTGAATTCTAGGAAGACAATTCTAAGTGGGACAAATTTGGGGAGAACATGTGGTGGCTGTGAGAAACCATAAACCCTAATGATAGTGAACTTATCAAAGTAGAAGAAATCACCACAATTGTAGATAATTGACCAACCTTGAATAAAATTCCAAGGTCTTAACAACCTTCTAACATCAAAAGACAATATTTCCCTTTTTACTCCCAACACGTCTAAAATTGGAGCAACAATCCAATTTTGAAAGAAAACAAAAGAAGAATGTACTAAAGAACTATCCCATACCTGGGTCCATCTTTGAATTGCCATTTCAATTCCATATTCTGAATCAAACAACTTGTTGGTTCTTGAAACTGTTACGCTACAAAAAGTAACCAATATATCTTAAGACTGATGTTAGGAGTGGTTAGCTCCAAGCATGAAAGCTTTGTATAATAACTGGACCAACTATAGGGTCAAGACTGCCCTGTGCACTTCTGGTTCTACAAAAGCAAGGCGGGTGCACCTAATCCAGACTAAACTCAATTCTTTACAACACCTTCTAGTTATGGATTTGAACAATAGATGGATGGTAAGTAAGTACTAAATGCCAACCTAGCATTCATTAAATCTTCACTACCATGGGTGGAATAAGAAGAACAACTGTAAAAGTAAAGAATTTGGTAATGAGTTTGTTTTAAGTTTAGAGACAGAACATAGCCAAACCATTCAGATATGTATCTCAATAGAAATACTAACTCTAGATCAGTGCCTTATCTATTGGGCTAAATCCTAGATACAATACTGAAACACCTTATTGGAAAAGATTCAAAGCCATAAACATAAGAACTCTCAGACCGCACACTACAAGATCCTCAAACAGATATCTAGATAGAATCAATGTAATATCCAAAGCATTAATTTGATCTAAGATCAAAGACTTATGGAATACACATATGCATAAGAAAAACTTATACAATTAGCCAAAAAAATTACAACTTAATAGATAACACAAAGGAGAGACTCAAATCTGAAACAAATTATATTAAGTATGATGAAACTAGTTCCTGAATCAATATGACAAGGAAATATACAATATGACAATATGCAAAACATGAAAGAACTTTCAATTCTATCTTGATATAATATGAAATTACATCTACTATATTCTAGACTAGAAATAAGTATAATCCTAATGCCTTCTACTTTCCCAAATTTCTAGCCCTTTCTAAATGACCTTGAATATTATTTTAATATAGGAACAAGAATGCTACAAGCTTCAGACCATTTAGGGTTAGGGTTTACAACCAATTAATGCAAGCATTCAATTATGATGTCAAGTTGAAACCCTATCTTTTCTCTTCAATCTGTGCAATCCGATCTGCAATCAATTTGCCCCAATCTTTGGATGTGAGCGTAGTACCTTGAGGTGCAAGAAATTCCAAGGAAGGACTCTGAGAGTAGCTCACATAAATGCAGAATTGACCAGGTGACTCTGTTTACACTTATCCCTCTGATTATAAAGTTTTATCTCTCAATTCTGGACATAAATGCATATCAGTATATCAGATTGCTATTCCTTTAGTCCTCAACAACTGTGTAGACTCACTCCATAAGATCAGATCGGGTCATTAATGCCTCTGAGATCAAATATCTACCAACCACCATGAAAATACTTTTAAATATTTGAAATTATGTTATAACGGTTACAGGTGGCATGAAAATTAAATCGAATGACTGAGATTCAAACTGTTACATAATTTTAAAACATATCCGTTGACCCTCTCAAGCTACCCAAGCTCAGGATCTGATTCTTCCATGTGGCATGTGGGCGTAATGCCTTAATGGCTATCTGACAAGCATCTTCTCTTTAAGGCTTTACGGCCACCGTCAGATCTTCTTGAACTTTCCTCTTTTTGACCTGTTACCCTTATTAGCATCTAACTCATCTTTAACCTCTGGTCCTAAATTTCTTCTTGTCTCCAAGTCGCCAGATGAATTCCTTGACTCATGATTTACTCTAAGATCACGCATGCACCATACGATCATGACAAGATCAACATATATCTCTAGATCTCTGAAAGATTAAAAGACCTTCACCTTTATCTAGCGATCACACGCGAGCCCCCCCGCCCCCCCATTATATCTGCATCTACAGCTCCAATTTAATCTTGGCTAGCCTACCTTGGTTTGATTTAACTCAAGCTTTATCTGGAGATTGCACGACTAAAGGGATCTTTGAATTGTTGAACATGTTCATTAACTCTGGGTTAATCATGAGATCAGGCGCCAGCCATAGGATGAACAAATGAAAATAACTTAATCGATAACCTACGCTGAAACTCGAGACTTTCCATGAAATCAGCAAGATATTGTGAGATCTAGCGCCAACCACATGATTAGAATAATGCTATGACAAGATCAATAGCGCGTGCATAATCTCCAAAGGAAATGGAATATTCAGTTTTGGTGGGGAGATTACATGATAAAAGGCATGGTAAAAGTGCACATGATTTAAAAGATTTTAAGTGGATCCGAAAAGTAACAAGGAAATAGAACAAGTCTGAGGGTTTAAGGTTTTTTAGCCAAGAATTAGGGTTTAGACCACAGGCCAAAATAATTGCAAAGATAAGGAGAGAAAATAGGGAACCATGAATTTTTAGCTTGTGCTAACACAACTCTAATTATTTTTCCATAGATGCCTTGTTGTAATACAAAATTAGAAACATCAAGTGTAAATAGTGCTTCAAAGTAGGCACAAGAACATCTTGTTGTATCTCCACCAATGCAGTATGTATAGCTTCAACTACATAACCCATGTAGTCATAGTCATTATTGACCTCTGGATGTTGAATGTCCATGGTCATCATCAATAGGTCAGTAGGAGCAGTTGAATCTCCATCAAATCCCAAAACTTTTCTCAAACCATACACTGTGCATTTTATATAATTATGGAAGAAAGACAAGTCAAAAGGCGGATTTATGTTATCTAGAATTAAAACTAGATTTTGATCCACCCTAGGCATAAATCTTATAATTTCATGCTTCTTTATCAGTTTCTTCCACTTCTTATAATCAACTTGTATTTTATCTAGATCAATTTCAGTACATATTGCAGTGGCAATTTTGAAAACCTATGTTGTTGCCCTTCTGTTTACGACTACTAGGGCTTCTTTGTTCTTCTTCCTAAGCAATCTAGCCACTGGATAGTAGCCCTTAGCTATCTCTTTGATCAAATCCACATCAGTGTACACATCAGGGACAATCAATTTTTCCATATTCATGTTCCATGGATTGTAGATAGGGACTGACTTAACCCTATTATTCTAGAAGTAGTGAAACAAAAGTATTACTAGAGTGACTGAGAGTGATTGGGTTTCTGCATTGACACCATTTGTCTTTCTATTCCACCGAATTGGCACTATTTGTACTCAAAGTTCTAGGTAGGAGCTCTACAAATTCATTTGTATACTTCTTCCCTACAACTGCTTTCTTCCCAGACCCTTTCGAAGCTACGCTTGTAGTGGCTTGACTCATCTTTCCTTCTTAAGATTGATCTTAGAAAAAAATCTCTTCTATTCACTCATAATTTCACGAAGGCAGAAAAAGATAATTATACATAATCCATGCATAATCAATTATACTTATAGCCTATCACATCCACATCTTGTCTACTTTACTGTAACTCCTCACACTTGCAAAATCATACCGTTGGCATCTGCAACTAATGTTGTCATTAATTCAAACTTGTGTATCCTTGCTGGAACATAGTATGCATTTTATTTCTCTGTAGCATTCAAAACCCGAGAATGAGGCACGTGGCACCTTGTCGTGCACTTGCTGCATAAACTAGACATTCAAAACTTTCTTCACGAGTGAGCGATAAATATTCTTTATCTATTCATTTGCACACTCACAACATCTTCCTCTAAGATCAAGATCATCCAGCGAGTGAACGAGAGCTGTTAATTTCATCTAACTTTTCAGTCACGCACTTGATGCACTTTGTCTTATCATGTTTGAACCTGTGCAAGTGAGCAATAACTAAAATTATTGCTTGAAATTTCACTTAGTCGCACACTCGCTGCACTTTACTGACTTGATCTTTAACCATCACGAGTGAGCGATAACCTCTTTTGAAAAATGTCATAAGTCGCGTCGCTCACTTGCGGTCCAAAATTTGTTATCTGCTAAGCCTTAGAGAGTGAGAAATGGCATGAAAATTTCCTTTTCTCGCACACTCACAGTCCAAAAATTATTAAATCCTAATCATTGGTGAGTGAGCGATGAAATACAACCTCCTTGGTCGCACACTCGCAGATTAAAAACTTTAAGTGAACAATCCATCACGAGTGAGCGATAACAATATATAACATGCAACACAGACCGCGTCGCACACTCGCATAACAAAAGATAACATGGAATAGACCTCAGAGAGTGAGCGATGACCTAACCTAAACTTGACTCGCTCACTCACACAAAAAAAGATGTTAAGTGACTTACCTCAATGAGTGAATGACAACATAATTCCTTTCTTGCTCGTTTACTCATGAACCCAAAGGCTTAAAGTAAAGTTACATGACGAGTGAGCGATAAAAAACTTCAAAACATCTCTAATAACCTCGTCACTCACTCGCACAGTCAAGTTAATATTTTGCAAGATCATCGTGATTGCACGACCATATGACAACCTATTCACTTTCTTACTCGCGCAGTTAAATGACTACTTAACAAAGACAGCGTGACTATGAAACTAAACATAAAAGGTGCTGCTTGAAAGCTTATGCACATTTTAATACTTTTTTACATGAAAAGGCCATAACTGAAAACTCAATAATGCGGGAAAAGACCGCTTTTTGAAATATGAACAATTTCATAATATAGTGCTAACAATGGCTCCGACTAGGGAAATTTAATTACAAGATTGACATTAGGATCCAAAAAACTTTGGGACGTAGACCAAAACCTAAAACAAAACTATACAAACACACACAAAACAACCAAAACCTAAAACGGGGAACTAAACTACTATGCTTAGAAAAGTATAATTCATGAGAAATAATATTTCAGGAATTGTCCATGCATTGACAATTCTTAGATCTCGCCAATAGAATCTTCCAAAAAATATGAATCTTGTCCATGAAAATCCTGAATCACAAAAGGGCCCATCCATAATTATTCAAACTTCCCATCCTTACCCTTTTCTACTTTCCTTGCATTCCATTGGAGTACCATATCATTGATCTGAAACTTTCTTTCAGTTGATCTCTTATCAAATAGGTACTTTGATTGTTATTGAATTTTCAAGTTTTTCTTATGGGCTTCAGTTCTGATTTCCTCAAATTATACCAATTGGACCATCATATCCATCATAGGTTCTTGCACTTCAACTTCTTCTTCTTGTAAAAACTTATATACAGGTAATAAGGTATTCAGGGGTAATCTCGCCTGAGTTCCATAAACCATCTCAAAAGGGGAGACCCCTATTGCCCTTTTTATTGTTACCCTGTCAGCCCAGAGAACTAACTTTAGCTTTGAGTGCCATGATTTCTTATTCTTTTCCAAAATCATTTTAATGATTTTCATTATGCTCTTGTTACTAGACTCGGTCTGCCCATTTTCTTGTGGATGATAGGGCGAGGAATAAGATAAAACAATGCCATAATCTTCACAGAAGTCCTTGAACTCCTCAGATCTGAAATACATGGCATTGTCCATTATTAACCTAGTGGCCACACCAAACTTAGTCAAGATATTATCCATTAGAAAATCCATAACCACTTTGTTGGTTTCCTTCTTGGATGGGATTGCTTCAATCCTCTTGGTGAAATAATTTGTAGCCACAAGAATCCAACTATGGCCTCCACTAGAATTTTTTGCAAACTCGCCAATAAAATCAATGCCCATTGGGAAAAAGGTGCTTCTACTATCATAGGGTTCAACAACAACACTCCTAAAAATTTCATCTTGGAAGAGAACCTTTGGCAAGGCTCACATTTTTGCACAAACTTTTGAGTGTCTCTAAAAAGAGAGGGCCAATAAAAACCAGCTCTGATTATTTTATGAGTTGTAGTCTTGGCAGGGCAATGCCCTCCACAAACACCATTATCCATTTCATTCAAGACCCTCTTAGATTGTGATTCATCGAAACAAAACAAGAAGATTTCATCCTTATTTTTCCAAAATAAATCACCTTTCACCAATACATACCTTTGAGCCTGCAGCCTGAGAGTTCTTTTTTGAGTATCTGACATGTGCTCTAGACATTTGGCATTTTTCAGAAAAAAACACAATATCAACATACCATGGCTCCAATTCAATGCTAGTGTGATTCATACTTACAGTCTGGACATTATTAATCTGGGCCATCTCCATGTTTGTATCAGTCATAAGTTTAGCCAAACCCAGACCCCTAAGCAATTTTGTGACTTGAATTTCCAGGTTGAATTCCTAAATTTTTTTGATCTATCGACATCTTTTTCCAGTGACTACAAATTGAGATAATATATCCTTCATTGTTGCATGTGGGACATAAGCAATCACTTTTGCACAAACTAGATAAGGTCTGGAAACCTTGATTGCTTTGACCAAAGCATAAGCCTGCTTCTCCATTATCTCATAATTAATTTCTACTGCCTGCAGAGACTTACTAAAAAACGTGATGGGGTGTTCAAACCCTTCACTATCCTTCTACAACAGCATTGCAACAATAGTATGAAATGAAGCAAAATAAAACAAAGAGAAAGGCTTTTCATAATCAAGGGATTTCAAAACTAGTGCTTCCTGAATTGCCACTTTTATTTCATCAAAAGCCAACTCGGCCTCTTTGTCCCAATCAAATGTAGCATTTTTCTTTAACAATTTGACTATGGGTTTCACTATTTTTGCAAAGTTGGCAATGAATCTTCTTACAAAGTTCAACTTTCCTAGGAAAGTTTGTATACCCTTGATGTTCTTGGGAGGCAAAACTTTGTTAATGGCCTCTACCCTCTCAGGGTCAATTCTGACTCCTTCCTTTGACACTATGCATCCTAATAATTTACCCTCTGTCATAGAAAAATGACATTTCTTTGGGTTTAGTGAAATTCCTTACTCCAAAGCTTTAACAAAAATCTTTTCCAAATGTTTTCAATGTTCCTCAACCTTTTTGAAGTATGCAGTTAGATCATCTTGATACACCACGATAATTATATTTACAAATTCTTTGAAAGCCACATTCATGGCTCTTTGGAAAGTAGCTACTGCATTCATCAAGCCAAATGACATCCTCACATAAACATATGTACCCCATGGGGTACTAGTAAATGTTGTTTTGAACTATTCATAATCCTGAACCAACACATGGTTATAACCAGAAAAGCCACCCATCATGGATAAAAGTTCACAATATGTAACCTTTTGTAGCATTGCCTCCATATTTGGCAGAGAATATTTATCTTTTAAAGAGGCTAAATTATGGTTTCTGAAATCTACACACAACCTGATATCACCATTCTTTTTTCTGACTGGCACCAAATTAGATACCCAAGAAGAATGTCTGATTGGCTTATTATCCCAGCATCTCTGAGTTTTGTCAACTCTTGTTGCATTTTGGGGGCCAATAATGGATTGATTGGCCTTTGCTTTTGTCTAAAAGGATTGACATCACTTTTCAATGGGACTTCATGTTGGAAGAGATCCTCCATATAAGCCTTAAGGTCTTCATAATACCAAGCAAAACCATGTTTATATCTTTTCAGCAAATTAATTAAATTTGTTCTTACATGAGGTGCCAACATTTTTCCAATATGGACAAGCTTAGGAGCACATTCTGATCCAAGGTTTATCTCCTCAAATTCATCCTTTGGCATATATGAATGTCGCTGTCATTAAACATTCCTTCCAATTGGGTTAATCCCTTAGGGATTTCATTTGTTTATAACTGCACAATTTTATTGCCAAATATAGTCTCTTTTCCATCAACCACAATTACCAAATTATTACAGTTAATATTCTGGCCCTCGTAATTGTCTAGACATTGAATGAATGTAAGGATATCATCATCATTCTCAAAAACCTTCCAATTATATACATTATCAGGGATGACATGCTTGGTTTTGGTCTCTATAATAGAAACTCCTGCTAATGTCAAGTCATCATTATTCATAGCAAGATTAGCTAAGAAATCTGCCATGATATTTTTAGATTTCTCTGTCCATTCAATGGAGAATGCATAAAAAAATTCAATGCTATCCCAAACAACATGCTTATATTGTTTCAACCTATAATTTTTGGCAACATATTTTGACCTAACTTGTGATATGGCTAATTCTGAATCTCCAAAAACACTTAATAACTTAATACCATGCTTAATTGCAATTTTTAACCCCAATAATAATGCCTCATACTCAGATGTATTATTTGTACATTGGAAAGCCAACAAAAAGGAATATTTAAAGGTAATACATGATGGAGATACAAATAAGACACCAACTCCTAATCCTTCTTTTGAATAGGCTCCATCAAAGTACATTTGCCACAATCTGTGTTGTTGCAATTCCAATTCTTCTATTATGGGATCAGTATTTTTCAATTGAGGCTGAATCTTTTCAACTCTAAATTCTGCATATCCACATCCACTAAACAATTCAGCATGTTTGGGTCAACCTTTTAAACTAATACTGGAGCCCTCAGCTCTCAAAATAGCTTAACCTCATTTCCATTCACAGAAATGGTAGCAAAGGACAAATCCAACTGTACATGTCCTCCAATCACTGCATCCCACTGCCTTGATAACAACATTCCATAGTGGGGTTGAGTGTCCACCATAATAATATCCATTCTGAAAATAACCTCAGGGAATGTAGCAAGCTTGACGTCAATTCCTTTCAAAGTTCCAATTACAGGAACTTCCATAAAATCCGTAGCATGACATCTACAAAGAGAAGTGTCAACTTTCAAACCCAACTCCTTCATCACATTAGCAGTAGCTCTAGAATCTATCATACAATTTTTAAACAACATATTATTTACAAGAAATGTTACATAAAAAGGATGAATCTGAGAGGGATCTTGGATGATTATAATTCCAACACATATTGGGGATTCACCTTTTTCTTCTTTCTTTTATCTTGACTCACAATTCAAATTAGTTGTATCAGTTATATCAGGTAAAGCTGAAAGCAATGAGAAAGCAGCTTCTCAATGTTCTTTTATTTTCAACATCTCAACTAAGGGAACAAACACCTTCATTTTAGATAAATCTTGTTTCATGTCAAAAGTTGGAAAATCCAGAATAGCTTTAGAATAAATTTTACCTCTATTCTCCTTGGGTTGTCTTGTTTTTTGTTCATTTATAGAGGTAACTTTACCTCCTCTGACAAGAGTCTCTTTAGATTCTTCTTTATATGTTTTTCTTTCTTTTGTTTTATCTACATCTTGTGTAAATTCTTCATTTGTGACTTCTCTAATAAAAAGTGAACTAGGTTGGCTTTCACCTTGATCAACTTGTCTGTTTCGAAGGTGGTATGAACTTCTCGCCTAAGACACCACAACAATAGTAAGAGATCTTGCCTCCTCATCACTGGGCCTCTGAAGCTTAACACATTCTAAGTTTGTATTTGCAAAATTTACCGTGAATTGCACATTTTCTTCTGATTCATCTTCTGATTCACCATTATCATCTTCAATAGTGAATGCACACATGTTTACTAAAGGCTTTTTATCATTTTGGCCTTCTTGCAGTGTTCCAACATTCTCACATGATTTTGTCATAACTTGAGCTACTGCATGCTGAAAAGGGGAATGAGGCATATTGAAATCCATACACCATGGAGTGTTTTCCACATTGTGTGTACTGTTGTTTTTCAACGGATCAGGCACATCTCTATTCTTGGCATCAGGTGATTCTTCTAGCATAGGTTTACCATCTTTCCAATTAGTCTTGTAAGGAAAGTCATGCAGCCTATAAGACTTCTCTTGTCGTTGATACTGTTGCCTATTATTTTGAAACCCCCTTTCATTTTTATCTACCTTAGCAGCAAGGTCTTTCACCACATTTACTGGTGCATCCATCTTGTCTTCCTCTTTGGGATTCTTGGTGGACTATGCTTTTGACTCTTTCCAGAGTCTATTATCATCCCTCTTTCCAAGCTTTCTAGAAGCTCTCCTATTACTCTCTATGTTTATGGAAAATTTATAAGCATCCATCATGGTATGAGGATCTTTATCCCTCAGCAAGTAATTTATCTTTCCATCCAAAGCATTGCAATATGTGGTGAGACAGACATTCTCATCCAATCTCAATACTGGGAACAATTTATACATAGCCTTCTGAAATCTTATGTTGAACTCAACTATAATCTCATTTGGAAACTTCTTTATGTTATTGAATTCATTCAACATGAAACCAGAATTCATCTTATCACCATACTGCTCTTTGAAACATCTAACAGCTCATCCCATGAATAGATACTATTATCAGACAATCCTCGATACCAATCTCTTACATCCTCAATTAATGATTGCACAAATAATTTCATCACAACATCCTCATCTTCAACTTCATAATCATTCATCTTATCAGTGAATACTTTTAGATGCTCTTCACATGTTATAGCATTATTTCCACTGAATTTGGGAATCTTATCTAACTTCATTAGGAATAGCATTTGGCTGGCCCGGGATACCATCAAAAAATAATTGCCTATATCTTTCCAAATGAATAGGCCTTCTCTAAAAATTTGTGCCAAGGTTATGGACACTACTACCAGTGCCTACATTTTAATGACTAGCAGTGCCACCCAGTCCACTTCCTCCTGAATGTGATGCAATTCCTTGAGTTGCACCCAATATCTGGGCATTTGCATTAGCACTAGTATTCTAAATCTTGGAATCGGATCCAAGCATAGTTTGAGCAACTGAAATAGTATTACTTGTCACATTGGTGTGAGTAGAGAAATTTAAGAAAGAAATATTTCTTCTCATTTCTGTAGAAGAAGCTTCTAATTTTTCCTTCTCCAACTGCTTAACAATATCATCCTTGGCCTTTCTAGCCCTCTCCAATTCCATATAAAGTGAGAAAAGATTCTGAGATATTCCTTCTTCAATTTTAGGTTCAACGAATTGTATGCTAGTAACTTTTTGGTTTCCTCTATCAACAATTGTTTGTCTAGCATTGGTTGCTAGTGTATCTTGTAAAGAGGTTTGACCCTTACGAGGTTTCTGAATTTCATAGTTAAGAACTTGTTTGAATACAGGGTCCTTGTTTTCAAGATCACTTTTCTTAAACAAGTGTTCTCTCTCTTGGCACTCTTTTCTCAGGGTATCCACATCACCAAAAATTTATTTATTCAAACCATGAAATCCCTCTTTTGAACCCTGATCTTCCAATTTCAATTGGGCAACCCTTTTCTTCAAACCTTATCTCTCAGTAATAGCATTTATAATTTTCTCTTCTCTAGCTTTATCAATTCTTTTCTTGATAAGCATAATTCTTTTAATTCCTTTTTCAAAAGGTCATTGTCCCTAAGGACTTCTATGTCAGAACTTGAAGAATCATATATATTCATCAAATTATCCTCCCCTTGGTCTTCCACTCACTCATAAGGGATATCTGATGAACTTGGAGAAAAATTCCTCATGTATTGGACTGGTGTTACCCTCTTTTGTTGTAATACACTTTCTGGTGCAGGGATACCGAACAATCATAATAATCCATATTGCTAGATTCAAAATTCAAGGGTAGATGAGTAATATCTTTCTCTGGGATAGTACCTAAGGGCTGACTTGGACCTATAGACCTAGGTTTCTAGGAAGTATTACTATGAGATTCTCCCTTACTATAATAATTTCTTCTAGGAGCTTTAGGAACATCACCCTCTGATACAACTTCAGGGTGATCCTTTATGTATGCATTTGTATTCCTCATCCTATATAAAATGAAATCCCACAACACTTGATCTGCTAATGTTCCCCTTAGAAACACTATAACCAATTACTCAGAGTCGCCACCCAAACTTGTTGGGAATAAAAACATTGAAACCTCACTTTGAAAATGATATTAAGGATATGATAATGAGGTACATCATACAACTTGTGATTTCAAACCTCAATTTCAATGGTTTAACATACATGAAACAAGAGTTTCAAACTAACCTTTACACGCATTTCTTCCTTGAAATTCCCTAGTAGAGTCATCATTTTCTGTTAGTTCCTTTTCTTGCTCACACATAAAATACTTGCAGTAAACTTGCTCTATTGTCCCATACATTGATCAAGCAAGAAATAGAATAACAAAAATAGGGTTCTTACACCCTCTACACTTTAATTTCCACAAACTTAGGTGGGTTTACCCTTTTTACTTAGAATAATCAAATCACAACATTATTTCAGCAAATGCATAGTGGAATTGCAGATCCTAACTTCTATAACATTTATTTGACAAACTAGAAACAAAATGACAAAGATCAATTTAGTAGTGATATTCACCCACTCAAATGAATAACAGACTAGTGTTTTATCCTAGGGCATGGAGTCACTCTGAATATTCATAACCATTTTCCATAAACACAAACTCAAACACACCTATAAATCTGAAAAGGAAGACAGATACACCTTGTATATCAACCCTCACACATATGCTGAAATAATCATCAAATTCATAACCAACCCCAAGTTTCACTGAAATAATCCTAAGGAAATTTAATCTTTCTTGAAAGAAACCCTAAGATAACTTCATAATCTACGTGACAAACATATAAATTGAAGAATCCTTAATTACCCAATTTAAGAAAAACTCAAAATACGTAAATAAAGACACAACTACTCATCATAAGTCTATAAATTGTTGATGGATTTGTATTTGTATTTGTATTTGTATTTGTATTTATATCAAAATAGAGTCATTACATTCAACAGTATACTTCAAAACCCTTATAAAAATATTGGTCCCAAACCAATGTTTATATAATAAAATTGTACTTCAAATGAAAAATGGCTATCTTTTTCCCAGTAGTCTTGGAATCCTTTTATAACTAAGGATTCAACAAGCTTCAGACTACATGGGAAGATTAAAAAAACTTCCAACAACTTAATTACAACAAAATAACCACTTTAGAAACAAAACACAAGTGGCAAAAAGATCTGCAAAGTCGAACAAAAGTTGTTGTTGCTCTGAAGATATCATCTCATTCTTTCAGCTTAGCTTCCCACCTGTTCACCTCCTTGTAGGTGGGCCAACTAAATTTTTTTTCTTGCTCTATCTTGGCCAAGGCTTCTGTCCACCTGGCATCTAAGATCATCTTCTCCTCAACAACAAATTTTTGTCATGTCCACCTCGATCTTGAACAAGCTATCAATCAATTCATTCCAATAACCCGCATCTATATCCTTTTCTAAGTGTTTATTCGCATCCTTAGCCTTCCAAATTTCATCAAATTCTTTCTCACATTATGGATGTGGCTTTAGAACACTAGCATCATCATAAATTTTGGGAATGATTGGAGGGCATTGATCACCAAACAAATGTAACTTATTATTTATCATCTCATCTTTTCCACTGAAGAAAGCATAAGAAGTATTCATCTCAATGGTCTCTGTGATCTTGTTAGGGAAGTCATAACTATATAGAATTGTAGTCTTCAATTTTTCCATCAATCTATTCCTTCCTAACCAAGTTTTGAAAGTAGGCTCAAGAAATACCATGGCCTCAGCACCAGTCTTGGAAGCATCCTATGTGTAAAAATTTTGTTGATGAAATGCAAGAGGAATTTGAAATGTCTATGAGTGGGGAACTAAACTTATTTCTTGGGTTACAATTTGAGCATAAATGTGATGGTATCTTTATTTCACAATCAAAGTATGCTAAGGAACTGTTGAGAAAGGTTGGAAAGGAAAATGCTAAACTAGTATGTACCCCTATGGCTACTGATTGTAAATTGTGTAGGGATATTGAATCTCCTAAGACTGATGAGAATAGATATAGATAAATTATTAAAGGATTATTATATTTGCTTACTACTAGACCAGATATCATGCATGTAGTTTGTCTTGTAGCTAGATTCCAAAAAGATCAAAGAAAAAAATATGTTTATCTTGTGAAAAGAATTTCAGATACTTTAAAGGCAATGAAGACTATAGATTATGGTATCCTAGGAAATATGTTTTTACTATGATTTATTATACCAATGTAGATTGGGTTGGTTGTGTCGATAATAGGAAAAGTACAAGTGGGGTGCATTTTTTCTTGGACCTCGGTTGATTGCTTGGTCAAGAAAAAAATAGGATTCATTATCCTTGTCTACCACAAAAGTTGAATATATTGCTATTGCATCCTGCTATACACAGGTATTATGGATGAAACAAACATTGAAGGATATTGGAATACTATTTAATGAGCCTATTTATATCCTTTGTGACAACATTAGTGCAATAAATATTTCAAATAACATGATACTTCATTCAAGGAAAAAACACATTTCAATCAAGTATTAATTTTTGAGAGAAAAAGTTTTGAAGAATGAGGTGAAACTTGAGAATGTGTCTACAAAAGAACAAATTATTGACATCTTTACCAAGGTGCTTTCTAAGGATACTTTTGGATATCTATAGGATAGATTGGGGATAATTTCTCCTCCTTTTTAGAGCTATATGTATATAGAGATGCATTAGTCCAATGGACTTTATGTACACTCTTAATCTGGACTAATGGTGGAGGTTTACTCTCAGTTGTGAGTTGATAGGTATTCTTCAGGAGCTAAGTAGAGTGAGAAAGTATCTTTGAGTTTGGCCTTTTCCATTAATGTCAGAAGGGGAGAAAATCATGCATGTGGGAATCATCATTTGGAGAAAATTAGATGCGACAAAGTTGTTGTTGATGATGTATTTCCATCAATAAGAAAGGGGGATATTGTTGTAGATTTGAGAAAAATGAGGAGTTGGATGAGGTTGAAAACACAGTCATAGCCTTTACAAAAGCCATAATGTTAAGGGTTGAAATAAATGACAAAACCACAACACATATTTCCAACAATCTTCCCCTTTATCCTTGATGGAAACACCCACAATCATCTTATTCTTTTTCCACAATCTCTCCCCCTTTGACATAGGGACAAAGGGAAAGAGTCTTCACACACTTCTTCATTGTCTCCCCCTTTTTATTCACTCATTAACATTCTCTCCTCAAACCTTGTTTTTTATTTCTCTGTCACACTTTCTCCTTTTGTAAGTAGCGACCAATAGATTGCCTACTCCCCCTGAGGAATAGACCACACTAGTCCAGAGGAAAAAGATATACCTTGAACTTATCCCTTTCGATAAATGCACCATCCTATGCATCTAGTTAGGAGGAAGAGGGGCGATGACCCCTAGCCATTCTCTGAGATACTTAAATGTGTCCTTTGAGAGTGCCTTTGTGAAGATGTTTGCAATTTGGTCCTCTATGGGAACATGCTCCAATATGAATTCTTTCTCTACAATATTTTCTCTTAGAAAGTGATATATGATAGAAATATGATTGGTTAGTATCAGATGCTTTGAAATGTTTATATCACTTGTATTGTCATGCATGAGAGGAATAGGCTCATCATATACCACCTTGGTATGCTTCAAAGTCTATTTCATTCATAGTACTTGAGTGCAATACAAAGCTAAAACAATGCATTTATCTTTTACTGTGGATAAGGACACTAAGTTTTGTTTATTAGTGAACCAAGAGACCAATTTGCCTCCCGAGAAAAATACACTACCACTGTTACTTTTCCTATCCCAATCAACATTGGTGTAAGAATTCAAAGACAAATCAATGTCCTTTATATACCATAAAACATAATCCAGAGTCCCCTTCAAATATTTGAATATTATTTTGATAGCCTTCCCATGAGATTGCTTAGGATTCGCTTGATATCTTGTTGTAGATTCTATAAATGGTTAACACTTGCGGTGCCACTTTTTAACATCTTGGCGTTACAATTGAAACATTGTTTCGTCATTAATATATTTGTTCTTCTATGTTGTGCATGTGATCTTTATCGTGTATCAATATCATGTCATTCCTCATTAATTAATTATTAAATATTATTTATTTAATCATTAATTTTCATCCCCTAACCTTCATCTTGTCTAATCAATTTGACCTTTTAACCATGTCCAATTATATGTTTTTTTTTTCAAATTTGATCCTTAATCATTTTATCTTGTCATTTGATTAATTTGTCCTCTTTAAGGGGAAAATAACCATTAATTCCCCTTATATCCCTAAGTTTTGAGCCATGGTAAATAAATTTCATTTATTTGTCCCTCTTTCCCATGGTCTCGCAATTAATTATTTTCATATTAATTAATTTACTAATTTTTCCTAAATTTGTGGAAGATATTATATTCAGGATTTTGTGCTTCAGATCGTAGTTTAGATGGGTTGGTGTTCACTAGTTCGTAACAATATTTGACAGAGTTTCCTATGAGAAATGCATGCTCCACATTTCTCTTCTTGTTGGTTTCTGGTGTTGAAGATTTGTAGTTGTGCTTATGTTGTTCATATCTTTGTTCAATTTTGTGAGCGTAATTTTTTATGTTTTAGAGGCATCTTCTCAAAGTCTAATGGTGTTTACTCTAGGTTTGGTCAACTTAGGGTATTATACTTTCCCATAAAAAGCTCTGTTGAATGTAAATTTTAAGAGTAACATGTATGATGTATATTTTGGCCCTAGTTAAGATGCAACGTGGTCCACTTTTCATTCCTTTCCATTGTGAAAACGCTTAAGTGCCAACCTAATTTGAATTATGTTTAGTTAAGAGGCATACCCAACCTTGGAAGGATTTTACAAGTATGTTGATGTTATAAATAATAGATGAATTGTTGAGGGAGTGTGTACAAATATGATGAGGATTTATGAAAGAGATTATATCTCCCTATATTCATGGATATGAGTTGGTGTAAACTAAATTGTGTTATGCGGTGTGAAATTTCATGTGTTATCTACAAGAAGCAGTGAGAAGAAGGTATTTACAGATCTTTCAGTAAAAGTTGCAGAGATGTATCAGTGGGGATATTTTCTCTTTTATTCTTCTTCATTTGGGCAATGAGCCTTTCTTTTGGGTAGTGAGCCTTTTCTAGTGAGCATTCTTTGTAAAAATCACCTTAACTAGTGCCACCCTAAAATGTGTTAATATAATTGAGAATTTATCTTCTCTGTGGTTTTTCCCTTAACAAGGGGTTCCATGTAAATCTGGTGTTTCATTGTGTATAGTGGTTCTTTTTTTCTTATGCCCTTTTCATGTTTACATTATTTTGTGATTAAGGATTAAGATAAGTTTTTGTGGATCTGATTCAAGAGAAGATTTGTAAGTTCTATTGAAAATTGATTCGCCCCTCTCCTACCTCTTAGTTATTGTGTGCATTTATCACTTTGTGCATCCTTCTTGGTGGAATTTCGTCCACTTCTCAATCACCTAATCACTTGTTGCTCCAATACCAATATAATGGTAGTTCACAAGTTAATGACAATCTTATATGCTACTGGCCAGAAGAACATAGAAAGAGTGAAAAGAACCCCTCAGGATGATAGGAAACTTCAGAACAAATTTAGAAATTGTCACAAATATTTGGTTCAAATACAAAAGGAACCTTCAGATGAAAGGTCAACTACTTCAGCTAAGGAAACATGAAATAAATAAAAAATAAAAAATTGTAAAGTTGAGTCAAAATAAAAAAAGGCATTTGACCAATATATTCATCCTTACTTTAATTCATTACTAAAAAGGAACAATTATAGATTAGAAAATAGAATGAGAAATATTCATTTATTTCTTCAAAGTGATGTTTACAATATTTGACTGATCCTTCTTGGAATTAGTTTTTCTTTTCCACTCACAGCTTGAATATTTTATTCTAATCAATATTTTATTGTATTTTTCATAGATTTTTGTCCTCCTCCATTGATCGAATCTTCTAGAATGAATCCCTCCTAAAATTGTTTGGTCCTCTCCCTTTTAATTATCGATTTGTCTATTTTCCAATCTAACCAAATTTCAAAAAAAATTGTTCCTCATTCCCTTAATCAACATGACCTATGTGGTGACATGAACTATTTCTCATGTCCTAACTTCCATAACCAAACTTATCCACAAGAGGATCAAAGAAACAAGATTTGATAATCTTTTTCACCAATCAAGCTAAGGTGAATCCCACCCTAAATGAGTCGCATGTTGAAGAGAATGAATTTGACAACTGCAAACCAAAATTTGACAACAAACCCAAAAATAAAATAAAGTTAACAAAACCAAATTGAAACCAAAATGATGGGATGCCCCTAAATTAAGAAATCTTGGGATGCATCTTATGAATCTTTTCTTGATGGGCTTGGTATCAAGACATAGGATGATATTATGAACCATAATTTATTCATCAATGTTGTGCATATTATCATAAGACCAAGCAAAGATATCACAATAAGAATGTAAAAGATCAAAATGTGACTTATATTTCTACGAATAAAGAATTTCCTAATATTTATCACCTTTTTAGAAGACTTCAGATCCATAAAGACATTAGATGTATCCCATTAAGATAAGTATTGTGATCTTCAGTGTGAGGCATGAACACACTTGCACCGTCATTAGATAAAGAATTCTTCTCACCGACATTCATAATGGACCCACCAAAATATTCCTATTTATTCAAGTGATACAAAAATAAACAATTATGATGATAAGGAGGTAGATCATAGTAGACACATAAGAAATCTTCTAGAGCTTCCTTTTAAGAGAAAAATTCTAGATGAAGTTCATTAGATTCTACCTCATTTTCAACATATGTGGGATGAACAAGTTTAAGTGGAAGAGACTCATAAAATACCATATGTGTACAATAAGGAAAGGTAGGTGGGGGTTTCTACTTGGTATGCAAGAGATTTTTCCACCCCTTTCTTAATGCACAATCGAAGGAAGATGACCCAATAGGCTCAAGTAGGACTTGAGCGCTAAGTGAGTGCAATGATCCTTCATTGTTATGATTAAGAATGAAATGGACTTGAGAAATTAATCTAATGGTGCAAGATAAATGACAAAAATAAGCTAAATTATGTAGTTTTGGGAAAATACAAACTAACAAAAAGAGAAAAGAACTTGTAATTACCAGAAACATAAAGCCAAAATTGTACTAACATGTATACTGAATCTAAAGTTGTTTTGGGTGGAACAAAATGCCTTGGGCATTCTTTTCTAAGGAACATAAAGCTTGAGGAATTTTGTTCCCTAGGAATCTGCCCAAAATTTTGACCGGTAGCCCCATAGGTCTAAACCTTTCCGGATATGATCAGACAGCTTCACTGCTTATACCTTCACAAAAAAATAGGGAAAAAGTTATGGAAAGGGATTTTCCTTGGCCAAGCCCCTATTTAGGAATTAACCTTGAAAATGAAATGAGATTGCATAAAGGAAAGTAAATCTAAAGGTAAATGTTAGATCTACCTTTCCAATACCTTCATGAACAAATATTGAGACCACACATATTCATGAAGATGTTTGAATGTCACTTGAATTGAAGTTTTTGACTTTGAAATGTAGAATAGAATCAAGGATGCCTTCACAAATGCATAGATCTATGAATTCCACTCCTAGATCTTCAATTTTGTTATGCTTGATTGAGCACTTGCTACAGAGGAAGAATGCATGAGAATGCACAAAGGATATTCCTCCTTATTTGATAACTCCTCTACTTGGTCATCATTGAGAGAAGCTTGCTTCAATGAAGAAGTTTGTCTTCAAAATGTCTTGGATGCTTGGAGGAAAACTAGATCTTGGATGTGTGCCTTCAAATCTTCAATTCACTTGATTGCTTGATTGTTGAATGCAAAATCTTGATTATGATTGCTAACAATAGATATTATGGGTTTGTAATGGGTGGATACCAAAATTAGGAGAGATAGGGTGTTTATATACCTCATCACACATTTTGGGATTCAGAATTGAGCCAGGTCGACCATGGGATCTAATTTCCCACTAAAACACTGCAACATGGTTCCAATTCAAATTTGGGCCCATTCCTCAGGGAACAAAAATCCCTAGGTTTTTTCCTCCTAAGAAAAAATAGGTGGTCAAAATTTGAATATGAAACTAGGAAGATAGGGTAGATGCCAAATTGGGAAGAAACAGGTAGTTGAATCAAGCATAACAGACATGAAATATTGAAACTACCAAAATGGGGCCTAACTGAGAATCCAATCATGAGTGATAACTTTTTAGGATGGTACATTTAGCCCCCACTTTAGAGGGAGTATGAGACAAGCTCATGGTCATAACTTAAATTAGATAAATGCATTGGAAAAAGTTTGTCAAGCTAAAGGAGAAAGAAACACCAAGCCCCAAGTGACTTAGGTCCTCATCAAATCCAAAACCAAGAAGAGAGAGAGAGAGAGAGAGAGAGAGAGAGAGAGAGAGAGAGAGAGAGAGAGAGAGAGAGAGAGAGAGAGAGAGATGTTGCTGCAAAAGATGGAATTGATAGTCTAGAAAGTTATGAGATGCTAGTCAACCCATCAAAAGGAACCAGTCCTTAAGGAAATCCTGTCTCGATTAAGGGATCAAGAAAAGCAGTTAATCTAAGGACCAAATTAAAATGATCAGTCAAAGGACCAAATGTAAGAGAGAATGGATCAGTCTTAGGTTCCACTGAATTATGCACATGGAATGAAAGTATGAAAATAAGAAAAGTTTTTCTCCTTAGCCATCTATATAAGACATTGCATTGAATCATTGTGTGTGTGTGCCAAATGTGAAACAAGGAGTGGAGTGTATGCCCCCACATTAAAGTGATTGCAAATGCCTTAATGGGAGAAATGAATTTAATAGAGAATACATACACCCATGATAAATATTTCTACTATGAGATTCCCCCAAGCAAGGACAAACCAAGGAAAATGAACACATGAAAAAAGAG
This sequence comes from Thuja plicata, assembly GCA_018584345.1. Taxonomy (NCBI): domain Eukaryota; kingdom Viridiplantae; phylum Streptophyta; class Pinopsida; order Cupressales; family Cupressaceae; genus Thuja; species Thuja plicata. The sequence continues at coordinate 164,010 of MU227294.1, forward strand.
AGCATGAAAGGGATCTACTAACTATGGGGTTAGTATGATCACATGATAACTCATGTTTATCATAATTATATAAAAATGAACTATCATCATCCCCAAAGGTAGTAGAACTACAAGCATAATGGAAGGTCACATAAGATATACAAAGAAGAGTCTTTTTGGATTGACATTATAGATACCAAAAAGAATGGTATCTACCATTTTGTGTCATCCTCAATCAGACAACACAAAGGCACATTTATGAATAGTAGCACATGTAGTACATAACATGTATACAAAATATAGAAGAAATGAGATACAAATAGCAGAATGTCATGACATGTCAATTTCTTTATCACCTTGCGCCAACGGGGCAATATGGGTCATCTAAAGAAATCTAAATAGAAACATATAACAAGAAACACATCATAGGGGAAGCACATTACAACAGGAAAACACAAAGGATCCACCACACAAGAGGAGCTAATTAATAATATCACCTGCCCCTCCTCCATCTCAGTCTGTATCATTTAGGGAAGGTGGAAAATATGCAAGAGGAGCAATATCAAGCAAGATATATGGAACAATCGCCAGTTCTAAACAAGAAACATGCTCTAAGGATGGGTCACTTTGTTTTTCACTGGGATTAAGAGATAATTATTTTGCAAATCTAGCTAGTAAATCATGATTAATATCAATAAGCTCATACATATCATTAGAATCACTAGCAAAAACATCATTTGTATTAGAAACATTAAAATCATCATCAAGAGTATCTTCTTCATCTAGATTAATCAAAATAGCATCTCTAATCCTAATAGAATCACCATGTTTGTTCAATTTCATCTTTTTGAGATTAACTTCCTCCCTTGGGTTATGCATAGGTTAATCATAGGGAATAAAAGAATCAATAGGTGTCTTAGGGGAGGAAAGATTTGGGAAGCATGCTCACAGGCTCTAGTACAATGTTTACCACAATGGTCATGAGCACAATGGTTATGTTTGGATTTGTTTGAGATTTGATATGGTTTAGGGTCAATAAACATTGAGTTCTTTTCTTCTTTAGGAGGAAGAGTTGAAGGTGCCACACTAGGTTGAGAGATAGAAAACTTGAAGCGTTTATAGGATATAGGAGGTGGAACTGAAGCATAAATATGAGATGTGGAAGGTTTAGTAATAAGTCCAGGTCCAAGGAAAGGGGATGTAACCATAGGAGAGGAATTGCTAAGTTCGCAAATCTTCTTAATCTTGAATTTTTGATAAGATAAGAAATAGTTATCTTTGCGAGGTTGGATTGGTTGATGCATGGAAGGCCAAAAGAAGCCAAGATCAAAGTTCCCTTGAGTAGCTAAAGGGTGATAGACACTATGGTTAATCATGATGATTTCTCCATCATGGGGAAATTTCAAACACTTATGGATAGGGGAGACTATAGCTTTCATGGAAGTGATCCAAAGAAGACCAAGTCTGATTTGAAATTAATTGGATGTTGAGATGATAATAAAGATAACATCTAAGGTTTTCTTACCAACTTATATGGGAAGAGTTATGGAACCATGGGGAGGAGAAGTGAAACCATTGAATGTTTTGATCATCACATCATATTTTTCATAGAAATCTCGTTGAAGCTATCTAGTGTAAAATTTTCTTCAATTATAACCTTCACCATGCAAGTAGGATCTATAAGAGCTCCATGAGAGGGAAGACTACTAATATTCACAACTATGTATAAAGGACAATTGAGTTCCCTAATAGTCTCACCAGGATCAAAGGTAATGAAAAGACTAGGTTCAGGTTTGGGTTTAGGTTCATATTGATTAATGAGGTTGACAACATTGTTGGTTTGGGTACTCTCAATGTCATAAATCATGAACTAAATCATAAATATAAGGTGTGGAAGGTTTAGGAAGAAGTCCAAGTCCAGAGCAAGGAGATGGAATTGATAAGTTCACAAATCTTTTTAATCTTGAATTTTTGATAAGATAAAAAAAGTTGTCTTTGTGAGGTTGGACTGGTTGAGGCATGGAAGGTCAAAATAAGTTAAGGTCAAAGTTCCCTCAAGTAGCTAAAGGTTGATAGACACTATGGTTAATTGTGATGATTTATCCATCATGGGGAAATTTCAAACAGTTATGGATAGGGGAGACTATAGCTTCCATGGAATTGATCCAAGGAAGACCAAGTTTGACTTGAAATTAATCGGAAGTTGGGATGATAACAAAGGTAACATCTTAGGTTTTCTTACCAACTTCTATGGGAAGAGTTATGGAACCATGGGTAGGATAAGTGAAACCATTGAATGTTGTGATCATCACATCATATTTATCATATAAATCTCACTGGAGCTATCTAGTGTAAAATGTTCTTCAATTATAACCTTCACCATGCAAGTAGGATCTATAAGAACTCCACGAGAAGGAAGACTACTAATATTCACAACTATGTAAAATGACCATCAAGTGCCCTAATAGTCTCACCAGGATCAAATGTAATGAGAAGACCAGGTTTGGGTTTGGGTTTAAATTTAGATTGATCAATGAGGTTGACAAAATTGTTGGCTTGGGTACTCTCAGTGTCATAAGTCACAATGGTAGGAGAGTCAACACCATGGGTAGATGAAGAAGGAATAGACTAAACAGTATTGGTTGAATGAGAAGGTAAAGGGTTGGTATAGATTTGAAAATTTTGATTGGGAAGGGAGACAAATTTGTTTCCGTGATCATTAACACCCTCAATAGATATAGCATTAGAATCAATGAGGTCTTGAACAATAGTTTTGAAACAGAAACACTTTTCAATATCATAACTAGGTTGACGATGATATTGGCAAACATATTTAGAATAAAAGTTGTTGTTGGTTTGTTTGGAAGCATAAATTGGATTAATGGGAGGAAGTGTTAAGACATTAGAATTAATCAACTTCAACATCACATTATGTAAAGATTCAGACATAGGTGTAAAATTATGAGAAGGTTTAAAATAAGATGAAAATGGAGCCACACCTTTGGATGTTGCTACCAATGGTGCGTCAACGTTGTTTGATAAATTATTGATCTTGATGAGGCCTTTTGGTTTTCAAAAATTCTGAAAAGGTTGTGATGCAACATCACTCTTTTCAATAGAAGACATTGGAGTGGTGCTCTCAATTTGACTCACTTGAAGTTGATAATTATGAAGCACTACACATAATTGAGTAAAAGAGGAAAATTCAGAAAGCAATATCGTATCCCTAATGTCTCTTTATATATTGGCAATGAAATATGTTGAATATCAACATCAGACACATGATAAGAGATCTAAGCATGCAAATGCTTAAATCTACCAATGAAATCAGTCACTTTTTCTTTAACACCTTGTTGATAATTCATTACACTAGTTAAAGATATCTTAGGACCAATATTGTTCTGAAAGTGTTGGATGAAAGCATTAGCCATTATTTTGAAAGAATCAATGGAATAAGGAGGCAACAAAAAATACCATTGTAAGGCCTTATCTCGAAAGGTTCTAGTAAACAATTTAACCATGAACCTGTGATCATGAGAAAAGTCACTATACAATGTTTGAAATTAAAGGTCTTAACATAAGGCAAGGGATCACCTTTACCAGTGTAAGTCTCTAAATGAGGTATTTCCATGTATTGAGGGATAATGATAAGAATAATATCCAAGGACAAAGGGCTAGAAATATCACATGTAGGAATGTTGAACTTGGATTGACTCATAGAGGCAGTTTGTTGTTGTAAAGATGAAATGATTTGAGCAAGGTTATTGATAGTGGACTTGGTAGACATGTTGGTGTGAGACATATTCGAAATGTTAGGACCATTATGGGAAATGGAAGGAACATTAGAATAGGAAAAATGAACATTGTTATAAGTATGCATGGATGAAGGTTGTGAAATACATGGAACACTTGAAGGATAATGAACAATAGGATTAGGAATGATTCCAAGACTAACATAAATAGGATTGATGTTTGAAATGGATGTAGTCATGAGAGGTGGAGCATAAGTAGATATACTAGGTAAAGAGACAGGAATATAAAGATAAGTCTCAACACTAACAAGAGGTTGAGTGTAACCTAGATCTTGAGCACAATCCCTAATAGATTTAACATTACTATCAACAAGATGTGAAATAGTTTTTAAGAATTTAATATCATGTTCATCATTATGAATCAACTTCCTTAAACCTTAAACTAAGGAAATGGATTTCGTGTTTGAATTCTCTTGATTTAACCATTGTTCAAATTTCTCATAGTCATGTGAAAGTTTTTGGACTTGTGTAGGAGGAAATCTTAAAGCCCCATCTTCGTCATGATAAGAATGGGAAGAATGATTTTCAACCATAGTAGGTATGTCATTAGTAGGTATGTGTGTCTCATAAAGAGTCCTATGAAATAAAGAGAACTTGGGATCAAAGGAGCCCATTAGTCTACAACTTCTCCTAACGAGAATGCTCCTAACAAGAATGCTATAGGTAGGAATCAATGTTATAATACTCATGCACAAGAAAAGAAAGATAATATAGATCTATTACATTTGAAAGAGAGATGAAAACATCCATTAAACTTAGACAATGTTAATTGAATTGCACATTAAATGTAATGAATAACACATCGAACTAGGAAATTAAAAGTGAGGATATAATGCACATAAAAAAGAGTATCCAACACCAAAATTAGAATGGAAATGTCATGTTCCGGGTTCACCAAAATGTACAATAAGGAAAGGCGGGTGGGGGTTTCTTTTTGGTATGCAATAGATTTATCCACCCCTTTCTTAACGCACAATCAGAAGGAAGATGACCCAATAGGCTCAAGTAGGAATTGAGCGCTAAGTGAGTGTAATGATCCTCCATTGTTATGATTAAGAATGAAATGGATTTGAGGAATTAATCTAATTACGCAAGATAAATGAAAAAATAAGCTAAATTATGCATTTTTGGGAAATCACAGACTGACAAAAATACACAGGAACTTGTAATTACTAGAAACAGAAAGCCATAAATTATTCTAATTTGTATACTGAATCTGGAGCTATTATGGGTGGAACAAAATGATCTGAGCATTCTTTTCTAGGGAACAAAAATCTTGAGGTATTTTGTTCCCTGGGAATCTACCCATAATTTATGATCTCACATTTACACAGCCTATACCTGCACAAAAAAAAATAGGGAATAGGTTGTGGAAAGAAGTTTGCCTTGGTCAAACCCCTGTTTAGGAATCAACCTTGAAAATCAAATAAGATTGCATAAAGGAATGCAAATATGAAGGTAAATGTTAGATCTACCTTGCCAATACCTTCATGAACAAATATTGAGATCACACATATTCATGAAGATGCCCTAATACCACTTGAATTGAAGTCGTTGACCTTGAAATGTAGAATGGAATCAAGCATGCCTTCACAAATGCATGGATCTATGAATTCCACTAGTAGATCTTCAATGTTATGCTTGATTGAGCACTTGCTATGGAGGAAGAATGCATGGGAATGCACACCAGAGATTCTTGTTTACTTGAGAACTCATCTACTTGGCCATCATGGGAGAGAAGCTTGCTTGAATGGATAAGATTCCCTTCAAAATGCCTTGGATACTTGGAGAAAAACTAGATCTTGGATGCTTGTCTTCAAATCTTGAATTGACTTGATTGCTTGAATGCAAAATCTTGATTATGATTGATAACAATTGATATTCTTGGTTTCTAATGGATGGATACCACAATGAGGATAGATAGGGTGTTTATATACCTCATCACACATTTTTAGATTCAAAATTGAGGTAGCCCAACTAGCAGGATCCAATTTCTCACCGAAACACCACAGTGGGGCTCCGGTTCAAATTTGGGCCCATTCCTCGAGGAATAAAAAGTCATGGGTGTTTTATTCCTAGGAAAAAAACACCAACATTTAAATAGGAAGCTGAGAAGATAGGGTAGATGCCATATCAGGAAGAAATAGGTAGTTGGATCAAGCATAACAGACATGAAATATCAAAATCGCCAATATGGAGCCTAACGGTGCATCCAATCATGGGTGCTAACTTTTTAGGATGATACAATATGAATGTTTATCGATGGTTTTACCTTAAAAGTTGTAGGGAAGTATCCAATTCCTATCACAGAGCCACATCAAGATGAAGATGAAAACATCAACATCAACATCAACATCAATGTGAGGATTAGGCTCTAACAAGACTTTGATACCTTATTCATCATGCCCACAACCCTTACCTTCATATCTAGATCCAGAGAGAATATCAAATCCTAGACCATAACGTAATTTACAACTCCTTAGAAGGAGGATTATTGTGAAGGGTGTAATCGATATCATATGTATCAACTTGTTTTACATAAGCATAATCATCTTTATGGTAGATGCAAATCAGATCTTAGAGATGTTTAGGTGGATTAGATTGAATTTGTATTTCTTGATGAAAGAAT
>MU227294.1:186423-202523 GCA_018584345.1 Thuja plicata
TTAAGTCGAATGGCATCGACTATCAACAGTCATGTCTTTTTATAAAGGTATACTGTTTCATAACATGCGATTAATATGATCGCTGTTTTAACTGTCGGCAGCAATTAACATATGAACAGTAATTATGGTAACTATCAATATTTAACTGTCGGCATTTAATAATTAAGGAATGGACAGTCACGATACTTATCGTGACTGTCATACATGAACAGTCACGATATATCGTGACTGCCATGTATGTTAGTCACGATAGGTATCGTGATTATTATGTTAAGACATGTTGTATTAAAGTAGTCGATTTAATTTATTATGTTATGTTATATATATATATATATAACATAATTATAGTTTGATATATTATAATAATATATATTATATATTTAATTTAATATATATTTTATATCTCATTTTATATATATATATATATATATAATAGTTTTATGTCGTTTTTAGTAAACACGAACGAACATATTTCAACATAATGATGGGTGACACACTGTGATCTGAAATGTTGATGCAAAAAACTTTCACATAATCTAATCTAGAAGCAGCTGTGACCAATTTCATGAATTGTGGAAATCTGTGGTCCTTAACTATAGCTGTTGCTATGAGATGCTTTCTTCTCCCATTGCAACTCACATATTTTAATCACGGTTTTGTTCCGCAAGTGACATCATTAGAAATGATTAATGGTTAAAAACAGTGAAAGCGGGAGACGCGTCTCCACCCCCCTGAGACGCCTCTCGGAGATGGAGACGTGTCTCCCAGACTTTTTGCGCACCCAGAGTCTTTGATTTCGGTCGGAGATTTTACCTGTCCGTCTCCCCGCCTCCCAACAAGTTTCCAGACGTTTCCTGTGCGTCTCCTGCCAAAAAAGGCACATAAAAGGCATAAAAAATAACACTGAACATTATTTTCCTTCTCCATTCGCCGTTGGAAAAGTGCCCTAGAAGAGTGAAACATGCGCATAAGATTGCAACCAAGTTTGCATTTACATTTGTTTTCAATTTTTTTTGTTGTTTAAACCTCCTGGAGGCCTGCAATCATGGCATTCAATGAGACTGAGAGTCTGAGGTTCAAGTTTTTATTTTTAAAATTTTGAGCATTCACATGCCATGTGAATGCTTCCGCATTTTGCATTCATGTCTGCCAGCGCAGTTGCATGCAACTGCACTGGCAGAAATGTATGCAAAATGTGGAGGCAATCACACGGCATTGTCATAGGATACACAATTTATAGGATGCTTAGAGGAATGTACCCTATAAATTCTTAGTTAATGTTCAAAGTTCAAGCATATTTTCCATTGTTCTTGTTTTCAATGTTCTATGTTCCGATATTTTTTTGGAAATTATTAAATTAGATTAAAAAAAATTTGGGGTCTCCCAGTACCCCATTTCCTATTTTTAAAAATTATCCGTACCAGTACTGGTTCTAGTCTCCCCGTCTCCAGGTGACTATGGTTAAAAACACTTTGGCAGGGGGAAGAGAGACTCACCAAATTCCACTCAAGGTAGTTAATATCTTATTTAAAAATTAAATTGAGTGCCTAAAGAACATTTTTCAAGAAGGCAACAATAGTTTGATAATAATGCTTGATTGGAATAGTAAAGGGTTAAGTATTAATCGTATGATTGTTTATGAATAGATATGTCTTTTGATTGGGATTTTTCTTCCTTTCCCATTAGAGATAAATATAGCTGTATTATCATTCGTATTATTTGGAATGCTCAATATACTAATTTTTTCCTCTATCAGATGTCACCCCTTTTTGAAGCATAAACAAGATTGATGTTGTCTCTCCCCATTGACTTCAGATCATAATAATGAGCGATCGTGTATTGAATCTTTAAAGCAACATATATATAAGCACATAAATGCCATTTGTAAATAATTACTGATTATTTGTGATAAGTGATAAATGTTTGTAATCTTTTCAGTAATGTGACTTTGAGTGTATCAGATTCTGGTTATTTGGAAATCCATTTGCTTCCTAAGGAAAACGCAATCAGACCCACTTGCATATACATCTTTGTTATAATAGCTTTTCATTGATGCTCCCATGATCATGTTAGTTTGATCAATTCAAGGACACAAATGCCTTTTACTAGGACATAATTCATTTTGTAAATGAAGGGGCAACCAACGATGTGGCAGTCCTGAACGCTTCCTACAAGCTGATTCAAGAACCGTAGTTTGTTTCCAAGAACTGTTTAATTATTGATCCATCTTTCCCTTGCATACCTTTTGGTTCTTATATCACTATGCAGTCCACCCCCGGCTATCTATAGTAGGGGCTTTCCCCCAACTCTTATAACTATAGTAATTGGTGGGGAGGAGGGGAACAGTGAACTTGCCAGATAGAGGTAGGGCTTTCCTGACACTCTGTGCAGTTGTTGGACTATGATGCTTGAACTGAACCACCTTCCACCACAGATATCAGATATAGCTAGGGCACAAGATAGATTTACTTTACTATTACTATTATTAAGGGGGGCAGGGCGGAGCTTCACCAACTACAAGTATGAGGTTAGGACTCCCCTACCTTTTCTATAATGGTTCATGAGCTTCGATCAACATTTGCCATTCGATGAACTGGAGCACCTAACCCTCATCTCCCATTCACAATGAGAGTAAAGTGTTTACTGGGTAGGATTTAAGAAAGAGTTTTGGATGGGCATTTTGAATTCTCTATTCCACCCGACTGGTCCCCTGAAGTTGAGCCAGAATGATTTTGGTCATCTGTGGACATTATTTTGTTTATTACTTTCTTTGTACAAGCTCTTGTATCCTATGAATATGCATTGAACACCAATTGCCCTAAATTTCTTTAAAACGTTCCTGTGGCAATTTAACATTTATATAATCTTTGATCACTTTCAAAACTATATTAACAGGAGCTTGCAACGAAAGTTCCAGCCTCGCTAGGGTGATTTCTTAATCTAAACTACCAGCATATGCATATTCAAAATAAAGTATAATTACCCAATCTTTGATGTGTTCGTAACTGTGAAATGGTTACTTTATTAGTTTTTATTTGAATTGAAGGAAAAAGCTTGATATAATATGTTTTAATGTGAATTGGAGGAAAAGTTTAATATAATATTTTTGATGATTGACATCATTTGCTTATTTGTTTGAACTAATATTGATTCAGCTTGAAATGCCATCAATATTATTGACTCAAACTATAGTTAGTTGAATGCATATGGTGAATTTCATTTGGCAAACCTTATAAATTTGGTAAAGAATTAGTCATCTCCTAACTTATTGGTTTCTATTATTATGAATTCTATAAATGCAGGCTAGTAGTTGAAAACTTTGCTGGTTTAGTTGACTACTGGATAACATTTAATGAGCCACATGTGTTTGCAATGCTGACTTACTGTGCTGGAGCCTGGCCTGGAGGTCACCCTGATTTCATTGAGGTTGCCACTGCTGCCATGCCTATGGGTGTTTTTAATCAAGTTATGCACTGGATGGCTGTGGCACATTCAGAAGCTTTTGATCACATCCATGAGTTTTGGTATCTCTCTCCTATTGCTATATACAATCTTGCAGCTTGAAAAGACACACACGTGGGTCACAGGGAAGCCTAGAGTTTCTCCAAATTGTTATTTCTTCATTTCATCTTGCAGAGTGCTCATTCTATGCTTTTTTTTCCTGGTGTATACAGAATGTTTATTATCCACTTTTCTTCAATATAAATGTATTTAACAGTTTTTTGCGGGTAGCTTCTGAAAGGATTTCTGATATTGATATTGACAGCAAAAGTACATCCTTGGGAGCAAGAGTTGGTATAGCACATCATGCTTCATTCATGCGACCTTATGGACTTTTTGATCTTTCAGCAGTTGTTTTGAGTAACAATTTGACTCTCTTTCCATATGTGGATGCCATCTGTGACAAGCTTGATTTTATTGGTATAAACTATTATGGCCAGGTATTTCCTGATCTCTAGAACAATTTGTTTGCTTTTAGCTTTTATTTAACAGCATATTGAACTGCTGGATTCTTGATTCACTCGGTATCAAATTTTGATCACTATCATGGGGTTTGTATGTTCTTGATAGAGTCTAGTTGCTTGTAGCTATAATATAATACAATATCAAAGAATTAATTTCAGGTCTGATATGTTTAGGACTACAAATCCACATAAATTTTCCATGTCTTTTCATTTGTTTTCAGGAAGTGATTTCAGCACCAGGCTTGAAGCTAGTGGAGAATGATGAATATAGTGAATCTGGGCGAGGTGTTTATCCAGATGGCTTGTATAGGATGCTGCTTAAATTTCATGAGAGATATAGACATTTGAATATTCCTTTCATCGTTACAGAGAATGGTGTTTCTGATACAACTGATTTAATTCGTCGACCTTATATTTTGGAACATCTTTTGGCTGTGCGTGCAGCCATGGACAAGGTTCTTATGGACACGAGGAATTTATTTTATACTTTATACCTAAGTTTGCTTGAAAGTTGACATGATAAAGCTATTGTATGCTTGTTGGGACTTACTCTTGACATATTTCAGGGCGTTCCTGTTCTTGGCTATGTATTCTGGACAATATCTGACAATTGGGAATGGGCAGATGGGTATGGTCCCAAGTTTGGATTGGTGGCTGTGGATCGTGCTAACAACCTTTCTCGGATTCCTCGACCATCTTATTTTCTCTTTAGTGAGGTAACCTTTTTATAATACGTATGTGCACATTTAAGTATAAGATACAACTATAGGGGCCAGAAAACTTTATAATTAATTCATAATGGAGTGAATAGCCTGTCTCTCCAATTGCTCATTCAAGTAATTTCATTAATTTTACTTTAGAAAGAAGCTCCAAAAATGCTGTAAGGAAAATGGTATTATAGTGGAAAGCTGAATTTCTGTCGTTTCACCAAAAGGCTTCAATTGGCATTTTATAAAACTGTACTATAAGAATACATTGTTTAGATTTATTTTTATTTTTTAAATTTCAAGTGTTATCTTTTCCAAGTCTGCAATTTTGTGCAGGTGGTTAAAACAGGGGAAGTGACACGGCAACAGAGAGAAATTGCATGGAATGAACTTCAAATCGTTGCTGTGCAGGGAAAGACACGTCCTTTTTATCGGGCAGCAAACAATCATGGTCTTATGTATTCTGGTATTGTTTTGAAAGCTTGTGTTGTTTCAAATGATGATAAGTAATATAGATTTCATTACAGACTAAAGGAAATGACTAAATCTGTGAATATTTTTTCAAAAAATCTTTTATTGATATAGGAATCCATTGCATGATTTTCTCTTCTTGTACAAATCTAGATTCAAATACAAAAGAGCTGATCAATGAAGTCGTTACTTGAGTAGTGGTTACTAAAAGTTTAAAAGTAAACTGGTGCTTGTGAATTTAAAAAATTGAAATTATAAGCCTTCGATGCAACAGAATTGCTATGTATTGTGTCCATGTTGGAAAATATTTGAAAGTTATGTTCAACAATATCTGTTCATTCTAAAGTTTTTATAAATCAAAATCAGCAATTTTATGTTAATTTTCTCCATCTGAGCGAGCTTTTGGCATAGTCAAGATTATGGATACCCAAAGACCAGCATGATAAGCTACATCTAGCTTTTATATGTTCTCAGATCATGAGGACCAACATCATCATCATCAATAATATTAGATCCAGCAGATAGATTAGAAGAACCACATGCAACTTGAATGTTACTTGCAGTAAAAGTATGTTGGCTATCTGACTACTCAAAAGTGAAGATTGCGTGGCAACAGAAAATTCCAAGTCAGTTTGCTTTGGGTTTACATGCCCTAACTCGAGGAGCCTTCATCCATTGGTTTCACCGAATATTATACCAATTATTTAAGCTCCTTCCTCTCAGATCTCATTGGCTGGTTTGGCTGGCATATTAATTTCGCAGAATATTTGTCAGGGATTTTCCTTCTTTCCTAAAATCATTTTATCCCACAGACTTTCCAAGTCATGCAATTCTTGGCACCATCTGACTGATTTTCGCCCAGTGGTATGCTTGGGTTGTCAATTCCGCCTCTTAGCTGGCATATCTCCATTTCTTGACTTGCTGGCTGTTAGGTTCACCAGTCATTGGTCCAATTTATGCTACACAACATTCTCCAGACACCTTTGTTTTTGTGAGAATTCTTTCTAAATTTGAAGTCTTACAAAGTTTGGGTGCACTGTACATGATTTCTGTTTGTGTCATTAATATCAAGTAATCTGTATTCTTTGGCTGTTGTCATGATTGACACATGGCTTCTTGGTTCTTTCCTTTGTTGGTCTGCATGCACCTTTACTAGACACCAATGGATTCCTTGTGAAATAGAGTACCCCCCTCTACTTGGTTTAGCCTTGTCCATGTTAGCAATTACCTGCACACCCAAATCAATTTATCAAGGCATCTTGTTCACATGGTAATCCAAGGATTATAATTTTTTTTTATGCATCTATAAAATATAATTAGATTCAAAACATTTGTCTAATAATCTGAAACCTTTATTTGAGGGCATTATTCTGAGTACATGTATGCCTGAAAAAAATTAGTCCAAGTCACTCGTTATAATCTAAAATCTTGAATCTGAATAAATACTACTCTGGTTGCCTTAATCTTAAAAATAGGTTTGGAATCATTATTATAATCTGAAATAGACAATAGTCCATTATTCCAAGGACAATATTATGCATTTAAATCTGAGTTAGTCATTCATTAGGATAATAAACACATTAGTTATTACTATGGTAAATGTTGTCAAAAACATATGGTATCATCAAGTCAAAATTACAAATTACCAATCATGATTAATATAACCATATTATCTAGATAACTAAATTCAAGGTCCTTATTATCAAATCCCTGGGGTTTGACCCTAATTGTAGTTCTATATCCAAACAAGAAGGTACGGGGTTGCTGGGAAATTTCCAATTGCTAGCCAATGAATCAATGTTAAAGATTTGTTTTCAAGTTATGATATGAATTACTGAGATAACAAGCTTGGACTACTACAATATGAAAATCTAAATTTGTATGCAGTAATGGATGTAACGGTAACCTTAATGCGGAATTATGTCATGCTCACACCAATAGCAATTAAACCTGGGTGGCAGCAAACAAATGGAGGAGGGCCGGCTAGTATTAGGGAGATTAATTATTTGAAAAAGGGTTGACTGAGATTAGTCAACCACAATGAATAACAGACAAATTTTAATTAAAGTATAAGGCAGCGCTCAGTTTTGAAGGGGTGCAACTCTAGTGAGGGGATTGGGCTTTATGAAAATATGTGACCCTCCCTCCAACTTTAAAGATATAAAAGGAAGAAGAAATCATTTGGGAAAGACATCTATTTGGAAGAAATAACATGAGGTAATGTATTAGAATTATTCTAGCAAATTCCTTTAGCAATCTATTTTGAATTTATAGAAATGTCTTGAAAATATGAAGGACAGCCAGCCTTCCAAGTTCACTAGATATCAAGCATGCCACTTGTTAGTACTCATTTCTGTGAGTACTATTTTGAGCTTTTTTGCAGAGCTTCAATGGTGGAAATCTTTAGTTGCAGAAGGTTCTTCTCTTTATCTCACGGGAGAAGGTTGTAGAGGGATGAGGACGTCATGTTTTGCTGCCTTTGGGTGGTCTCTATGCAGTTGAAAGTGATGAAAATGGTCGGATTATCCATGGTGCCTTTGCTGGTTTGTTTTTGTTTGAAATGGTCTAAGTCCTTTATCCCACATTGGCTGTGCGGTGAAGGACTTGATGTTTTTATAACCGAGCCCACAATGGTTAAGTGTCGAAAGGCACGCAGCTTTTTGGCTGGCGATTCGAGGCCAAGCGGTTAAGTGGCGGTTAGTGGCAGCCAACTGGCGGGTAGGAGGGTAATTTTGTGTGGGCCCGCACTCAGGTGACGTGGTCGATGCAGTGACAGGTGTTGGCGGGGCGTTATGGCGCGATCCGAGTCACTACAGGTCCAGTCAGATAGCGCCATGGCGCGGGTGCTGACATGTAGCAGACTGACAGGTGGCAGGGCCAAGTAGGATGAGGAGGTGGCAGAGGTCCCATCGAATCAGGTGGTGAGATAAATGGTGGGACTGGTAAGGTAGATCAAATGAAAGGGTGACGCGTGGAAGCATTGGCAAAGATGGTGGTAAAAGGGAGATCAAATCCAACGGTTTTTGCCATCGCGCGAAGGAAGGATGCACGATGGATATGCATCGCGCGATGGCGAGATCTTTCCACGCGTCCAGGTCGGTGGTAAGAAGTGTGGGGCCTGTGCAGGAGGGGTAAGGAACAGGTGGTTCCAAGGCCCAATGGGGAGGTGTCATTTGGAGGTCAATGGAGTTTGTTCGGGCTTAAGTAATCTTTTTTACTTGATGCCCAGGTGATTAAGAGGAAGATCAACGACTCACTTTTAAAGTTAGAAAAGATTCAAATCTCGTCCGTCGATGCTCTGTTCCGCGCCACCTGTAGCCGTTAGAACTGGATATTTGAATATTTAACTTGTTTTCATCAGGGTTTTTCAAAGCGGTGAATTGTGTCGTCTTGTTGCAGAGTGTTTAATAGGTGAGTTTGATCTTCTGGGCCGTATTTGTACAGTTGTTGGATACTGTATGAAGGAAAGTTTGGCGGTTCTAAATGCATTTATGCAAAGATTATCTCTTTAGGGTTTCTGGTTAATTTGTAAAACAATTTAAAATCCTTTGTTCTGTTCTTCGCCATTAATGAGGGATTGTTTTCAGAGTTTTATAATAAAGATCAGATAAGATTCTCAAGGTCCTGAGCTTTTCAAGAAAGGATAGTTGGCATTTTGCATTTTTGAAGGGCTAGGTTTTCCTGGGGTAATTAATGTGAATCAAACATTCCATTTATTATTCCTATGGCAGGGTTTTGTTCTTCGGTTTCCCAAGGTGGATGGCGGCTAGATCAAATTTTTCAAAGAAAATGTTTTAAAGGAATGTTTCAACTTGCTAATGAGAGAGCTGCTTGGTTGCTGAGATGAATTAAATTCTTCTGTCATGTAGTGTTTTTAATTAGTTGAGCCTTAACCCTAAATGATCCAAAGCTTGTTGCAGTCCTTGGTCTATAAAAGGACTTCCAAGATCATTTAGAAGTGCTGGAAACTTGGGGAAGTAACATAAGGCATAGAATTGTTTACTGTTTCCAGTGGGTATAGCAGATGTATATCTAGAGAGTATCATTATAGAACAGAAAGTTGTAGATCTTTTGCATTTGTTGAAGTGGCATATGTTTTGAAGTATTTTGGAATTGAAGTTGGATTCTTTGTACTTAATACAATCTTTCAGATTTAAGTCTCTCCTTGGTGCTTACCTGTTGAGTTGTGAATCTTCTGATTCATTGCATGGAATTTGTTTGTGTATATGTCATTAGTCCTTAGTTTTGATCTAGGATCAAATCAAATAATGCTTTGGATATGACATAAGTTCTTTGGGTTTGTCTACATAAGGATCTTATAAGAAGTGTTTGATTTGAATTATTTGTATTTATGGTTTTTGAGTCTTTGACAATAGTTAGTTTCTTTGTCCTGTATCTGAACTAAAAACATTGCCGAATGGATAAAGCACTGATCAGTAATTATTATTTTCTACATTGATACATATTTGAATAGATTTGGCTAAATTCTGCCCTATCAAAAACATCAAAACCATCTTAGTTCCTTTTGAGTTTTGTGGTTGTTGGTTGTGTGTCCTGCATGGTAGTGAAGAGTCATTGAATGAGTGGTTATCATTTCATACTTTCTTACCATTTATCCGTTGTTAAAATCCAGAATTATAAGTTGTAAAGAGTTGAATGTTTATCTGGATTAGGTGTACCTGCCTTGGTTTTGCAGAGCCAGAAGTGCAGAGGGCAATCTTGTCCCTATAGTTGGTCTAGTTACCTTGTAGAGCTTTCATACTTGGAGCTAACCACTCCTAACATTATTCTCAAGGTATATTGGTGGCTTTCAAAGCATACACGTTTTCAAACACCAACAAAATTGCGACTCCGCTTGGGATAGAGATGTAACAGTCTTGCTAAACCTTTCAAAGAATCTCTGGTGTTCTATTGTTCATATCATTTGACCCATCCGAGTCACCAACAAAATGACGACTCTACTGGGGAGTTGACTTTTGAAAGAACAGAGTTAGTCTTGTTTAGCTCTTGGTTGTAATCCTTTGTCTTATGAATTTCCTCATTGCAGTATTCATATTAGCTAGTGTATTATTTTCCCAAACTTGTGTTGGGTGGCGACTCAAAGAAATCTCTGCAATCAGTGCTGAGTAATATTTATTGTTTAAAACACATTTTCTCAATATGAATAGCAGATCTAGAGTGAAAGAGCATCCTGAAGTTAAGTTGGAAGGTGGATTTCCAACGACTTCTAGGGCTGGAGAACCTTGGAGAGAAAAGAAGAACAAAGATAATCCATCTCCAAGAAGACAAGAGGACACTAGGAGAGAAGATCCAACCCAATATGACCATGAAGGAAACACATCAGAATATGAAAAGGCTCCAGACTTGGGATTGGATGCATATGGAGATTACAATTCTCCTAGTGAGAGAGAAGAAGAGGAATCTGACAATACTTCCTCAGATTCTGAAGATTCCTCTAAACATGATGAATAGAATAGATTGCTCCAAGAGCAGTGGGTCATCAGAAAACAAAGAGAGAAGGAGAAGAAAAAAAAGAAAACACAAAAGCAATTGCTGAAACAACATGCAACAAATTATGATGAAAAACCTAAGAAGGATGAAGAGAAACTTGCCACCCACCGAAATGTTACTACCTAAAGCCCTAAAGATAAGGGGGAAAAGAAGGTGACAGGAGTTGAAATAAATGAACCTAAAAGTCACAAAGCTCCATTGGATCAAGTATCTAAAGGATACACTGACCTTGAAAGGGTTGGAAGGGAGAATGAGATTATGGACAGAGAGCTAGAAAAAACAGAATTGGAGGTTGCTCTTTTAGAAAAGAAAAAGAAGATTGATTTTCTCAGGAAATCTACTCCCCCTTCTTATGCTGGTGTTGAAACCGCCTCAACATCAAATGCCAAAGCATCTACTTTCCAAAATGATGATAGATTCCAAAGGAGACCACTTCATGCAGAAAGGTACAAGCAATTTTCTTTTATTGGTATCCCTGGTTATCCTAGTGCATTTCCAAATGAAATCAGGGATAAACTCCTTAAATTTACTGGAAATAATGTAATCACATGTGAAGAACATCTAAAGAAATTTACACATACCATGGATGATTATGATATTATACATGAAGATGTAGTTATGAAGCTTTTTGTTCTATCTCTAGTTGAGGAATCTGATTGGTTTAATGCATTACCTCATGATTTAGTGGGATCAATGGATGAGCTAAAATATCACTTTAAGGATCAATATGGTGATAAGACCAATAAATGATTCTTGTTGAATGAATTTAACAATACCAAGAAAAATTCTAATGAGGGAGTTGCTGAATTCAATACAAGATTCCAAAAAGCTATGCATAGGCTTTTCCAAAAATGAGGCTTGATGAGGAGGTATGCCTTGCTACTTATTTAAATGCTTTTGATCCTAAAATGGGATATCATCTTAGAGATAAGAATCCGAGAAGCATTAGTGAAGCCTATAAGACAGCTGTTAATATAGAAATGAATAGGAGAGTATTAGGGAAAATGGGTAAAAGAGAAGATGGGAGGCTTAATAGGATAAATAAAAAAGAATCAGAAAATAAAGATTACAGGGCTCCAAATAATAATAGGCCATCCTATAACAGTTATAGTCAGCAACCAAAGATGCAAAAGTTTCCTTATAATACCCAATGGAAGGATGGGAAACCTATTCCCTCACAAAGGAAGGACAAGCCTAATATTAAGACCCCTGATCCTCTGCAAAAAAATTCTGTTAACATGTGTAATGAGGATTATTGGTGTGAAACTTGTCAATCTCCACACAATCCTGATTATTGTTCTGTTGCTCTGAATGTATATGCAAATGAAGAACAAGGAGAGGAGGAAAATAAGTTCTATGATAACAGTGGTTGTGCCATGACCTACTCATCTTCATGTCTTGAAGTAGATTCTGATGATGAAATTGAGAATCATGATGTCTCTGGCTCACGAAGCAAAGTAGAAGCATATGATCAACAAGTTTTTCCTGATGATGAGGGAGAAGAAGTTGATAATGTAGGGTGTAATGCTCAGAATAGTAAGGAAATTACAGTATTAAGACCCTCTGATGAGGAAATAGCACAGATTACAGCTGATTTTGTCACCAAAGCAAGAAGTAATTATGATTTGAGAAATAGAACAGTTGGTGGAGCAGAAAGCAAACCAGTTACTTTTCTTTTAAAAGAGACCAAAGCATATAATAAACACAAGCAAAGTGGTAACTCTGCAGATAATAGACACCTTCAAGGAAGGTTTGTTGAGAATATAAGTAAGTTAAAAGTCAAAAGTGTACACAAATCAAATGGTTCAAACATTGTGTATGAGGTAAAAGCCAAAACACCAGAAACAAATTGTTCCCCTCCTAAAATGGACAATAAGAAATCAAAGAAAGAAGAGCCAACTCTGACCACTCAAGTTAAGGTTGGTAATCTTAGTCTTGAAAAACAAGAATCCTCTGATGAAAAATACACCCCTGTTGATATGGGGCATCTATTGTCACAAATAACTATTAAGTTCCATTTTTGGAAATGATGAGAATTGAGGAACATAAAGAGAAGGTCCTCTCGTTGCTAGATGGTGTTTCTTCAATAAGATTTCAAAAACTAGGTGTTGAAAAGATGAAAATATATAAGATAAGTTAGAAAGCAAGGGAAAAGAGTCTGAAGAAATGATTTCAGAAATCCCTCAGATTTATTTGAATACAAATCATGTAAATACTCTCTTAGGAGCCGTTGATCCTTTTTTCTTAACTTTGATTATCAATGGTAAGATGCTAAAAAATTGTATGATAGACTCAGGAGCATCAAATACTGTTATGCCTGCAGAGATAATGAAGTCAATGGGATTACAGGTTGATACTCCTCATGGAAGATGTCAGGCAATGGACTCCAGAGAAATCCCTGTCATTGGTACTATTAAGGCTTTGCCTTATAGGTTGGCTGCTTGGCCTGACAAAGTGCTGACAATGAGTGTCTTGGTTGTTGATATTCCTCCTCATTATGGAATGTTGCTATCAAGAAAATGGAGTGCTTCAATAGGAGGAAGTATGCAATGTGATTTATCTTTTGCCACTTTCAATATTGATGGTAACAATATCAAGGTGTCCCGGGAAAGTAAGACTCCTCATATGATTGAAGTAAATGAAGATACTGATATGAATTGTTTTGTGGATACTGATATTGGATCTTTTCAAGTACAAAAGAAAGAGGTTGAAGGAAGAACTCAGCCTATGCTGTTATCTGATGACAAGGACAATTTGGTGGACCATGTATTTTGATGGAGCAAGTTCTAAGGAAGGAGCTGGTGCAGGAATATTAATAGCTCCTAGTGGTAAGACCTTCAAGTTTTCTTTTCCATTATTGTTTACATGCACAAATAATGTTGCAGAATATAAGGCTTTGTTAATAGGTTTGAGATTAGCCTCAAAACATGGAATAAAGAGTCTCAGAGTGATTGGAGACTCTAAATTGATAATATCTCAAATTAAGTCCAAATATGTTTCAAAAAATCAGAGACTTATGCAGTATAGAAATGTTGTTTGGGATGAATTGGAAAACTTTGATGCATTTGGTATTGATTGGATAGATAGAGGTCAGAACAAAATGTCAGATTTACTAGCAAACATTGCTTTAAGACCTAAGGATATTACATTTGTAGGAATTTCGAAAATAGAGATTCAATCTAGGCCTTCAATACCAGAGAAGTGTTGAAAATTGGCAAGTCTTTGAAGACGACTTAGATATTCTGAGATTTTTGAATTGTCAAGCAGACTTTTTAAACAAAGAAATGGATTTCAGTGGATGTATTGAAACCTTGGATAATAAAGATACCATTTTTGGTAAAGAGGTGTTTCAATTAAAGTCAAATAGAGTTCCCAAGGGGTTAGTTATTGTTGAAAAATCTTTTGATAATAAAGACAAGTCTTTTTCTGCAAATAAGGTGAGTAAACTTGAAGATTTGGAAGAAATAAACATAGGAACAACTGAGAGCCCTAAGAATGTTTATATTGGTAAAAAGTTGTCTCCTAAAATCAGTAAGTTATTGGTTGACCTTCTCAGAAAATATAGACATGTTTTTGCATGATCTTATTATGATTTAAAGGCCTATAGAGAAGATTTGTTTCAACTTGAGATTCCTTTAAAGGAGGGCACTAGGCCTTTCAGACAAAAATTGAGATCTATCAATCCCACCCTGGCACCAAAAATGCAGGAAGAATTAAAAAAGATGAGAAATGCTAGGATTATCAAGACCATTAGACACTCTACATGGGTATCAAACTTGGTACCAGTGAGAAAGAAAAATGGTGATATCAGACTTTGTGTAGATTTTAGAAATTTGAATCTCAGTTCATTAAAGGATAATTATGGCTTGCCAAATATGGAAGCCATGTTACAAAGAGTTTTTGGGTCTAAATTAATGTCTATGATGGATGGGTTCTCAGGATATAACCAAGTCATAAGGAATCTAAACAATTTAAGACTGCATTCACCACACCATGGAGCACTTATGTTTATGCGAGAATGCCTTTTGGCTTAACAAATGCTGGGGCAACCTTTCAGAGGGCAATGGATGTGGCATTTGCAGATTTCATGAATAACTTTTTAGTTGTTTATCAAGATGATTTAATAGCTTATTCAGTAAAACAAGATCAACACTGTGATCATCTTGAGAAGATTTTGGTTAGAGCTTTGGAATATGGGGTCTTTTTTAACCCAAAGAAATGTGCTTTTGGAGTCACAGAGGGAAAACTCCTAGGACATATTGTATCTAAAGATGGAGTTAGAATTGACCCTGCAAGGGTTGCTGCTATTGATAGAATCCCTCAGCCAAAGAATGTCAAGGGCATTCAATCTTTCTTTGGACAAGTGAATTTCCTAAGGAGATTTGTTACAAATTTTGCAGAAATAAGTATTCCCATTTCAAAGATGATAAAGAAAGGAGCCAAGGTGGAATGGAGTGAAGAAGCATCTAAAGCATTCTCAGGTATTAAACAAGCTATTAAAGATGCTCCTGTTTTGAGAACACCTGATTACGATAAACCTTTGCAGATTTTCTCCTTTGCCTCATACAATACTATTGCTGCAGTATTGTTGCAAAAGAATTCAGAGGGTTTTGAACAGCCCGTTTCCTTTTTTAGTAAGTCTTTACAAGTAGTAGAATTAAAATATGACATCATGGAAAAACAAGGATATGCTTTGGTTAAAGTTGTCAAAGCTATTAGATGTTATTTGGTAGGAGCAACTATAATTGCTTATGTGCCTAGTGCTGTTGTGAAGGACATTCTAGTTCAATAGGAAGTTTCAGGAAGGAGGTGTGGTGTAGATGGATAAACAAAATCCAAGAGTTTAATATTGACATTCAGATCACAAAATTGGTCAGAAGCCTAGGACTTGCAAGCAAAATTAATGGCTCAGAGCAATTTAGATGCAAATCAGGTAAATATGTTAGAAGAAGAGCAAAGGCCTTATATTTGTGATATGGATTACTGTGGATGGTATAAGGGCGTCATTGGATATTTATAGAAAATGATGCTGCCTCTTGAAATGGATGAAAACAGAAAGATAACAGTTAAGTTGCACGCCATTAAGTATGCAATAATCCAAGAACTTGTTGGAGCAAATGCATAATGGTGCATGTGGGGGCCATTACATGGCTAAGACCATTGTACATAAAATTATGAGGTTTGGTTTTTGGTGGCCTACTATCTTCAAGAATGCCTACAGTTATGTCAAGAAATGTGATGCTTGCCAGAGATTGGAGGTAAGCTTAAGTTTAGTGGGAATTTGAAATGACCCTAACCGGCCATTTACTGATTTTTTTTCCAATTAATCTCATGCAGATTTAAAACAGACAATAACATGCAAATAATCGTCGAACCCAGAACAATAACCAGCAGATATATATATTTAAATAACCAGCAAGTACATTCTCATGAAAACTTCAGAAAT
>MU227294.1:208172-220488 GCA_018584345.1 Thuja plicata
ATATAAAGTAAAATAATAAATAAGTGAGGAAATCATCCGGCATTAAAACGGGAGCCCAAACGAGCTCGGATGCCGTCGTGTGATAGCTCGCCGGAAAGCTCTCGACGAGACGCTCCAAGTCCATTACTGAAAAGCTGAGAATTCTGACCCCTGTTGACTTACTATAAATAGTAAGTTCCCTGGAAACCCGTAGAAACTGCATCGATTGGCCTGGAACTGAAACCACCAAGGCCAATTATCCCCTGGAACACTGTCACGCCACGGTCAGCCCTTCGGATCAAGGTAAATAGGCTAACGACACGGCTCAATATAATGTACCCCAAAAAGGGGACATTACAGAATTTACCTTTGAGGCCTATTATAGTTGATGCACCTTTTCAAAAATGGTGAATGAATTTCATTGGAGAGATTCCTAACAAGTTTAGTGGAGGTCATTCATGGATCTTGGTAGCAACTGATTATTTTACTAAGCGGGTTGAAGCAATTCCCACCAAAAGGGCTACTAGTAAAGTTGTCACTGATTTTATGGTACAAAATATCCTCACTAGGTTTGGTTGTCCCGAAACTATTGTGGTAGATAATGCAATGTGTTTCAGATCTGAAGAGTTTAGTAACTTCTGCCAGCAGTATGGAATTCAAGTTTCTTATTCTTCCCCATATCACCCACAGGGAAATGGTCAAGCTGAATCCATTAATAAGAACCTGATAAAGATTTTGAAAAGAGTGTTAGATAAGAACAAAAGGGCCTGGGATTCAAAGTTGCAACAAGCATTGTGGGCTGACAGAGTAACAGTGAAGAAAGCCATTGGTTGTGCACCCTTTGATTTAGTGTATGGTATACATGCTAGGTTGCCTCAAAATAACCTATTGCAAATGTACAAGTTTATCCAAAAATATGATGAAGAACTGGATGATGAGATGAGGATCATAATGGATGATTTGATACAATTAGATGAATCAAGAAGGGAAGCACATGACAAGAATATTAGGTTGCAGCTTCAATGTAAGGATCTGTTTGACAAAAGAACCATTGCAAGGAATTTGGAAGTTAATGATTTGGTCTTGATGTGGAATGCCAGATTGGAGGATAAAGGAAAACATGGCAAGTTTGATCTATTCGATTAGGACCATATATCATTGACAGTAAATGGGGTTCTGATTCTTACATTTTAAAGGATTTAACTGAAAATATTCTGGAATTGTTAGTTCATGGACAATTCTTGAAGTTCTATTTCTCTTGAGGTTTCTTTTTGAATCCATGAACAGTCAGTTGTAAATAAGTTTTGTGTACATATTCCTTGTTTTCTGTTTGCTGTAGGTTAGGGTTTTCTTTTCCTGTAGGTGGTCTGCTCAACTCAGAGTTCTGGAATCTAGCGTTGAACTTGTGTTCAACCTTCCTCAGTCAGAGCCTATGTTAGTACTCATTTTTGTGAGTATTATTTTGAGCTTTTTTGCAGAGCTTCAATGGCGGAAATCGTTAGTTGTAGAGGGTTCTCTTTATCTCACGGGAGAAGGTTGCAGAGGGATGAGGACGTCATGTTTTGCTGCCTTTGGGTGGTCTCTATGCAGTTGAAAGTGTTGAAAACGGTCGGATTATCCATGGTGCCTTTGCTGGTTTGCTTTTGTTTGAAATGGTCTAAGTCTTTTATCCCACATTGGCTGTGCGGTGAAGGACTTGATGTTTTTATAGCCGAGCCCGCAATGGTTAAGTGTCGAAAGGCACGCGACTTTTTGGCCTGCGGTTCGAGGCCAAGCGGTTAAGTGGCGGTTAGTGGCGGCCAACTAGCGGGTATGAGGGTAATTTTGTGTGGGCCCGCGCTCAGGTGACGTGGTCGATGCAGTGACAAGTGTCGGCATGGTGTTATGGCGCGATCCAAGTCACGACAGGTCCAGTCAGATAGCGCCATGGCGCGGGTGCTGACATGTGGCAGGGCCAAGTAGGATGAGGTGGTAGAGGTCTCAGCGAATCAGGGGTGCCACGTGGCACAAGCGGTGAGATAAATGGTGGGACCGGTAAGGTGGATCAAATGAAGGGTGATGCGTGGAAGCATTGGCAAAGATGAAGGTGGTAAAAGGGAGATCAAAGCCAACAGTTTTCGCCATCGCGCGAAGGAAGGATGCACGATGGATATGCATTGCGCAATGGCGAGATCTTTCCACTCGTCCAGGTCGACGGTAAGAAGTGTGGGGCTTGCGCAGGAGGGTTAAGGAACAAGTGGTTCCAAGGCCCAATGGGGAGGTGCCACTTGGAGGTCAATGGAGTTTGACCGGTCTTAAGCAATCTTTTTACTTGATGTCCAGGTGATTAAGAGGAAGATCAACAGCTCGCTTTTAAAGTTAGAAAAGATTCAAATCTCGACCGTCGATGCCTTGTTCTGAGCCACCTGTAGCTGTTAGAGCTGGATATTTGAATATTTAAATTGTTTTCATCAGGCTTTACCAAAGCGGTGAACTGTGTCGTCTTGTTGCAGTGTTTAATAGGTGAATTTGATCTTCTGGGCCGTGTTTGTACAGCTGTTAGATACTGTATGAAGGAAATTTTGGCGGTTCTAAATGCATTTATGCAGAGATTATCTCTTTAGGGTTTCTGGTTAATTTGTTAAGCAATTTAAAATCCTTTGTTCTGTCCTGTTCTGTTCTTCGCCATTAATGAGGGATTGTTTCCAGAGTTTTATAATAAAGATCAGATAAGATTCTCAAGGTCTTGAGCTTTTCAAGAAAGGATAGTTGGCATTTTGCAATTCTGAAGGGCTAGGTTTTCCTGGGGTAATTAATGTGAACCAAACATTTCATTTATTATTCCTATGGCAGGGTTTTGTTCTTCGGTTTCCCAAGGTGGATGGCAGCCATATCAAAATTTTCAAACATAACGGTTTAAAGGAATGTTTCAACTTGCTAATGACAGAGCTGCTTGGTTGTTGAGATTAATTAAATTCTTCTGTCATGTAGTGTTTTTAATTAATTGAGCCCTAACCCTAAATGATCTGAAGCTTGTTGCAGTCCTTGGTCTATAAAAGGACTTCCAAGATCATTTAGAAGTGTTGAAAACTTGGGGAAGTAACATAAGACATAGAATTGTTTACTGTTTCCAGTGGGTATAGCAGATGTATATCTAGAGAGTATCATTATAGAACAGAAAGTTGCAGATCTTTTACATTTGTTGAAGTGGCATATGTTTTGAAGTATTCTGGAATTGAAGCTGGATTCTTTGTACTTAATACAATCTTTCAAATTTAAGTCTCTCCTTGGTGCATACCTGTTGTGTTGTGAATCCTCTGATTCATTGTATGGAATTTGTCTGTGTATATGTCATTAGTCCTTAGTTTTGATCTAGGATCAAATCAAATAATGCTTTGGATATGACATAAGTTCTTTGGGTTTGTCTACATAAGGATTTTATAAGAAGTGTTTGATCTGAATTATTTGTATTTATGGTTTTGCGTCCTTGACAATAGTTAGTTTCTCTGTCCTTTATCTGAACTAAAAGCATTGCCCAATGGATAAAGCACTGATCAGTAATTATTATATTCTACATTGATACATATCTGAATAGATTTGGCTATATTCTGCCCTATCAAAAACATCAAAACCATCTTAGTTCCTTTTGAGTTTTGTGGTTGTTGGTTGTGTGTTCCGCATGGTAGTGAAGAGTCACTGAATGAGTGGTTATCATTTCATACTTTCTTAGCATTTATCTGTTGTTAAAATCCAGAATTAATAGTTGTAAAGAGTTGAATGTTTATCTGGATTAGGTGTACCCGCTTTGGTTTTGCAGAGCCAGAAGTGCAGAGGGCAGTCTTGTCCCTATAGTTGGTCCAGTTACCTTGTAGAGCTTTCATACTTGGAGCTAACCACTCCTAACAATTAGTCTCAAGGTATATTGGTGGCTTTCAAAGCATAAACGTTTTCAAACACCAACACCACCCTCAGATGGATGTATGAGAGATCTTGCCATGCTTGTGGGCTAGGGGGTGTTGAGGACCAGAAATCCAATCATGACTCTGTGCTTGAGGTTCTTATTGAGCGTGCCACCCCGAGATGGATGGATTGGAGGTCATACCATGCTTGTGGGTTGGGAGGTGAATGAGTGATTTTGGGCTTGATCAAGGAGGGCGGCTAGCCTCCAAGGTGGACTGAGGGACGGAGTGGGCCTGAGATCCTGCCATGTTTATGGGCCAAGGGTTGTTGAGGATCAAGGATTCAATCATGCCACTAGGCTTGAGGCTCTTTTCAAGTACGCCACCCCGAGATGGATGGATGGGGAATCCACCCATGCTTTCACAATAAAAGGACAACTATCCTTGAGGTTGTGGTTTGCAAATATTCCTAATAAATTCCTAGTATGATTGACAATAGAGAATATGCTTTGATCAAAATAGTGTATATATATATATATATATAAATATATAGTTTTGAATGTTATTATGGATTCTTAATATTTAATGTCCTAATATGAGTTACTAGTGATTAATGGTGTGTGTAGGCCCTAAACCAGAAGTATTGCAAAAGGTATCTTACAGTTGGCAATTTTATTATAAGTTTATATTATAAAGATAATGCAGTTCTCATTTTAAGTTGGAATTATTGTCTCGGGACTAAATTTAGGTAAATCCCAAAAAGGGACATTACAATTGCAATCAAAGCCTTTATCCTACTAGCTTGTGGGGTAAAGAGAAAATGAGGGATGCATTCTAATCAAAGAGAATTGAAAAAACAGTCCTTGGAGATCACTACAAACAGCAAGAGGATTCACAGTGATTCCAAAACAGCAATCTTTGGATTTGGGTTCAAATTCATCTCCATTTTAGGGACATACTTTTAACAATAGGAAAGTAAAGCTAAAGTGAGAGTAACAGAAAGAACATGAAATGGGTTTAATCTCTAATTGTTATGGACACAGCATGTGCACTATGATTGAACTGCCTTTGTTAGGGATCAAGTCCCTTTCCCTGCTAATATAATAAAAACCATGTGCACTATGATTCTAGTGACTATGGAGTTTATTGTGAATCAATTTGAAATGGTTTCTTAGATGTAGAGATGTTGTGTAATGTCTCCATTCTGAAATGGGATTTAATAATAGATAATAATTAATAAAATTAAAAAATTAAGAAAAATAAATAATAATAAAATATAATTACAAGTTGTCTTTCGACATTTAGTGTCGCAGTTTAAACACTTTGTTGGTGAAGTGGCCACCAAGGTTCAAACCCCTGTTGGGCTAGTGTGCTTGCATGCCTTGCGCTTTTGTTGGGTTATTATGCTCGTAGGCCTTGTGTCTTCGCTGGGCCATTGAGCTCGCGGGTTTGAACAAGTGAAGTGTGGGGATGACGTCCCTTGTTTGTGGCCTCACCGGTTCATAGCTCCGGGTCAAAAGTGTTTCACATGGAGCCGAAGGCCGTGTCATGCCAGCGTTGCTAGTCACATTAAAATTTTTACTAGGCATTCAAAATACACACACACACAAGTTAATTAAGTTTAATAAAAGGTCAATTGACATATAAGGAAGAGTTGTCACTCCCTCAACATAAGATATAAAAGGGAGAAGAGCTCATTTGAAGGGGGACATGGATGGAGCAAGGAAATTTGGAAAATAAAATATGGAATGATTAGGTTGGAATTGGAGAAGCATTCGGAAATAAACCTGAATTAGAAATAAAGAACAACGATTAAGATTAGTTAAGGAGCAATTAAGAAAGTCGAAGAGACACCACTCTTGGGAAGATATATTAAGAAGTTGTAGAGTGCATTTGAGGGGAGCAAGAGTTATATCAGACTTACATTTGTAGATCTGCGAATGCGAAGATAAAAGGGAAGATCATCAAAGAAAGGTCGAATGCATAATCATAAGAAGAGTTTGTAACAGAATTGTGAGAAGAGTATATGTAGATATAAAAGAGGCATATATGTAGATATAAAAGAAATGTATATGCAGAGATAGAAGAATATGCTGATATGAATTTAAAAGGCAAGTATATGCAGACTCAAAGGAGAAGTATAAAGAGAAGACATAGTTTGAAGGGGTAAATCAAGAAAGAATTAATGGAGAAGAATAAAATGAAGTAACTCCTTCAAAAGGCTTAAGTTATGAAGGATTGTGCTTGTCCAAAGGGTGGTGATTGTGAAAGGTTGTGACCATTGCAGAACGGCAGACATGATAAAGAGGTGTGACAATCTTCCACATCGGAAGATATAAAGGGGAGAAGGTTTCATTTGAGGAGGACATCTAAGGGAGATCAATTTCGGAATAACATATTATTCTCAAAGGCAACAATGAAAAGTGGTGACTCAATTCATATGAAAGGTGGTGACTCTTTTACCAATAAAATATAAAGGAGAATTTATTCTAAGCATTGAAGGATCTCTCATCACTCATCACTCCCGAATCCACAAAAGCAATTATCAAATCAAGCAATCAATCAATCATAAAATCACTATATCAAACCAGCTCTAGTTACATCATCACTTATCAATCATCTAATCAGTAATCTCTTAATCATTACTCACCAATACCTCAAATCATACAATCAAAAGAATTCATTCAGTCAATCAATAAAAGCACATCTTCAGATATCAGTCTCGATCATCAAGAATCAATCCAATATATCTTTAGATCTCAGTATCAGCAGCAGCAGTTAGCAAACATGTCTTCAGAAGATATAAGCATTAGACAACAGCTGCATAAATATAAGTGTGGATTTGCAGATTAGCAACCCTTAAACATTCATCAAACACCAAGGCAAATTGAACCACTAGCATAGCATCGAGCACCGTCGGATGATATTAGATCGGACAAGAGAATACAATCCATCAATAGATAGCAGTTGAGGAATTGCAATCTAACCATACATTCAACATCTTGGTATAAATATTACTCACATCATATTTGTCAATTCTGTAATAAATACATATATGCATCTTTGTGTGTGAGATTAGTGCTTAAGTGTATGCCTCTATGATGGAGAATAGATAGACATACTGTCTGAAATCCGTCTTGTGAAAGAGAGAGCCTGAGGTGTAAGAGAAGGGTGGTGAGCAGGCACGTAAGTAGGCTGTCCTAGAAGGACCATTGCGGCTATGGACAGAGAGGGCATTTACAGAGTTAGGTAATCCCTTACAACTTCTACCCGACTCCACAAGATGGCAATTGTCTGTAGGGAGACGAGAGGTGGTTGGGGAAAGCAGCTACACGCCACCAAGCAAGAGGGTTGTGGTAGACGTCCACTATAAGCTTGGTGTAGAAATGGCTTCGGACGTACCCATTTTGTATCTTCCTCAAATGCATTTATACTATATGAATGTGATGCGGCTTGACAAACCCTAATGATTAACTACGTACATACGTACATATGTCTTTCATGTTGTGATTGCAGGATCCAAATCCAGGATCATATTATTTTGGAAAGATTTATTCGGTACAATGTAACCGTAACCCTAATTTGTTGCAATTGTGATTTTAAGGCAAGTTCTAGGACAAATTAGGAAGGGGACATTACCCATTGATTCCTCTAAATAACATATAAAATGTGGTTAAGTCTGACTTTCACAAGGCTGGAATGGTAGACTTAGAGGCACTCAAGAAGACCAATCAGACCTAGAACCAACATGGATGATTGCCACCCTTGACAAAGAAAATAGACTAAGAGAAATGCCTGTACAAAGATATACATCTGACACTAAAACTTCAGTAAATTCAGGTATCCATGTATTTCATTGCTTAAGGATAAATAATAATCTAGCTACCTGTAAAACTTTACCCACCAAATATGTCCACAGGCTATAGTACTGTACAAACTTAATCATAAAGTGCTACAGGCCTTAGTCAAAACAGGTTCAATGAGGAGCCCAATGTAATATATTCTTAATTGGGGAGCAACAGACACTCTAAACCTAATATACAGAAGTAGCTTTTTGACAACTAGAATAACTTTGCAAAATATCTCCCATCTATTACTTCTCACACAGATATGGCATTAGGAAATTTTGATTTTTGGGATTGCTTGGGTTGGAGAAACATAAAATATTAAAATCTTTGTAAGGGAAAATAAACTGGAATTTCTCATATCAGAAACAAATGTGGAACAATTCTAGAAAAAAAAAATCAATTGTGAAGAAACGTCTCACCTATCTGCATCTCAAACAAACATGGAATGATAAATATCTAGCACTTATGTTGTAGCTAATATTTTAAAATCCCCTTGAACTTTAACCTAGAACTTGGGATCTTTCCGGCCAAGAATTCTACACAAATAGACAATCAATTAAACATTAAAAAATAAAATAAATCAAACTGCTGTAAACTCACAAATTTAATATTGCCTCCCTATATCAACAGGGTAATCAAATTGAATTGTATAGTTTAAAATATCTATCTTCAGCCTCTTAGGAATTCTAACATTTTAGGAATCTACCCAAGTTTATTTAACAGATTTAGAGCTCTAGAAGTTTCCACTCAGGGGGTTTACATTCTGTCTGGTAGAGGCTGCTCCAAGGCCAATGTGGACATGGCTGTTTAATCCAGAATTCAGTCAGAAAGTTCCAAGGGAGACATGGTTTTCCAATAGTGTTGTTTATCCTTCTCAGTGAAGTCTCTTCTCAAAAATCACTTGGCAAAGAGGGATGTGTGTCTAAACCTAGACTGAGCTTGTTAGACCATCTGTTGGGTTGAAAGCTGGGGTCAACATTTCATGAATGAGCCATCTTTCTTCAAATACCAGGGTTCTTCTTGAAAAATGGCTTCTCTTTTCAGTACTTGAGGAAATGATGGCCATGAAATGGCCTTTGGGCATTATAGTGATGTTGATTCAGCCTGACAGTTTCCACCGGTTATAGACACATGTTTTTAAAGTTTTGGACCCAAGGTAAGCTCCCATAAACCCACGTATAAACTCTTTATTCTAGGGTGGTTTCTACCTCTTCTAATGGCAAGTGCACCCACGTACATTTTTCCATCTTTAGATTGCATCCATTTTCTTGTTTGGTAGGAAATTATCCTCGACTGCCATTTTCTGGTCATTGAGATGGAAAAACATTAGATCACCCCTGGAGGGTGTCATGGTCCTTGTGTAATGCCTTTGAATGACACTTGCATTAACGCCACTTTGAGGGGAGGGGAGGAGAGGGGATGGGGAGAAGTCAGTCTATATTCTTAAGATGAGAGAAATTGGAAAGTCTCCAGTATGCGGCTAAATCATTTCTGACTGACCAAGCACAAGCTTTGAATTTAAAATGATATACGAATATGATATTCGTGATATTGGCTCACTTTTTAGTCTTTTCAGTATTAAAGTCCCTTCTGGCTTGCAAGGCAATGATAATTTACGTTTGAGATGAAATCAATCTAGGTAGGATCAAACGATTGTAGCTTAATTGGTTGAACACAATTGGTGAGGATAATGGTATGTTCCTTGATTATGCCATCCACTGAGGTTCGAATCCTCGGAGGTATGATATAAAGTATGAGGCTGGGATTGCGCCCCAGGAAACTTTGGCGGAATGTGTACCCCTTAGTTCTTGGCTCTTAGCCGAAGACGTATCAACATAGACTTGTGCTCCTGTATTGGGTAGCAAAATGAAATGGATGATATAAAATCCTTTTATCTTTAAAAAAAACAATCTAGGTAGGATCATATGTATCATGTATAATAAATGTACTTTACTTTGATTTATGTCAGTCAATATGTAGGCCAAGGATGAGCTCAGAAATGTTTAGTAAAACTGCACTCTGGAAAATTTCTATACAAAATTAATACAACTAGACAAGAGTCATTGAGTCTCACCTGGATGAAAGTCTCTGAATGGCAAGGCTGCAGTTTTGATTTACATTTCAGGCCAAATAATTTGCAACAGTGCTGTAAACAGTCTCTCTTTGGGCACAATACAAGAATACCTTTACGACGACATTCAGATATTGGACCCAATTCTCCGTCCATGTTTTTATATTAATCTCTATCTGTATTCACCTGCCAAATCTCAATGCGTTTGATTGCTTTTCTTGTTGTTGTATGCTTATCATTGTTATCATACGGAGAAACTTAATTTTTTTCTTCTATTTGAATTTTGAAACTAGAGGTTTTTAATAATTAGCCGGTCTGCATCATTACATATTTAATAATTCATCGCAATATCATGGCGAAAGCAATCTTCCCAATCTGATCTGACACACGTAAAACCCCTTCTCTTCCGGTGGTAAAGAAATGAATTAATAGATAAACAAAGCATTTATGGCAATTCAAGTAAATAGAGAAATACAAAGAGATTAATAAATATAAAACATCAAGGATTCAAGATTTTTAACGATACAATTTCTATCCTTATGCTAAATGGAAACCCACACAAAAAGCTTTACAGAATTAGTCTATTAGAGGCCAAGCATTCAGGAAGAGGTTTTTTATTGTAAGGCATGTTCAGAGGAAAAAGCAAAGGACCATATGCCATGATTACTTTGATAGTTCGGTGATTGAAATCAATCAATCGTTTCTTGTATAAGTGCTTGGTCAGACAGGATTTAAATTGTAGAGTTTATATAGCTGTTCTACATCTTGAGTAATAGAAAGTGTTTTCACTTTCTGCAGTTCACATGGTTTCAACTTTCAAATATAATATATAATATACACAGTGAGGACCATAATTGAAATTTCAAATGTAGATTCCATGGTTCACGAAATTTCAGGCTTAGACCCTAGATAAATGTGGCTTTTTTTTTTGTGCAGGAGGTTTGGATGATCCAGTTTACAGGCCGTTCATTCAGCGCGACTGGAGATTTGGCCATTATCAAGTTGATGATCTTCATGACCCACTAAGCCGTTTTGGCAGATTTCTCTTGGCTATTTTGTTTTTGAAGATATCAAAGAACAGAAAACGGGACAAGAGTTCTGTGGGTGGTCATTTGGCTCTTCAATATTCCACTGCACCAACAGAGGAAAAATCTCTACCAGACATCAGTGCTGAACTCAGAGAAGAAAAATTTCAGCCTGCAGCAGTCTCTTAATAATTCTGCAAACCATAAGATCTAAATAGCTCTGTTACAAGAAGTACATAATTGGAGTCCTCAGTTGTTTGACAGGAATCTCGATGGTCACTAACCAATCTGCTGCATGACAACAAGTCCAATTGGTGGTTGTTCACTGGGGACAGGGCTCTTTCTAATCTGTTATATTTCTTATTGCTTGTTATCTATGATTTTAAGTTAAAGTGGCAGCATGTAAAATTGCTCATTGTTTTCAAATTTTCTTTGGAATAAATGATTCATGACTTGAAAACCAAAATTTGAAAGACTAGTTTAGCATGTTGAGTATTTAATGGTGTTATCGTGAAACCTGTAATATACTACCCACTTCAACTCCAATTTTAAACATGCCGATTTTAATAGAACTTACTTTTTTATCAGAATAAGAGCAGGAACTTCACCCGGTTCTGAATTATCATATGGGTGCGCATGATATCAGGCCCATGTTTTATTCTGTTCAGGAACCTCTGAAATCTACTGCGGCTAAATCGGTTACAATTCCATGTTAAACTTCAACATTGGTTTTTGCATATAATAATTGACGTTCCGCTTGTTTAGAAATGCCAAAGATTGATGATACACGCAGTTGCAGGTGTATGAATTAAATTTTTAAATTTTTTTTTTGCTGGTGTTCTGCTTCTCATTTTATGCTATAGCTCCTGCGTGAAAACTTATACTCGAGGCATTATTTCTTTTCCTTTGATATGGTGGACTGTCGAGGATGAAACTCTTACAGCTCGTTTGTCTAGGCATGAATTGCTGGTTTTATTACATACTGCTGTTTTATGCTTTTTTAAATTTTATGTTAATACAAAATATATATAATAATTGTAGGGATAATTCTAAGAAACTTTTTTGAAAAAGACAAGGTATTCAATGGGTCCTTAGTCTATTTGTGAAGTTGAAAGGTCTTTAATGAGCCTACTAGGGATCAAGTCTTGCTAAGTGCAAAGATCTGATAGCATAAGAGATAAGGCTAGGATTGTGCTCTTGGAAATTTTGGTGGAATATTTTCTTTTTTTTGAAAAAAAAAAATATTGGTGATTCTTAGAAAAGAAAAGTATAAAGGCAGAAATCGTTGATGGGTTGGAGTCAAATCTATAATATTTAGTTGCTACCATTATTTTAAAAACAGGGTTATCCGGGGACGCGTCCCCGACCTAAATCCCCAAGTTTCCGGAATGGGGACGTCCCCGGGACGTGGGGACGACTTGGGGACGTCCCCACGCTGTCTCCAAATTTCAGCAAAAAGTGCGGAACGTCCCCGAGACTTGGGCACGGCTACCAAAAAATTTGGGGACAGATGGA
>MU227294.1:222830-249694 GCA_018584345.1 Thuja plicata
ATTTTAGTTTTTGTTTGCATCTTGTAGATATCTTTGCTCTGTCATCTCACCCATCGTAGGGGTCATTAGATATGTCGATATTGACTCTCCTAGTCTTGGAGAGATATATGAGACATTTGACAGTATGTTGGGGAGGATAAAGAAAACAATTGCAGCGAAGGACCTACTTTAGGGTTTTATGAGCAACATATTAGGCCTATTGTGACGCGAAGGTGGAACATAATGAATACCCCGCTTCATATGGTAGCCTACGCCTTAAATCCCAAATGGTATGCAAAATTGGATGGAAGGGTCCTCCCATGTGATGATCTTGAGGTATTAGATGGTTTCACACAAGCCATTGATAAGATATATCCAGGGCGAGATGTCTCCATTCTTCGCACACAGTCCCTTGACTTCACACAACTTCGTGGCCCAAACTTGAGTAAACCACAGGCGAGGTTGGATAGAGTGATTTTGGCATAGAGGGATCCTATTGGATGGTGGATGTGGCATGAGAGGGATACATCATAGTTGAAAGTGCTTGCCTCTCGCTTCCTTGCATAGGTTGCTAGTTCATCAGGTGCAAAGAGGAGTTGGTCTACATATGGCTTTATCCACTCCCTCAAGAGGAATAGACCTACCTCTAGGCGAGTGGAGAAGCTAGTGGTTGTGCATAGTGCTCTTCAACTTCAGGATCGTCAGACTCTAGAGTATAGGCAGACTCCAACTTTACAGTGGGATGTTGATCCTGAAGATGCGGCCCAGATTGATGAGGATGCGACAACACCGGGATTGGTGGGGGTTCCATTGGATGAGAGTACATTTCCAGTGCAGCATGATAGTGATAGTGAATCAGAGGACTCTGATTTTGATGCCATGTTGGCAGCAAAAGAATAGGAGCAGCAGTGTGTTTCATTTTGATTTTTATGTTGAACTGTGAACATGATGATGAAACTTTATGGCAACACCTAAGCCTTTGGGCATTTTTAGTTTTACTTTTCTTAGTTTCTATGTTAAACTTATATTTTTGTTAGCATGTGCATATTGACAATCCGACAGTGAATTGAAATTTCAAATTTTCAGTTTTATGAATGCATAATAGTTAAATTTTAATGCATATTGACTCTTGAGTACTGAGTCAGTTACTATTTAGTTTGAGTATTTACTAAATAGCATTGAAATGGTGTATGGTAAGGTTATATGATGTTTAAATGGCATGCATTGTCTATATTTTCATATGAATGTAATGTATACTTGCAAATTTCCTTATATATTTGAAAATTTCCCTATAAAAGCAAAGAGAAGAGATTTCCACAATCCATGATAGTAACAACTTAACAATTTCCCTATACTTAAATAGTCGTCCCCAAAATTGGCAAAAAAATTTGCCGTCTCGAAAATTCGTCCCCCCGTCCCCTGCCGTCCTTGTCCCGGAAACTTGGGGTAACACTGTTTAAAATATAACAAAACCACCCTTTTGTATTCTCTAGATTAAGTGCACCGATAATTTATAATGCCCAAATTTGCTTTCAGACCGTTAATTTTTATTGAGATCAACAATCCAAAATTAAATTTAACCTCAATGAGCATTACAAATTATAGGTACATTTTACTTCAAATACAATGAGGGTTGTAAGATTATAATTTAAGTCAATGGTGGCAACTAAAGATTGGTGATATAGACTTAAAGGAACTGATGATCATAATACGTCATTGGTGAATTAATTGAGATATCCACAATATCTTATAAAACTTAGGCAAATCATGTAAGGACATGGAAAAAAAATGGATAGAGGATGGATCAGAATTAATTTTGATGGTGCATCTAGAGGGAACCTAGTACCCTGCATGGAAGGTAATATCTAAGCATTGACTACGAGCAAGTTTGAAGATAGAAGCAATAATGATGCAGAATTGAGGGCAACCTTATTGGTGGTGGAGCTTGCTCAACATATTGATGTTGAACAACTACACTTGGAGGGAGATTCTTAGATCATTGCTAATGCTATTTTAAAGGGCAAAGTTCATGCGTGGAAGATTGGGAGAATTGTGAACATCATCCACAAGAAGTTGGATCAGTTCAAAAAGTTCAAAATTACACATATCCTTCGGGAGGGAAATCACATAGTGAATACAGTTTCTAAGTGGGCAGTCTCTTTCCCCAAGGCAGGGGAATATTTTGAAGATCTAAGGGGGTTAATTTTATTGGAGTAACTAGTTGTCTACCACCAAGTTTTAATATCTAGTAAAAAAATTAAATTAAATTTCAAATGTGACACCCAGTAACCCGTTTGGACCTGTCATTTTAACGATGTACGAGACGTGTGGATGGTAATTATGTTTAGGAAAGGGCCAAGGCTTAGCCGATGAAGTAGTAATTCAAATTAAATTGACATGATGTTGGCATTGTCAAGGCAGACATGGAAGCTTGTAGAACACCTTGGTACTCATGCATTGGTGTTGTTAATATGATTTGATGGGAGACATGCGTGAAAGCTTGTGAAGGCATTTAGAATTTACAACGAACCAAAGTGGGGATTTATTGTTCATTTGTCACTCTACGTTATTAGGGTTGTAGAGGTTGAATGCACAATTGAAGTAGACATTGAGGCAAATTTAACCTTGCGTACGATAAGCTAGCAACAATACTTTCAGTGAGAAGCATCCAGGAAAAGGATGTTAAGTGTCTTCATGCTGAATGGCACAACATTTTGGTACATCATTGATTTTCTTTTTGGAGAAGAATTCACGAATTTTGATGATAGATACAAGGTGAATATTGACACTTCCACCTTGTTGGTTTGAGCTTTAGAACTCGACACCAAGGCAGAGGCAGTTTGGGTGATGAAGGCTCGCGTCAGGTCAGAGTGATGTGTGTTGGTTTGTGGTGATTGATCAAGCAAGTATTGTACACTTTTCTGCAATTCGTGGTGTTCGAAGCAATGACCCACAATTTTTTTTTTGGTTAACTTGTCAAGCATTTTTTGGGTTGACTCGTCAACCATTTCCCTAGGTTGACTTGTCAAGCATTTTCCTAGGTTGACCCGTCAAACAAGTTTTAGGGTTAGGTTTTTTTTTCTATAAGAAAAATGGTGTTAGGGTTATGGCTTGTTAGAGTGAAAAAGTATTGTAGCATTTGCAGCGGTATTGAGCTGCAAGGGATCACTGGTTGTAATCGGTTGAAATTACTGAATAATAGTATTGGACTCTCTGTTTGGTGGACGTAGCCCAAGATTTGGCATGCCACGTTAAATATGTCTTCTTGTTCTACTTCTGTGTGCTTTATTCCTTCGCATTATTGCTCATATTTGCATGTAACTGTTAGATTTTTGTCTTCTAATCCTAACAAGTGGTATCAGAGCGGGTTGTTTTCAACTATCCTTTGTTGGAAGGTCTTACAGTTGAGTGGGAGTAATGGCAGACAAGGGTAAGTTGAAGGTTGAAAATTTTAATGGGCAGAACTTTTAGTTATGGAAAATGCAGATGGAG
This sequence comes from Thuja plicata, assembly GCA_018584345.1. Taxonomy (NCBI): domain Eukaryota; kingdom Viridiplantae; phylum Streptophyta; class Pinopsida; order Cupressales; family Cupressaceae; genus Thuja; species Thuja plicata. The sequence continues at coordinate 226,302 of MU227294.1, forward strand.
GACTATCTCTATTAGAAGGATTTATAGCGGCCATTGGGAGGAATAAGTAAGAAAGTTGCAACTATTTCTCAGGAGGATTGGGATATTTTGGATAGAAAGGCACTTGGGAGTATTCATTTATCCCTGACACAATTGGTGGCATTTAATATTACAAAAGCGAAGAGAACTAAAGAGTTGATGGAAACCCTAGCGAAGTTATATGAAAAGTCTTCTGCTTCAAATAAGGTATTTCTTATGAAGCGTTTATATAATATGAAAATGGTAGAAGGTGGGTCAGTTGTTGATCATTTAAATGAGTTTAATACAGTTACTAGTCAATTATCTTATGTTAATGTCAATTTTGATGAAGAAATTAGGGCTCTTTTGATTTTGTGTTCTTTTCCTAAAAGTTGGAATGGCTTGGTAATGGTTGTTAGTAACTCTGTTTCTAGTTTAAATACCCTAAATTTGATGATGTTATTCTGAGTGAGAAAAATTGTAGAAAAAGCTCATGTGGATCCACATTAGGTAGTATTTTGAATGCAGAAAGTAGAGGTAGATCAAAGAAGAGGGGAAACAATTCTGGAAGTCGTGGGAAATCACGAGGAAAATCAAAGGGCAGAGGTCTCAATCCAGAGGATTAAACAATTGTTGGTACTGTGGGAAACGAGGTTATAGGAAGAAAGGTTGTTGGTCTCAAAAGAATAAAGAAGACAAACAAGAAGGCAAATGTGGTAAGTAATAAATCTAAAGAGGATGTTTTGCTTCTTTCCTTAGAAAATGTTGATGATTCATGGGTTCTAGATTCAGGGGCCTCATTTCATTCTACACCCCATAGAAGTTATTTTTTTAATTATGTCCAAGGGGATTTTGGGCTAGTCTATTTGGGCGATAACGAACCCTGTCAGATTGTTGGGAAGAGAAGAATTAAGATTAAGTTGCAGAATGAGAATCACTGGCTACTACAAGAGGTAAGACATGTTCCAAGGCTGAGTAGGAATTTAATTTCAGCATGGTAGCTAGGTGATGAAGGTTGTACAATTACTTTTAATGATAAAAATTGGAAGGTTTCAAAAGGTTCCTTAGTAGTAGAAAAAATGTGTGAAAGTAGGCACCTTATATCTTTGTACAGGCCATACTGTTCATTCTTCTTTAATTGTTATAGAGAAAAGTCAATGTCCAGGAACAATTGTTGTAGTTGAGCAAGTAGAACATGAAACAATCGTTGTGGATTCTGAAACCACACTATGGAAAAATAGACTTGGGCACATGAGTGAAAAAGTTATGGAATTACTTCATTGAAAGAAAGTCTTACCAGGTCTAAAATGTGTCAATATGGATTTATGTGAAAGTTGTGTGGATGGAAAACAAAAAAGAGTTAATTTTCTGAAGAGTGGGAAGGAAAAGAAAGATGATAAATTAGAGCTTGTGTATACAAATGTATGGGGACCAGCTCAGGTATCTTCACTTGGTGGCTCTTTGTATTATGTTACATTCATTGATGATGCAACTAGGAAAGTATGGATTTATTTCCTCAAGTAGAAATATGATGTCTTTGAAACTTTTAAAAAATGGAAAATCTTGGTTGAGAATGAGACTGGTAAAAGACTAAAATGTCTCAGATCTAATAATGGTGGTGAGTATTGCAACAAAGAATTTGAAGATTATTGTTCCTCTAATGATATTCGCAGGAATAAAATAGTTCCAAGGACTCCACACAAAAAATGGAGTGGTTGGGCGTATGAATATGACAATAATGGAGTGTGCAAGGGCTATGAGGTTGCATGTTGGGATGCCCTTTAACATGTGGCCATATGCTATAAACATTGTTATTTTTTTTAATTAATAGAGGTCCCTCTACTCCTTTGGGTTGTGGTATTCTAAAGGAAGCATGGACAAGTAAGAATGTGAGTTATTCTTTTCTCAGAACCTTCAGTTGTGAAGCATTTGCACATATAGATTCTGAAAATAGAACCAAGCTAGAACCTATATCAAAGAAATATGTATTTGTTGGATATGACATTGATGAGTTAGGCTATAGACTTTGGGATTTTGAGAATCATAAAATTGTGAGAAGCAGGGATGTCATATTCAATGAGAAAATGTTGTACAAAGATCAATTGCAGCAACATGAGAAGAAAGAAAATGATTATGTAGTGTTGGATGATACTCCTAAAGATGATGTTCTAGTGGTTCCTCGTGATCCGCAACAACAATAACAACAACAACAAATACCACAAACTCGAGTGAATGTTAGACGATCTTTAAGGATAAGTAGACCACCTGAGAGGTTTTCTCCCTCCTTGCATTCTAAAATTTATTGACTAATGTTGGTGAACCAAAATCTTATGATGAAGCTATGCAGTTGGACACCAAGGTTCAGCGGGAGGATGGAATGATAGAATAAATGGACTCCTTTTTGAAAAATCAAACTTGGGAATTATGCAAGTTGCTTGCAAGTAAAACGACTTTACAAAACAAATGGGTTTATAGGCTAAAAGAGGAGGATGGAGGTAAGAACATATTTAAAGCCAGGTTAGTTGTAAAGGGATTTGCACAGAGAAAGGGCATTGATTTTTATGAGATCTTTTCTCCATTTGTAAAAATGACTTTGATTCGTATTGTTTTAAGTATTGTGGATGTTGAAGATTTGTATTTGGAACAACTAAATGTGAAAACCGCCTCATGGTGATTTGGAGGAGGAGATATACATAGAACAACCCTGCAGATTTGAGGTCACATGTAAGGAGAAGTTTGTGTGCAGATTAAAGAAGAGTTTATATGGCTTGAAACAAGCACATCGGTAATGGTATTTAAAATTTGATTGTTTTATGGCTGAGCACGTCTTCAGCAGGCGTAATTTTGACCATTATGTTTATTTTAATAGGTTGGATAATGACAACTACATTTTCTTATGTTTATATGTTGATGACATGCTTGTAGTTGGGTCTAACATGGATCACATAAGAGAGATAAAAAAACACTTAGAAAAATCATTTGTTATGAAGGATTTGGGGGCAACAAAACAAATCCTTGGTATGAAAATTTGCAGAGATGAGCAAAACAAAAAATTGACTCTATCTTAGGCTGACTATGTTGAAAAGGTGTTGCAGAGATTCTCCATGGAGAATGCAAAAGCTTTCAACACACCTTTGCCTAGTCATTTTAAATTGACTAAGGAGATGTGTCCAAAGACACAAGAGGAGGAGGAAAAAAATGTCCAAGGTACCCTATTCTTCAATTGTAGGAAGTTTAATGTATGTCATGGTATGCACTAGACCTAGTATTGCAAATGCAATAGGAGTTGTTAGTAGGTATAGGAGTCATCTTGGAGTTGAGCATTGAAATGTGGTAAAATGGATTTTTAGATAATTGAAAGGTACATCCAATAAATGTTTATATTTTGGGGGCTCTATTATTGATTTACAAGGCTATATTGACTTAGATTTGGTAGGAGACGTTGATACTATGTGGAGTACAACATGACATGTTTTTATTGTCGATGGGGCAGCGGTGAGTTGGATCTCCAGGTTACAAATGGTGGTTGCTTTATCCACCACAGAGGCAAAGTATGTCGCTGTAACATAGGCAAACAAGGAGATGATATGGCTGCAATCCTTCATGGAAGAATTGGGCAAAACACAGGTTAACAATTATTTGTTTATAGATAGCCAAAGTGTTATTCATCTTGCAAAGAATTATGCCTTGCATTCAAAGACAAAACACATACAGTTGAGGTATCACTTCATTTGGTTGGTATTAGATGATGGACGGTTAAGGCTGGAAAAGATTCATACAGATGAAAATCCAGCGGATATGTTTACAAAGGCAGTGAGAAGGGAGAAGCTAAACTCCTCTTCAACTTCGGTTGGTCTTCATGACTAAAACAATAAAAAAAAAAAAACAGAGTCTAGGGTGTTTCTTTCTAGTGGGAGCTACAAGGGTAGCGGTATTGCTACAGGATTAGTCTCCAAGTGGGAGATTGTTGGTTTGTGGTAACTGATCAGGCAAGTATTGTACACTTTTCTGCAATTCGCGGGGTTAGCTTGTCAACCATTTATGCAATTCGTGGGGTTAACTCTTCAAACATTTTTTGGGTTGATTCATCAACCATTTCCCTACATTGAATCGTCAAGCATTTCCCTTGGTTGACCCATCAAACAAGTTTTAGGGTTAGGCTTTTTTTCTATAAGAAAAACGGTGTTAGGTTTATGGCTTGTTAGAGTGAAGAAGTATTGTAGCATTTGCAATGATATTGAGCTGCAAGGGATCATTGGTTGTAATCAGTTGAAATTACTGGATAATAATATTGGACTCTCTGTTTGGTGGAGGTCGCCCAAGATTGGGTGAAGCACGTTAAATCTATGTCTTCTTGTTCTACTTCTGTGTGCTTTATTCGTTTGCATTATTGGTTATATTTACAAATAGCTGTTAGATTTTGTCTTCTAATCCTAACAGTGTGGTGATGTAATCCCAATTGTGGTAGTCATGGAATCGGGCAAGGCCTTTTGAGCGGATGACGGTAACTGGCAAAAAGTGGTTGAGGATCCACAACAACTCCAACCTTCTCTGATTTGGAGTGCCACAACCAGAAAAACATAGAGATGTGATGAAGCAATGGCAGGTTGGGAGATTTTGAAGGATCATTTGCGTGCTAGGGAAATGGAGAAAAAAAATTTGGTGATGTAAACCAAAGAAGCAAAAGCAGGAAAGAAGAAAAATGAAGATGACATCTTCGACTCAGAGGACTATTAGTTCAATGGTCTTATGGATAAAACAAGGAAGGGGTAGGTCTGGTCTGTGCTTACTAGTTTTTATTATAATGTTTAATATGTAATACTTTGTAAAGCCCATTTTGGCTGTGGTGTATGGGCTCATAATGGGTGTTTGTTTTGTTCCTTTTTGGTGGAGGTAGAAGTAACATTTATTACACATGGGCTCATACCTGGTTTTTGGCTCTTTAAGAATGATATGTATGGAATGTAATTTGGCTAGGTGGTAGACATGGCTAAAAAGACTTTCTTAGGGCTATGCCCTCCTTTTGTAATGCAACACTATATTATTATTAATATCTAATAAAAACAATTTTATTGATTAAAAAATACTTAGGCAAATCTAATCTAATTATATATTGAATATTATGGCAAATTTGTGAGTTAAATTTTTTAATAAAATAAAAGCTCCAACAATTTAAACTAGACTATCTTGTTTTGCAAAATATGGCAATTCAAGTCGCCATAAATCTTGAGCTATTAACCAAGTTTTATTTTCTAATTTGAACTATTAGCCAATTGGTGAATATTAGCCACTAAAAAAATCTTTGATTAAAGGTGAGGTATTAGATTGTGGCCTAGGTATCACGCTAACTTGGCATATGAGAGGACCTTTCCTGTTTGAACTTTGTGCCCTTTGGGTTTCAATCTCATTAACAAGTGTAAGAACAAACTGAGCTTTACTTTGTTAATCCACAATCTATCTCTAGTTTAAGGGTGAAGGTACATGAGAATGGGGTTACATGGACAACAAAGACTCTTCAAAAGGGAATGACAAAGAAGGTTCCTAGTTTGGGGATGGATATGAAAACAATATATGTAAATTAGTATTTGATCTCCTTAAAAAATATGTACTTAAGTATTTGAAAATAACATAAATCAATCAAATATCTTAATAGATGTATTTGTTGACAAATAACACATTGTTGTATAAAATTTGGCACATTTACTTTGATAATATATTAATTGTCTTATCATATTCCTTTGTAGACATCTCCATGTATATAACTTGTTGACAAAAGGGATTCTAGAGGTCCATGGACAATTTGCATCAAACAAAAAAACTTTTCCTTAAAAAAAAAAAGTTTTCTTGAAGTGTCTAACGAGGAAAATAAATCTTATTTTATTTTATCTTGACAGGTGCTAGAAATATATACGATCTAATCCTCACAAGTTCTAGAAGTATATTAAGTCCAATTTTATCCTCCAGTTTGATAACTTCTCAAGCAAAGAATGTCCAAAACATATCCTACTTAAAGATTACTTGGGCACATCTTCTAGCAATTGAGAGTTTCTTGGGTCTACAACCGTGATCCTTGTGGTTATATATCGAAGTGGGTTTTTTGTTCCTACAATAGAGGAGAGGAGTATTTGAGTATTGTTTTGATCTTAAGTTAATGGGATTTATTTTTGAGTCCATTGTGATCTATTGTAACTAGTGTTATGATAAGATTGAGACTACCTTTTGTGTTAATACTGACTCTCATTTGGTTTGTATCTAGAATTTGAAGGCTAAAATATTATATTCACTTCTTATTGAATTGTTTTAAATATATTTGTTGTGTAATGTGATTTGTGTTGGTTTGAGTCTCTTGTTTTTATTTGACCTACTCCAACTATTGTGCCAATTGGTATTAGAGCTTGCTAAAGTGTTTGGGAGTCGAAGAATGACCCATAGAGATAGATGAAGAGCTATAACTATTTGGGGTGGGAGAGACCCTAACAATCTTTGAAACAGATTTATTGGAAGCTATTAGAGGCTTACAAACTTGAAAGGAGGCTATGAAAATTGCCCAACAATGAAGATTGGAGCCAAGAGAGTGATTTAGAAAATGAAGATGAAGAAGAATGAGAGGAAATGGAAGTACTTGAACAAAGGATAACTAGAACTATCGCAAAAGTGGGAAGCAAGCCTAGAATGGTTTTACCCAATTATGTTTATAGCTTGAATCTAGAAGAGCTAATTGTTTCGATACCAAACAAGGAGAAGTTTTTCAAATTAGACCAAATTTTAGACTTCAAGAGGGTATACATAGTTATTGATTGAAGGGGCGTGCATCATTATCGTGGAACCAAGACCAACAAGAAAGAGTTTTTGGAGGAAAAATAAAGAATCAAAGTATGTGATGGATTGTTAAGTTGAAACATATTGAGCAATTATTCTATTTTGTTATTTAAGTTAAAAAATATTGTCAAAATAGTTTGAATGTAAGTGATATATACAAGAATTCTACAAATTGACAATTTGAGTTGATTCTACAGATATTGAAGTTTTTTTATTTATTTAAATAGTTTGAGACTAACAATTCAAGATGAAACTAGTATACTTACTATTAAATTGGTTTAGTATGCATACTACTATGCTTTAAAGGCTGAAAATTAGATTGATAGAAAGCAACACTAAAATCGTCATATAGGAGAGATCGTGGGAATCCAAAAATTGACAATTTAAATTGCAACATATTCTAATTATTCTACTATGTTATTTAAGTTGCATAATCTTTGTCAAAGGGAATTGATTCTAAATGAAAGATAAATAGTTCTACAAATTGACAATATGAATTGGTCATTCTAAAAATATTGAAGATAAATATTTATGCTATATTAATGGATTGATATTAATAATTCAAGATGAAAATAATATGCTTTAAATTAGTGAAGTAAGCATACCAATATGAATTAGGATGAATATTAGTTGCATAGAAAGCAACAACATAAACATGGAAGACGATAGGTTGTGATGAGAAATCGATTGGATGTGAATAAAAACTCCAACAAGGAGGATGAAAGTGCAAGTAGTTAACAAAGATGAGGATTTTAGTCTTTGAGAGGAAGATAGTTTGGATCACAAGAATGAGGTCAAGGTTAAAATGACACGTATTACAACTCGAGAGCACATGAACATTGAGCAGACAAATGTCTAGAAGCTATTAAGGAAAATAGGAGTGACAATAAAGATCATATTTTCGAAGTTGAATAAATTAAGGATGATATAGTTGCATCCATATAACCAAAAATGGAGAGAATCTTTTGTTGAATAGAGTACTTTTGAAACCAAAAAAGTTGAACCCCAACAAATGACGAGCATAGTTAAAGCTAAATATAAATTTAGTGGTAAATGTCACAAGTTAGTTATAGACAATAACGTTGATAACTTGGTATCTATAGAGATGATGGGAAAATTAAGATTGAAATTAGTGTCACATTGTAATCCACACAAGCTTTCATGGTTATAAAATAGTCATCCAATAATTGGTGCATATTGGTAATCACTTTTATGATGTATAATGTGGTGTCATTCCAACGAATGCAAGTCAAGTTCTTTTAAGAAGACATTCACAATATGATAGGAATGTGATACATGCTAGGATGAATACAATTCATGGAGAGGGGTGCCTGCATGGTCTATTTTCTTCTTCTCTCTTATAGGGTGGATGTTTTCCTCACACAGGGTTTTGCACTTCTCATCTTTAGAGAACATATTCTGTTACCCTCATTTAGGAGTTTTTCCCATGATTTTTTTCCTCTTCTTTATGAGGTGCATTATACTCGTGTACCTTATCAAGCCTTGTTGTTAGGACCCAAAATTTTATCCTCACCTAATATGTTCTTAAGGGGTGGTGTTAGTATAAAATTATTGTTTCACCTTCATTTACTAGTTTAATTTTACCATGTGGGTTAATCTTACTTGTGTAGTGAGTTGGGTTGAGAGGTATTTATCTCTCAATTTGTCTATCTATATATGTGTGTGCGTGTACACACACACATACATGTATGTATATATATATGTGTGTGTGTGTGTGTGTGTGTGACTTAATTATTACAATACACCTTTTGGCCTATAATTTCATGTCATATTTTAATTCAAATTTTGTCTATTTCTCCTAGCTCCATTTACACAAACTTCTATGCCTTTGATAGTTTTAAGATTGTTCTCCAAGTATAAATCATCTCCCCAAGTTTGACCCTGTCTTATTTAAAGCAACATAATTCTTTGAACACATTCTAATTATCCTTGTTGAGCTTGGTGATATTCTTCTCATTCAAAGGACCACCACCCAATTTATAGTTCAAAGGACATGCCTTAATGATCAACCTCTTCATCTCCACAAAAAAACCACTTGAGGATATTATGATTTGAATTGTCACATTTTTTCAAAGTATATTTTGTACTTAATCCTCTCAATGATTGAGGCCACTTCAAACACAAAAAAGTATGGGAGCATTCAAAATTTGAAGGAATAATATCATGGACTAGACACGTCATCAAGCAAGAGGAATTTCAGACTAGGGGCAATACCTCACCCACCTTTATATTTTATTTTTCTTTGCTCCTATACAGAGCATTATCACCATGGGGTAACACTTCAAATCAATAAAACTTCTTCTTTCAAGCTTACTACTATCGACCTTCTCAGAAGGAAAAGTGCCTTCCCAAATTAGATAAAGTTTGACTTTCTTGTTAATATTATAAGCATTTGAGAGAGGCGACAAGAATTCAAAGAAAAAAATGGAAGACTTGGATATAAGGGTATGATTGACATTTAGAGAAGAATGAACCTTGGTGGAGAGGAATATAGTAGACATCATGAAAAACCTCTAAGATTGAGTTTTTTAGGGATGGGAGCGGGAAATAATGTTTGAAAGGAAGCTAAGGTGCATAAAACACTCCCCAACACTAATCTAGTGGGGGGAATAGTGAAAATATTTTTATAATATTTAATTATTATTGAATTAGGAACACATTTAGAGGGAGACAATGAACATTCATGAAAATAAACACAACACTTTTAGGATAAAACCCCACACTCCAAAAGAACAATAGTTTGTATTATTGAAACAAAAATTACAATACAATAGAAACACATTGCTTCTTCAACATGAGTCTACATCTAAAAACCCACAATATAGATTAATTATAGAAGCATACCACTTCAATTGCAAAATAAAACATGCATAATGCTCTCCAAGTCCACCTTATAAAGATAAATCCAATCAAGACTACCTTATAAAGAGAAATACAACTCAAGAGGTGGCTTCTAGATGAAGATAAAAGATGGGGTTGTGCAAAACTTAAGAAAAAATTTCAAACCACATAAAATGATGTAAATAACACATTTACATCTCAAAATGTATCCCCTTTAAAACCTCCCAAGATAAGCACCCAAAATTTACAATCTTGAGATATATAGATGTTCTTACATATCTTACAACTATCATAAATATTGTCATAACTTAAAACACTTACAGTTCCAAGGGAATGTATCATAACTGACCATATATAGCACATTCTCTTAGAGCTTGTCACAATCCAACTTGGGCGCCTACTTTCTCCATGCAAAGGTATATCCTACCACTTATCCATTGTGTCATAAAATCTATCATAGGTTGTCATATGTAAGTGTGTCATAATAACCACTATAGATTCTGTCATAAATTTATCATAACATGACACTTGTCACCTAAATATACTAAATACAAAATCTAGAAAGTGGGATGCCTACTTCCATATGTGCAACATATGTGTCATATAATTACCACCAAGTACGATGCCACCCAACATGTGGGTCCCACTAGATGACTAGATATTTCTTTAAAAATGATTAGATAAAATAAAAAATAAATATAGATCAAATATTACAATAATCAATTCTAGGATTTGCAAAGGTTGAGACACCTTAATCCCAACGTTCTCCCAATTGTTGAAGACATTTCAACTATCACATAGATCAATTGTGGGTGGTCGAAAGGCCCATAGAACTGGAACACCATTTTCACTTATCTATGCTCACCAAGTTTGTTAATGTATCTTCAATGGTCATAAAAGTTCCCCCTTTCTCCAATTTTACCTTCACATCCTCTACCATACATCGAAGAAAATGAAACTAAAAATCAATATTCTTTGTTCTGGCATGGAAAGTCATATTCTTTGCTAAGTAAATGACACTCTAATTATCATACTGAATAACAATAAATCGTGACATCTAATCCAATATCTGAACACAACTTTCTAATCTAAATGGATTCCTTACAATTATGAGTAGTTGTCATGTACTTTGCTTCTATTATGGACTTGAAGTGACTACAACTTGTCACTTACTCATCAAACTAATAACACCACCATGCTTAGTAAAAATATAACCACTGGTCACTCCATTAGTCAATGTCACCTACCCAATATGAATCCACATTTTCATAAATACTCATAGAATGTCGAGTTCTAGTAGGATAAACATGAAAACTTAAGGAATACTTGGAAATACCCCTTAAATATCTGAAGACTCTCTTAATGGCATACCAATACATTGGTCTAGGATTAGCCATATATCAAGTGAGGAATCCCATTACTTGGGCAATGTATGGTCTTGTAAAGATCGTAGCATACATAAGACTACCAACAACAGTCACATATGGTACACTATCCCTGTCCTCCACCTTAGTGGGAGATATTGGGGAATCCTCCATATATAAATTTATTCCTAGTGCAACAAGAATTATCATGGATATTTGTGCACCTATTACCTACGACACAACACTTCAATAAGTCATTCTGTTAGTGAGAAACAAGGGTTAATGAGCATATAAAACTCTAACATCGACCTGTTGCTTTCTAACTAGGATGAGTGTAGCAAATAACATAAAAGCCCTCAAATTATGCTAAATACCAGTGACATAAACAACCTAGCATGAAATATTTATTTTAAAAACAACTATTTAACTATTTAGCATGCATATTACTCTAAAATGGACATTATAAACATATGAGAAAGTGACTAATGGAGTGTGTATGAAGCTATGAAGAAATGGGTAGCATAACAATGCTTTGAGATTCCTTCAAAATCTTGGCATAACAACACTACAATTCAAAAAATTTAGGCTTATTATGAGCTCTAATTCCCTTCAATTTATAGAGGAATGGGAGAGAGAGAGGGGGGACAAGGTTCATTAATGGAGCCTGTAAGGTCATTAATGAGATGTAAGAGCCATTAATGCCTTGGGAATTAATGAGGGATGGGCAAGAAGGATTATCCATTAAGGTTTATTAATGAAATTCATTTAAGAGGCATGGGAGGGTGTAAGGCTCAACTTGGCAAGTTGGTCCCTTAGGAAAGTCATGCTTGAGAAAGTTGACTTTCTCAAGTGGGTTGAGTTGTTAATCATTCCTTAATGGAATGTGACAACATTAGGAGGTGGGTTAGGATTAGAATTAGAATTAGGGTTAGATTAGCAAGGGTGGAATGGGTTGAGATGGGTTAGAACCTCGGGTATAAGTGGTTGAGATAGGTTAGGTTGGGGTTTAAGGGAATATAAATGAAATGAATTAAACTTATTTAATTCATTTAAAATATAAGAATTAATATTTAAGCATTTTATTACTTTTTAACAATTAAGGGGAGTATAGCCATTTTAATTAAATTAAATAGGCTAGGGGAATGGGTTATTTCCAAGTGGATAATTGATTTAGGGGTTTATTTAATTCCTAGCAAATTAATCATTTTTAGCCATGTATTTGATTGATTTTGATTTTGACTAAAAGTAAATAATTTAGTGATTTGATCACTTTAGGAGATTAAATTGATTTCAAAAGAATTATGCCAAGTAGTAACAGGGTCATTTGGACATAATTGGGGGTATGATCACACTTAGGGTAAATAGGGTCCATAGTTGGAACAGACCAAATTAAGGTGGTTACATTTGCCCCTCTTTGAATTGATGTGCGAGCAACGCATTGATTCAAAGAAAGTTTTTGATTTTGACTTCAGAAAGATTGAGAATTCCATTCTTGGTTGTTGATTGAAATGTTGATGAGATCAGTCTCGCACTTGATCGAACAAACTGGTAGAATTGATTTTGAACTTGGTTGTTGTCTAAAGATAAATAAAAGATTTTAAAGATACCAATTCTGAACTTGGTTGTCGTCCGAAGATTGATAATACTAATTCTAAACTTGGTTGTCGTCCAAAAGTCAGTAAGAAGCTACCAATAGCTTAATAAGAATCTATTAAAATGAGGAAGCACAAAATATCCATCTTATGAGAACCAAAGCTTTCTATCCAACAATTCTGACTTTAGTCAAGGAAACTATTATGCCCCTAGTTTGTTTGATAATGAAGTCGCTTTAATGTTATTTTGAGCAAAAATTTAATTGATGATAGTGTGATCATGCCCCCTCGAGAACAAAATCGAAGGAAAAGAATAAATCCCTCAGTTGAAAGAACACATCACTTGCAAGAAGCAGTTAGGACAAGAAAGAATGAAGTAGAAGAAGTGGAAAAGAAGGTGTGTTTAAAAATAAACACACGAGTACCAAGTTAATTACGAGAAAATGTGCGTGGTGAGACAGATAAAATGATGTCAGACCAAGATTTATGATAAAATGTACATTCGGACAAATTTTTGGAATAAATGAAGCAAATCTGCAGTTTTTGAAATTGTCGTAAGAATGGTACTGTGCTGCTGAAAACTTTGTAGGCACCTTCGATTTAGTTCTTGATTGATCAAAAAGAGAACAAAAATGGAATTGTAGTTGTCTGGGAGGAGTTTCGGAACTCCTGAATGGCTCAAAAGATCAATATAAGCCTCAAAAATTACCATTTCACTATTCATTTTCACTTTTATCCATAGTAATTCTGAGAGCTCTGTAGAGAAGATGGTGGTCCCTGTGAGGAAACATTGTTTTGAGATGAGCCGTCGACATCAGCACTCGACCGACTACCCACTGTCGGTAAGTGCTCGAAAAACTACCTCATGATTTTTGCAAATTTCAATTTCATGCATTTTTGTAGCTTTTACAGTCCCTTCAATTTTGAATCACATTTGGGATTCTGGATCGCAACCTGTAAAACCCGTGTCACATCTGGGATATCCCAGATCACATCCGGTTTCTTCAAATTTTTGTGTCGCATCCAGGATACTCTGGATCGCATCCTATTTTCTTGTTTTTTGTCTTGTTTTGTATGTTATTTCAACTTTTTTTCATACCCAATCATTTTAGGCTCGTACCCTATTTTTAGGGTTGCATCCTGTATGTCGGGGATCGCACCCAGTATTCTCCATCGCATCCGGTATACCCCGGATCGCATCCTATAAAATAGATTACACCCTGTTGGTTTAGGATCGCATTTGGTTTATAGAGTTAGGATTTTTATCCTTTTGATCTATTTATGTGTTGCGGACATTGAATCACTTAGTTGATCAGGATACTGCATCTCCTTGGTAGATAGAAAACTGATTTCACCTTTGTATGTGTTAAAAATAGGTAGACTTTGAGGTAGTCACCTTTAGAGGCACCTATCCAGGTCGTGTGCTTGCGTTATCTGGACTGCTTTCTGATGTTGAGTAGTCCACAGTGATCCGATGTGGATTACGCTCGTTGATAGGTTTACCTGAGATAGGGGTAAACTGAGGGTTGTTGACTGCTCTGGCCAAGAGATGACACTCAGAGCACAACACCTTCCATCTTCTGACCGGAGAGATCACAGTGACTCTAGAGGATGTATGGTGGATACTGCGTGTGTCGATTATGGGCCAAGAGGTATACTTTGAGTCGAGAGGTGGCGTGGCCATTGGTGCTGCACGTAGATATTTCCAGGACGATACCATCGATCGGAGATACCTATCATGGGACTATATGGTCAATCATTATGATCGCTTATCTGTATACTTAGCAGGACTGATAGGTGGCATCTTGATGCCAGATAGAGGTCAGCATGGATTCATGGTCGGTTGAGTAGGTATGTTAGAGTAGATGGTTACCCAGAGACGAAGATTTGCATGGGGCAATTATATTTTAGCCCATATGTATTGAGAGTTGCAAAAGATAGTATACCATTACACTCAGAGCATGACCGTTGGGATTTGGATTCTTCAGATCTAGGCTTGGGAGCACATCCTTGTTACACAGCCAATTGCAGATAGACAGAGGGCACCAGAGTAGCCTTATGTATACATGTATGTCGGCCTTATTTAGCAGCCCCATCTGGGCAAGGTCGAGTACTGGCGCTGTCTTTTTGATGATATGACTGAGCTCATTTGGCGACCATATTTAGATTGTGAGGAGTGGACCTCAGATGCACGGTAGGTACCCTCTTTATTCTAGAGTCGATATCTTATTGGGAGGACTAGATACATCATAGAGCGGTTCATCCATACCCGGGTGTTGAGACAGTATGGCTGCCGTCAGGGCAGGATACAGGATATCATTGTGTATGCACGGATTCAGGATGAGGCAACATTATGGGGTGCTCAGTTATAGTATGAGACAACACACCAGGAGATCCAGGATATGGTAGGAGTAGACTTGGATCTCCGCCTTGATGTTGCTGATGCAGGTGTCTCTGATGTATATGCTGTGGAGATGCTTCAATACCCTTTTTCTCATTTCACTGTACCTGAGGAGATCATTCCTCGCATAGAGGAGCCTTTGGATTATGATCCTGAGGATCACCCAGCCAGGGGGAGAGGAGGAGCGCAGAGAGATAGGGCCCCGGGTAGACATGGAGGTCGGGATGGTGGTAGAGATGGTAGAGATGGCAGGTATCCTCCTCCTAATGATGGTGATGATGGAGATTATAAGGGTGGTGGTGGTGAGGCTATTGATACAGGTGGTGCCAGTGGTAGTGGACAGGGGAGGTACCAGAGGTTCAGATTTATAGCTCCGCAGAGAGATCCTAGTTTGCTCCTTACTAGGGATCAACAGAGACAGAGACAACAGAGGTCACAGGATAGACCACATGACAGGGGACAGGACAGGTCTTAGGATCAGGATACAGGTAGAGATGAAGATCCCCTTTCTAGATGTGAGCAGGAGAGGGAGAAGCTGAGGGCTCAGATTACAACATTAGAGGCCAGAGCGACAGCAGTAGAGGCCAAAGCTCCAGCAACAGATTCTAGATTGGCTATATCAGATGCTTTACTGCTAGACAGGGATAGGCAGATGGAGAGACTCTGCATAGAGAGAGATGTACTGTCCCGGACAGCTACCCATCAGGGACAAAGGGCTACATATTATTATTCTCTTTACCATGTAGCAGTGCCAGAGGGGCAGAGGGCAGTATCCTTTTCACAGTTAGCCCAGTTGTTTGAGGGGGTGATGCCTCCTCCTCACCCGTTTGTACCTCCTCCTCCTCCTCCACCAGATCAAGGAGAGGGGGGGAGCCAGAGCTGATTATTTTGTCACATTTTGTATATCTGAGTTCACATTGTCTATCTGGATCCTACAAAGATCTATTTTTTTATATGACATTCTTACATGTATATTTGATTCATTCTATCTCACTGATACTCTGATACTCTTTATGCAATTTGTTCCATATTTTGATCTGTACTATGTATATATCTGATGCAGCTTCCTGATTCTGATATGTTTCATGAGTTCTTTTTGCTTTGATAGATTTTATTTGCACATGTGATGATATCTTGGTCTCTTGATGAGTTAGATTTAGATGATGACATCATTTTATGATTGGATGTGATTACTGATATAAATATGTTTTAAATGATACTTATGTGAAGATGTAAATGTATGTTTCTTTTGATTTTCCCTTTATGCAATATAGATGTATGGATGCACTTTATGAGAAAGTAAAAATGCAATACATGGATGCTTTGTTTTAGTATTTTCCCGTTGCTTCTTTTCATGAATGCAAAATGTATGCTATGGATGTTCAATGATAGATATATCAGTAATATGGATGATGTAATTAACTTGATTTTGAAGAAGAAAAATTGAATTAATTTAGAGCTCAAAATGCCTTTAATGTTTCTCCTTTCTTGTTTATATTCCATGCAATTTATCAAAAATGTAATGATATGCAGACTCTTAGGACGTTGTCACTGGTATGCAAATGTATAGCTTTTTATCATCATTGGGCACTCTATCAGAATGGAAACCACCTGATAGTACAACCATCACTAATACCCACTGATATTATGATAATATGAATACTATGTTTTATTGAAATGTCAAAAATAGACTTAGACATCAAGGCATAGAAGCCAGGATAACAAAATAGTCACCTTCCTTTTAATATACCATATTCTGATTAAGGTGAGATATTGGACCTGCAATGACCTTGAAAATTCATATCCTTGGGTACATTATGATTCGTATACCTTATTGAGAATCTGGACCAGAAAATAGACAAGGAAATTGTTTCAACCTCACCGTAGTTTACACAGAACGAAGATCGAGATATATGCGGCTATCCACCCCTAGTGGTAGCTATTACCATCAACACCTAAGTTAGGTGAAATTTATAGGATCATTTGGAACAATCACCATACGCAGAAAATCAAGAAAACATTATACCCCCTATCCTTGTGACTCTTAGCGTAGACGTCATTGAGTAACTAAGAAGACATAATAAATCATCAATTGTGAATCAATCAAATAAAATTTTATAATTACTTAGATGCCCCTAGTTAAAAACATCATCAGGACATAAAAGAATCATAATAAACCCAATAGCAAACTGTCCCTTAGGATTCATCAATCAGAAAAATTAGAAATGTAAGCAATATGGTGTTCCATGTCCATGCATTGATAGAATAATTCGCTCATGCTTACGATCCAACATAGCCTTGTAGGAACTCTTTCATTGTAAATGTCATGTCTTGATATGTGATGTTTGGAAAGTGACACACTTGTTTTGGAAAGTGACATTTGTTTTCCATGTATCAAGAAACATTGTGTTTGTGAGGCAAACCATCCTAGAGCAACCTAGCAACCATAACCTACCATACTAGCAAAGATGCCCCTAGTGCAGAATGATTTATTCCTAAGAAGTAAATGTAGACGAATCCCAAGCAAGGATAAGATAGCCATTTAAGAAAATGAAGTCAGCGTATGAGCACAAGTAAAATTATGAAGGCATAGTATCAGTAGTGCATTGATAGATGGAGCGCAAAACACAAGTGATGCCTGATTGCTAGGTTTTCATCAATGACACTTTTCTCTTTTTCAATTTTTTTGCTATTTTTACTTTTTTTGAATGTTTTTGTAGTATCAAGGTGCATGTTTGCCAGGTTTTCACCAAGGATACTCTTTCTGTAGGACCCTTTTCCATTGTTTTTGGATTTCTTCAGGATCAATTTTCTGAATGTTTTTGGTATTTTTTATAAAGTTTTTGTTGTACAAGCTCTGCTAGCCGATCATCAAGCGTAGAAATGCTTCAAAAGTAGAGTGTTGATAGGATCTAGAAGAATGTCTCCCTCAGGTGTAGCCAGTTGATAAGCTCCAGTCCCAATAGTGGCAGTGATAACATAAGTCCCATCCAGTTAGGTTCAAAGTTTCCTTTTTATTCTCTGTTAGGTTGGTTCTTAGGATTCTCTTTTAGGACGAGATCTCCCACTTCAAATTTGTGTGGTTTGACCTTCTTATTGTAACCTTTGGACATACGTGCTTGATACACTTTGAGGTGATCGAACACTTGTTGTCTACGCTCATCTAGTAAGTCCAGAGAATTTACCCTATCTTTGCGGTACTGCTCGTCAGTAACAAGACCTTGTAAAGATATCCGCAAGGATGGGATTTCAACCTCAATAGGTAATATTGCTTTCGCGCCATAAACTATAGCAAATGGCATGGCTCCAGTTGGTGTTCTTATGCTTGTTCTGTAGGCCCATAGTGTCGGATTTAGTTGTAGATGCCAGTCTCTGCCAGACTTACTTACAGTTCAGTGTAGGATCTTAAGAATATTTTTGTTTGATGCCTCAGCCTGTTTGTTACCTTGAGGATAATAGATTGAGGAGCAATGTTGAGTGTTATGGAACTGTTCACAAAGGTCATCAATATCTTGATTTTTAAATTGGCCCCCATTGTCTGTTACAATTGAAGAGGGTATCCCATAGCTACAAATAATGTAGTTCAGAATGAACATAGCCACCTGTTTTCTAGTGGCTTTGATTAGCGGCACA
This sequence comes from Thuja plicata, assembly GCA_018584345.1. Lineage (NCBI taxonomy): Eukaryota > Viridiplantae > Streptophyta > Pinopsida > Cupressales > Cupressaceae > Thuja > Thuja plicata. Next base: position 244,970 of record MU227294.1, read on the forward strand.
GCCTCGACCCACTTTGTGAAATACTCAGTGGCTGTAATGATGAATTTGTGTCCATTTGAAGAGTTGGGATATATTTGTCCAACCAAGTCAAAAGCCCATTGTTGAAATGGCCAATGTGTTATGACAGGTATAAGTTCTCTGGCAGGAGCATGGTTGAGATTTCCATGTGTCTGGCACTTAAGACATGCTTTTGAAAATTGAATAACATCTCTCTCCATGGTAGGCCAATAATAGCCTACTCTGAGTAGTTTTTTGGCTAATGAAAATTCGTTCAAGTGTGATCCGCATACACCTTCGTGGACTTCTTTTAATGCTAGATCAGACTCTTTGAGTTCTAAACACCTAAGAAGTGTACCATCGAGACTGCGTCGATATAGGTTGTTAGTTATGAGGACGTAACGCGACGTTGTCCTAATTAGGTATCTTTTCTCATTTCTAGATAGATTGGTAGGGATGGTTTGGTTAGAAAGGAAAGCAATGATATTGGCATACCGAGATTGGTCTGGGGTATTTAAAGCACATATTACCTGGTATTCAGGGGTATCAAATGCAAGCTAGGATAGTTCTTCCACCAAGAATTCATAGCAAAATTGATGTTCTTCAAGTTGTAACATGGATGCCAAGGTAGCCATAGCGTCTGCAGCTTTGTTCTCTGATCTTGGTATATGCTGGAAGGTGACAAAGACAAAGTATTTCTTTAGGTCATCAACTAGTTGCTTGTAGGGCATCAAATTTTCATCCTTCGTTTGATACTCCCCATTGACCTGATTGATAATTAGTTGGGAGTCACCATATATGTGTAACTCTATGATCTTCCATTCCATAGCTAGCTTAAGACCGTTGACCAATGCTTTATATTCCAAAATATTATTGGTGCATGGAAACATCAATTTGTAAGATTTGAGAATCTTGTAACCTTGAGGAGTTATGAATAGGACCCCTGCTCCAGAGCCTTGTTGGGTGAATGAAATGTCAAAGTACATCTTCCATGGATATTCAGTAAGATGCATGATTGTTTCATCAGGGAATTCAATTAGTAAAGGTTCATCATCCTGGAGTGGTGAATCAGCCAATTGATCTGAAAGGACCTGTCCTTTGATAGCTCTCCGTTCGACATATTCAATGTCAAACTCACTTAGAATCAGGACCCATTTTGCCAAACGTCATGTTAACGTTGTTCTACTCAAAAGATACTTTAAAGGATCAATCTTAGCAATGAGATTCACTGTATGAGAGAGAATATAGTGCCTTAATTTTTGTGATGCGAAGATGATTGCTAAGCATGCTTTTTCAATAATGTTATAATTGAGTTCATAAGCGACCAGTGATCTACTAATGTAATAGATAGCTCTTTCTTTCTTGGTTTCATCCTCTTGTGTCACCAATACTCCTAGGGATGTAGCTATAGCTGAAATGTATAGGAGTAGGGGATTTCCATGAATAGGCGCCATAAGAATAGGAGTAGCAGCCAGGTATCCCTTCAATTCTCTGAACTTTGCTTCCCAGTGTTCATCCCATTTGAAGGTAACCCCTTTATGTAGTAACTTAGTAAAGGGTTGTGCCCTATCTGCAAGTTGGGACATGAATCTCCTGATGGACTAGAGTCTCCCTTGTAGCGTCCTCATTTGACTGATGTTACGTGGAGGAGCCATCTCTAGTATAGCCTTAGCTTTAGCAGGGTCTACCTAAATTCCCTTTGCTGAAATAATCAATCCTAGGAGCTTTCTTGATTGGACCCCAAAGGCACATTTCTTGGGGTTGAGTCTGAGTTGAAACTATTCCATTCGATCCAATATTTTTCTTAGGTCAGCAATGTGAGTACCTCTTTCTTTGGATTTAGCCAATGTGTCATCCACGTAGTCCTCCATGTTCTTGTGCATCATGTCATGGAATATTATTGTCATGGCTCTTTGATATGTTGCACTGACATTCTTTAACCCGAATGGCATGACGTTCCAGCAAAAGGTGCCCCATGCGCATGTAAATGTTGTTTTATCTTGATCTTGAAGTGCAATTTTGATTTGATTATAGCCAGAGAATCCATCCATTAATGAATACATCTGGAAGCATGCTGTAAGGTCTATGATCATGTCAATATTAGGTAGAGGGAAGTCATCTTTCAGACATGCTTTGTTCAAGTCTCTGAAGTCCATACAGATCCTGATAGATTTATCAAATTTAGACACGGAGACCACATTGGAGATCCATCCTGCATAGGCAATGACTTGAATAAATCCGGCTTTTAACAACTTTTATAGCTCTGCTTTTACCAATAATGCAACATGAGGATGCATCTTTTTTAGTTTTTGTTTCACGGGTTTGATCCTGAGAGCTATAGATAAGTGGTGCATGATTAAATTAGGATCTAGCCCTGGCATATCTGTATAGACCATGCAAAGTTGATCTTCTTCTCTTTCAGGAATTTGGTGAGCTATGCCTTCTCTTCTTCTGATAAAGATTGTGCAAGGTGGACTATTTGAGGAGTTTCAATAGTGCCCAATTTTACTGGCTGTGTTGGTTCAATCAGTATTGAAGATCTTTCCTGAAAGTGTTCAGGGAGGATATCAAGAGTCTCATCCTTTGGCGCCTCTGAGAGGTTTTCACCATTGGATACATCTTTTTTCTTTACTATTTTTGGATCTGATACCGCCACAGAGTATTTTTCACTATCAGTCATCTTTTTCTTTTTCTTTTTCAGTTTTTGACTAAGAAACCTGATATCCTCCCGTGACATCTTCTCGCTCCTTGCATTGGCGGAAGAAGGGTAAGGTTCACAAGCATTGAGATAACAAGCTAGGGTATGGTCTTTAGGAAAACTGAGGATAGGCGTAGGATTTGTTTTAGTCCAATCAATTAGGTCTGGAAGTACCAATGTTAGGGAGTCAGATTCTAGGAAGGACAATATTGCGCTAGCATCAAGACCTTTAACCGACATGACATGGTCTTTTAAGTCAATTTATTTGATATTTAGATCAATAAGAGTGAGATCTTTGTTAAAAGGGTCATTTTTAGTTATATGCAGACCAAACTCTAGTGATTCGTTAGTAGAAATCTCATCATCATTTCTCCATAAAAGGAGACTTCTTGCTTGTATCCTATGCAATTCTTCTAGACTTATGTATTCACCAGTTTCTCCATCAATGATCGGGGGAAGGAACTCTTCTTCTGCTTCAGGATTATCAGTGTCATTGGGAGGAGTGTTAGACTATTTACGAGGAGCTGAGGGTGCTGCAAACATGTGAATTGTATCTATTCCAATATCTTCAGTGGTGACAGATAGCTCTTCCCATTCATAATCATGAGAGTCTGTGACCTCATCATCAAATCGGTTTAAGTATTCAGTAATGGTTATCTGATGTACCCGGTTAGCTACCTATGGATCAAAGTGTGGGAGATCAAGGATATGTGAAACTGTGACCAATTGCCCCCAGTTAGGATGTAAATCCTGTTGTCGGGGTGTCTCTTGAGTAATTGTTGCTATGGTGTCTCCTACCTCTTGAATGGCAGGTTATGCTAGTAAGGGGGTGTAAAGATCTTGTGGTACCTCAAAGCTGGGTACATAGCGCTCTCCTTGGTAGTTGGGGTCATGTGCGCCAACATGTAACAATCTCTCATAGGACCACTACTCTAGTTTGTCTGTTTCATCACTCCCTTTATCTGAGTGTGGACTCTCTTTTGAAGTGGGTTTATCAATTTTAGTATTAAAACCCAGTCCTGTGTTATCTCTGGTATTCCAGAACTCCATGGGTATAGGTTCAATAAGCCCTCGTCCTGTGTCATTTAGAGGTCCCTTTCCTTTTTATCCCATCTGTCTGAGGAAATCATATCCCTTTCCATATTGTTTTGGGGATATCTTCACACGTTTGACCTCAGCCTCCACTGGTTCTCCATTGTAAAGCTAGTCCAAGACTGCATGTCCTTCTGTGTTATCTGAAGAAGATGTGGATGCCTTTACCATGCCAGTTGCTTTGTGTACTTCTAGCTCTTTGGATGTTGTAGGTGTGAATGTCGATGAAGTTTTTTCGTAGGATCTTGGTGATACCGAAAGTTCTGTCAATGAGGGAGTCAGGTCCAGCTTGTACTCTACCATACCTGTTTCTTCAAGTTTCAAGGTTTTGCTAAAACTCTTCATAACCATGTCCTTGGTAGTTTCAAGAGTAACTGTATCCATAGCTTCTTTTTTGTGCGGGATCATGCTACCTGCTTTGATATTATTACAAGTGTAGTTAGCATCTGCAGGAATCATCACTTCTACCCCATTATGTGGGAATTTAATGCATTGGTGGTAAGTGGACAATACAACTTGCATTTCATGAATCCATGGTCTCTCTAACAGGATATTGTAGGCCAATGGTGGATCCAGAACTTGACATGTGACATTCCTCTCAATTGGTCCAACTCTGATAGGTAGAACAATAAGACCTCTGGAGGACCTTTCTTCCTTATCATAAGCTTTGATGGTTATCTTGCTTCTAGAGTCAATTGTTTGTTCTGAGAGGCCCAGTTTCTTGATTAGATCCAATGTACAGATATTCAATCCTACGCCTCCATCTATCAACACGCGTCTAACACGGGATTTATGAATAAGGACTTCAATATTGTTAGAGTAATAGTCTATCGGGGTTACTAATTTAAATCATTATGATCTAATTAGTAACTTCCCTATTCACTCTAGTTTGCTTAAGCTAACCTTAGGTAGTTTCTATTTATGTTAGTTTCCCTTTT
>MU227294.1:274597-293994 GCA_018584345.1 Thuja plicata
TTCAAAGAAATTAAAAAATAAAGAATTAAAATTCCTTATGCATCTTCTCAGTCATCTTCCGGGTGAACCAAACGGGTCAGTCCATATTCCAGATTTCATTTTGAGGATAAGCATCTTCCTGAATTGCTAGCATCTTCTAGAATTGACCATATCTAGGATATGGTATTCCTGCTGCCAAACGGGCCCTTAGAGCAGACTTGTGGGCTCAACTACTTATTCGAGCTCTTAAATCTTAAGACTACCTTTTTTATAATAGCAAGGATCATATTCTTTTAATTCTTTTTGAACCTAAAATCATATGGAACAAGATAAATTCCAAAGCTTGAAGGATTAAGTCTCTGATCAAATTTTGCTTTGTCGACCCCATACTAATTGGGCCATCATGGAATTCACGAGCTCCAGATTTCACAGTGCAGTTCCAACTCCAGAACTACAAAATTTGGTAGAAATATCTTTTTGAAGTTTAATTATTTTCATATGGATCTAGATAATTTCCGTTAATTTTATATTAATAAATTTTACTTTTAGTTGGGAATGTTAATTAGCTTAGAAAGGTAACATATCAACAATTTTGATTCAATTTATTTGCCACGGCCTAGATAGTCTCTTACTGATTCCAGCTAAGGGGGAAGAATCAATAAGAGACTATCAGACTCAATTACTTCAAAGGGTTTCTAATTTTATCTCATTTAAGGTTGCTACTAACAAGAAATTATGGCTTTTACCATCAAGTGATTTTTCCTATAGGTCCAAGCATCCACAACTTGATACATATTCATATAAGAATTTTTGTAGTATTGTGGAGTTTTGAACTTGTGCAGGACAGGTCAGAAAGATCAGTTATCTTCCATAGACTATCCACAATTCCATTTATATTTTTGTATGAATTCAAGGGGTTGCCTTGAAGCTTGTTGATAAATATTTGTAATAACAGATTGTCTAAAAGTCCCAGTGCACTCAAATTGTGAACAAGGGTATGCCCATGTTAACCAATATAAAAATGTAATTAAATGGGGTATGCCTCATACAAAATTAATGTAATAATATGCTGGACGAAAGTCTCGAGCTATACCAAAGGTTTTTCTTTCCTCCATTCTTTTCCTTCGATGCCCCCACTCAATTGAGGGTTACTATAATCATCTTAAAAATTAATAAAAAAGGATTTTGCCGTTTACTTATAAAAATATATAAATAAAATAGTTAGAATCATTTTCCAAATATTAATGTAAAGACTTAAATTAACCATTAACTATTTTATGCTAAGATCCTAACAATTAACCTTTAACTTTTGAATTTTACTTTTTAACTTTTACATATGATATAAAATTAATTTAATAATTAAATCTTATGTTAAAACACATCCCTATGAATCCTTATCACTATTTCCTTCTTCACCATACAAGTGAAATAAACATAAGGTCTCTAGAGGCTTACCATCCTCTATCACCACCATGGCTCTTGTCTCTTTGAAACCCTTTTTGTTTATTTTTAAGCCATTGTCCAAGATTTCCTTGTTTCTCTTCTTCACAAGATGATTCCCCCTTTGTTGGATCAAGCCCACATCATAGATTGGAAGAAAATGTTGGCTCTCTTTTCACCCCGACGATCTTAAAAAATTAAGCTTATTTTTTACATTTTCCCTTTAAAGCTAGTTGATAGACATCTATCATTATATGAATCCTATGCACACTTAACTCATCTTGTGTAGAAAATAAATTGTTTGCATACATTGTAGCCATTTGTCCATTGATTTCATCACGCTTCACTTGAATGGATAACTTGTAAAACTCACTTGTGTAATCTTGCACACTAAGCTCCTCTTGTCTTAGATATTAAAATATTTTGTAGATGATTTGTGCTTTTAAACCATAGGAAGAAAATATTCTTTCAACTTATTCTCTGTCTTCCTTTAGGTCTTGATTTTTTTTAATTTTTTATTTTGAGAGAGAGAGAGAGAGAGAGATTCCCATTGAAAACTTGATCAAACAACTCAAGTATCAACAATAATTTATTTTACTCTCTTAAACATAGAGACACAATAAGGATAATGATATCTTCCACATTACAGAGTATTTCTTATTGAAAACTTGATCAAACGCCTCAAGCATCAACAATAATTTATTTTCCTCTCTTAAACATAGACACAATAAGGATGAGGATGTCTTCCACATTACAAACTTTTTCTATATAATTGAACTAGAAGTCTTAATAATTTTACATATATTTCCTTCTCAAGTACATTTGTTTAAAAACATATATCCATAAGCTATCACTAGCTCTGGCCAATACATGCTCTTTCTTTGGGGCAATTATTGTTCTTCTCACCATAAGATTCTCACCTTCATCTGCTACAAATTGTAGGATTTTTTCTTCTTCCCTGACCTTAACTAATCTCACTCTTGTTGATCTCATTGCTTTCTTTATTGTGCATGATAGTGTATAAATTCAAATGCCTTATTGATGTAAAAAAAAAGAAAAAAAAGAAAAACAATAAAGTATAAAGATTAAATACTAAAACATGGACAATAATTTTTGTAACTAAAATAATTTGTGAACTTGTATTCCAATATACATATTTGAGGGAGAAAAGTATAATTATCTAGGCATGAATACACCATAAATAAAATAATTAGAACCATTTTCCAAATATTAATGTAAAGACTTAAATTAACCATTAACTATTTTATGCTAAGCTCCTAACAATTAACCTTTAACTTTTGAATTTTACTTTTTAACTTTTACATATGATATAAAATTGATTTAATAATTAAATAAAAATTAAATCTTATGTTAAAACACAAGCCCTATGAATCCTTATCACTATTTCCTTCTTCACCATACAAGTGAAATAAACATAAGGTCTCTACGAGGCTTACCATCCTCTATCACCACCAAGGTTGTTGTCTCTTTGAAACCCTTTTTGTTCATTTGGAAACCATTGTCCATGACTTCCTTGTTTCTCCACTTCACAAGATGATTCTCCCTTTATCGGATCAAGCCTACATCATAGCTTGGAAGAAAATGTTGGCTCTCTTTTCACCCCGACGATCTTACAAAATTAAGCTTTTTTATCTTTTCTTTTTCCTTTAAAGCTAGTTGATAGACATCTTTCATTCTATGAATCCTATGCACACTTAACTCATCTTGTGTGGAAAAACAAATGTCTACAACCATTGTAGCCATTTGTCCATTGATTTCATCATGCTTCACTTGAATGGATAACTTGTAAAACTTACTTGTGTAATCTTGCACACGAAGCTCCTCTTGTCTTAGATATTAAAATATTCTATAAAGGATTTGTGCTTTTAATCCATAGGAAGAAAATATTCTTTCAACTTATTCTCCATATTCCTTCAGGTGAGAGAGAGAGAGAGAGCTTTTAATCCATAGGAAGAAAATATTCTTTCAACTTATTCTCCATATTCCTCCAGGTCTTGTGTGTGTGTGAGAGAGAGAGAGTATTTTTTTTGTCAAAGCATAAATCTTAAATGCTTTGATAAATGTTTACGAACTTAACCCAACATTCTTATACAATATTACTTTACAATACTCAAAAGATCAATATAAAACATTGATCCTTATCATCTTAAAAATTAGTTGTACTATGTAAAAAAGTGACTCTATTTTAACTCTTGATTTATTACAAAATTTTAAACAATAAAAATAAACTATTAAAATAATCTAATTCTTAAACTTCACAATCTATTACACATCTTTATATCTAAAATAATAAATTAAAATTCAATAGGTCAAAATCTCAAGCCACCATCCAAACCACCACCTACTAACATCTAAACCTAAACAACTTTCCATTACACCACATGTCCATACACTTTTTGCTCTTTTATAACTTTTGCTATTAGTTAGTTTATTCAAATGTTAAATTGTTTTTATGATTATTAAAAACTAGAGCTAACTACCAGCCTGGCCACAAATGGCGGACCTCTAAATTTAGAGGCGGGCCCCACACAGCTCGCAAGTTTTCAATATAACATTAAGAAATTCTGCTTAACTTGCAACTAAATCCAACGGAAACGTACGCAAATAAAAGAACAGAATACATATACGTAATGTATATATGTTGACATATATACATGCATTTTTTCATGTGTGTATACGCCCAATTTCAAATAAAATTTGTTTATCCGTTGTGAAGTACAGGTCGATCCGTCTCATCAGCTTTGTTTTAAAAATAAAAAATTAGATATAAAAGCAAAACTTCCAGCGGATTCGTTCATTTCATTTCCCTACATAAGAAAAGAGGAAAACCTTACCTATCAGCTTGGCCGTATTCGATTCTGCAACGTCCCAATTACGGAGGCGAGATTCGAACACGGGATCTCTCAATTGTTAAGGCAAGATTCGAACACCAGACCTCCCACTGACTAAGGTGAGTCGATACGTCTCGTTCTTCAGATCTATTTAAAAACTGAAACCCCTGGAATTGGTTTCAACTGTTATGAGGCCGCAAAGCATTACGCCCCGTTGTTTGTTTCTTCTTTGTTGTTGGTGGAGAACGATCAGTGTGGAAATAGATAATATTGGTATCCCTATTGTTCTACAGGCGGTTGTATGTTTTCTTTTTCTTAATCTTTGTTGAGTAGTGATTTGAAATTTAGGGTTAGCATTTGGCATATGATTAGATGCATGTTGTTTGAATGAATTAAATGTTATAGAAAGCGTAGGAGTTTATAATGTCAGCTAACGCAGCGGTTTCAGTCGGTGGCTGTAGAATCTTATGGAGCGTTTCTGTTGAAGCTTGTGTTGTATTTATCACGATTGTAATTTTCGCTTTTTCATAATATTATTTGATATAAAAGATAAGAAATGCCATCTCAATAGCATGTAATTTTTTTATGGTGAAAAATAAGTGATTAAGTATTTTCCCTGGAAGAAGCCCAAACACTTTCCCATGATGTTTTCTCTGATTTGGAACTCCCCAAACAGGGTATCCGATGAATTATGTTTAAGATTTTCAAAGAGTGATTTCAGAACCACGCAATTGAAATTTTAATCATTGATGGAAGCTTCATACATTTAAATATGGAATATGTTTAAGATTTCCGTACAGTGACGCCAAAATCACATAACCAAAATTTTAACCAGTAGTGTAAGCCTTAGAAATTTTATCGGGCGTTAACTAGTTTAAAGATTCCATCACGGTGATCCAAGAAGCTTGTAGATAAAATTTGAACCACCATTGCTTATAGATTTAATCAGCCTATCTTATGAAATATGCTGTAGATTCTCACTCAGCGATTCCAGAAGCACAAGATCTTGATAATAACCACAGGCAGAAGCATCAAACATTTAGTCAGGGCATCTTATAAAAATATTTCAAAGATTCTCACAGTGATCCCAGAAACATGAAATCAAAATGTTAACTACCAGCGAAAGCCTTGAACATTTAATAAAGGTGTCAAATAAAATAATGTTAAAGATCTTGCACAGTGATCACAGAAAAATGTAATCGAACTCCTAACCACTGGGGGAAGCCTAAAACATTTAAGCATTGTTAGATTCATCAAAATTCTTTTGATTACTTTTCCTTACTGGATATTAAGCACCTTGGCATGACTGAATGTTACTATTCCATCAAAATTATCCAATTCTGCTCTATTTGTTAATATCATAAGATATTCTCGCGTGGTACATAAACATAAATTCAAATATATATCTAAATATGTATGCATACTTATACAAATACATATATGTGTATAATATAGATATATATTATATAGACATATATTTGTAACATAAATACACATATTCACACCCACACATATATAGAGGTGCTATCCTTTAGAGATGGAATTACATGTGTCTATGGATTGGATCAGCTGGTTGGTTTGGAACTGTCTGAGTGATTCTGTCAGAAGTAGTTTCAATAGGAGTGGGTGGAAGTTCACATTGATCTGATGAAATTCAATAGAATGAGAAAATTTAAATAGGAGTTTAACATGGGACTTGTTTTATATATTAGAAAATTGGAAGATATGGTTGATTAACACTTGATGTATAAGGTTTCCTCCATCAGGAACAGGACAGGGATTGTGATAATTCCCCAGCATGGAGCCTGCCCATTATTCTGTTGAAATTGGAGAGCTTGAATGGATTTGCACACTTACTAACGGTCTAAACTTATAGATCCAAAGATCTTTAAATAGATAACATATGTGGATAGATGTGTCTCTTGCATGAGACACGACTCTCCATGACAAACGTTTTGGAGTGTGATCAAATATGGTATATATTTTTAACAGCCTCCCAAAAAGTTTATTTTATCACACAACTTAACTAGATAATGATGGCCATCTATAAATAGGTTTATTAGCCACCCATGTTCAAATGAACAATATTTAACATCAATGCCTTCGTGAAAGTATGCAAACTTATCCTTGTTTTGAACACCCTTGATTCCCTTTGTTCATCATTATCCATAACAAGTTGTCTTTAATAGCTGTATCAATAAAAGAGTTGAAGTCATTTGCAAGGATCTTTGCTATCAAAACTGTCACAGATTTAGCAGTGATCTCTGTGATCAATGCTGCAACTTTTTCAATTCAGCCACGATCTCTGTGATCTATGCTACACCTTTCTACATTCAACAATGATCTATGCAATCAATGCTACAAATTTTCAGATTCAACAACAATCTCTGTGGTCAATGCTACAACTTTTTTAGATTTAACAACAATCTCTACAATCAATGCTATATCTTTTTAGATTTAGCAACAATCTTTGCGATCAACATTACAACCTTTTAGATGTAGCAAAGTTCTTTGCAATCAATGCTACACCTTATTTGACATATATAAATGTGATAACTGCAAATCTCATTCCTCAACATAGATGGAGTTCAAGTGGTCCTTGGTCAAAGGTTTGAATATATGCCCTTTCATGTCTTTGATGCTATAATAAAATTTTCTTGTGGAAAGAAAGAAGAAAAATGTGATACAATAAATAGAGACAAGGCTGACCAAAATAGCCAAATTGTGAAAATAGGTGTAGTGAACAGGTTGTTTTTTTTAATATGTACTACAAGTAATTGTTTCTTATTGCTGACAATGCTTCTTTTCAATCCTTCGTAGCTCCTCAAGGTTGAGCTTGGGCTAATTATGAATGGTTATTATTCCAAACGTCATACCAAAAAGGCAAAAATTTCAAATAGTCTTTTCAAATTCTTATAACCTTATAGGATTATCAAATGTAATTCTCTCTAGTAAGTTTTAGGCTTCCAAACAATTCATTGTGTATACCATTTATAGGATTATCAAATATGATTCTCTCTAGTAAGTTTAGGCTTCCAAACAATTCAATATGTATACCTTTTTTTAATTATGGTGGCAATTATTTAATGATTAGTGGGAGAAATTGATAGTTTATTCCAACAAACCCTTAATTTTTACCATTAGTTGCTTCAGCATACCAAATTATTTTTTAGATGTTGAAATTTCCTATGTTACTCCAAGTTTCTGGGATGGGATAAGGGAACGTGTTTCAGGGACATGGAGGGGAGGGAGGCCATTTTTAGGGAATTTTAGGAGTATGACTATAAAAATAGGGAGAATTTTAAAAAATATAGAAAATGTCATATATTCATATGATAGTTTGGGTTTAGTAAACTACTTAGCACATAAAGCTATGCATCAAAACTTGTGATCATGCCTTCTAATTTAATGGATCATTTAATACTAAGTTCAATTGTGCCCAACAACAATGTATGGAAGAACTGCAGACCACGACTTTCAATTAGGAGAAATCAGGGATTGAGGGGAACTTGAAAGGAATTCTCATTACTCCATACATTTCTCAGTCCCAGTGATCAGCAACTACCCAGGTATGATACTTTTCTTACAACTGTTTGTATGATAGTTGGCTATGTACTAGGAAGGAAAGAAAGACTAGGCAAGCAATATGTGATCTTCTTACTAGCAAGAGGCTATGGGATGAAGGGATTGATTTCAGAAGCGTAAGATGGAATAGGTAGTATGCCTTTCCTGATTGCGTCCTTTCCCCATGGTTTCCAGTGAAAATCAAGATCAGAATGCAGCAAACACAGGTTCTAACACTCTATGCAAATACTTCATGGCCGTATATGACTTTATCTCTAGAGGAACCAAGTATTTAACGTAATGCTTTTGCTATTTTTGTGACTGCATTCATGGGAACACAAGGGATGTGGTAACCAAAAATGACAATATGGATAAAAATTTCCGTAATAAAATTAAGACGATAGAAGATTGAATGTCCTCAACAAAAGCTAGTTAAGTGGACAAGGAACCTATATGAACAAGATTACTATGTGCTGGTCCATATTTAATTTCAATGGCCACTTTTGACTAAAAGTGGCAAGCATGAACAAGCAAGAATATAGATTTATTTTTTCATCATTTTTTTATTTTTTTATTTTTTAATGAAACAAAAAGTGACTGCGCTGTAGGGGATGGCTAGCCATCCTTGAGACAGTCTTACAAATTGACTATGTGCCCTTTTCTTTGAGGCTTCACGCCAACCGTAGGATTTTTCAGAACTTGTCATCACTTTAGCCTTCTGCTAACTTTAAGCACATAGGACCGACATTGTCAGAAGGGACGGGTGTCGCACAGGCGCAATGCCTTGAAGACTAATATCACCGCATCTTGAGACTAAGGTAAAGTGCCAACCGTTAGATTAAATAGGATTTGCAGGCACTTTATGATAACCTTTAAACATATGTCGAACCCGCCAAATACATGTGGCTTCCAAGCGCAATGCCTTGATGCATAGATCGTGATCATCTTTCCGTTGAGGCTTTGCCCTATCCGTTGGATTAAAGTGAAGTTGCATGACATTTGTTATTTAAATAAAAAGGGCTTGCAGGGCATTCAAACTTAGGATAAAGAATTAAAGTGCTAGGACTTTGGGAAATGAAAACATGGCCCTGCTCAACGACAATATCAACACATGGGTCTAAAGGACTTTAAGTGAAAGAGAAAAGTAACTCAAAATTATAACAAGTCCTAAAGACTTTGGGTTTTAGATCCCAATGAACACTGACCTTGATACGTAACAACTAGGGTTTATGCAATATAGAACCCTACTCAGAGTTAGAAACACATGACTTTGCAATTAGGCGATTTTTTTTTTGTTTAGCCCTAACAATGGCTCTAATTGGGGATGAGTGCCTCTTGTAGACATTTCAAGATCTTAGACTCTCAGGGGGAAGCAGACCAAACTTACAGAAAGAAAACTAACCTGCTCACACAACAAAAACAACCAACTGCAGAAGAACAAACTATATATACAACCTACTGTTCATGGATAATGAGACTTCAAGAGAAGTACATTTTCAAAAATTGTCCATGAACTGATAATTCTTGAATGTTTCCAGTCAAATCCTCTAATAAATAAGAGTTCTATCCATACCTTTCATGAATGACATATGGTCCTAACCAGATTGGATCAAATTTTCCATGTTTACCCTTATCCTCCAATCTGACATTCCACATTAACACAAAATCTCCAACATCAAATTTCCTGGGCATTGCTCTTTTATCATACAGGTTCTTGACTTGCAATTAGAGTTTAGCATTTTTTGCAGAAGCTTCCCTCTTGGTTTCATCCAACTCATTCAAGTCATTGATTCTCAATTGCATATCACTATCAATGTCATCACTGTACAATTGCACAAACTTGTACATTTGCATCATATTATTTTGAGGCAATCTAGCATGTATTCCATATACCAAATCAAAAGGAGCACACCCTATTGCTTTTTTGCAAGTTACTTTGTCTGCCCAAACAACCATTGTTAACTTTGAGTCCCATGCCTTCTTATTTTTTTCCAGGACTCTTTTAATGATCTTAAGCAAACTTTTATTGGTAGAATCTGCTTGACCATTTCCTTGTGGGTGGTAGGGTGAAGAATAGGATGTCTGAATACCATATTCAACACAAAAATTTATATATTCTTCTGACCTAAAACACATGGCATTATCTGATACAATTCTCTCTGGGCAACCGAACCTTGTGATAATGCGTTTTAACAAGAACTCCATCACTACTTTACTAGTTGCCCTTTTGGTGGGGATTGCTTCAACCCACTTAGTAAAGTAATCAGTAGCTACAATTATCCAAGAATGTCCCCCACTAGATTTATTGGCTATTTCTCCAATGAAGTCAATACCGCATTGTTGAAAAGGGGCGTGTACTTCCACTGGTGTCAAAGGTACATGCCCAAAGAATTTTAACTTACTAGAGAAGCGTTGGCAGGAATCACACTTTTTTACTAGTTGATGAGCATCTTTGAAATAGTAGGCCACCAGAATCCCGCTCTCAGAATTTTATGTGCGTGGTCTTTGCCATGTAGTGGCCACCACACACTGCATTGTGCATCTCCTGTAAAATTTTGTTTGCTTGTTCCTCATCAACACATTGTAATCAAATCCCTTTAGGATTTCTTCACCACAACTCATCTCTGATTAAGGTAAAACGGATGGCTTGCAACTTTAGGGTTTTCTTCATGTTTTCATCCATGCCTGGCGGACAATTCATTCTTTGCAAATAATAAATAATGTTTTTGTACCAATCACAATGGTCAAGATTGCATATGAAAGGCCTTTGTTCTTCTTCTAATGCATTTATGTGATTTGCATCTAAGTTTGTATTAGCCATTAATTTAGCCAATCCCAGCCCTCTTACCAATTTTGTGATCTGTATTTCAATATTAAACTCCTGGATCCTGTTTATCCATCTGCATCTTTTCCCAAACACTTCTTGTTGTGTGAAGATGTCTTTTACTGTTGCTGAAGGAACATAAGCAATCACTATAGTACCCACCAAATAGCATTTGAAAGCCTTTACAGCCTTTACCAATGCATAGGCTTGTTTCTCATTAATGTCATACTTAAGTTCTCCAGCCTGAAGTGATTTGCTAAAAAAAGCAATAGGCTGTTCAAAACCTTCTTCATTCTTCTGCAATAAAACAACAACAATTGTGTGGCATGATGCAAAAGAAAATATATTCATTGGTTTTGAATAATCAAGAGTTCTTAATACAGGGGCATCCTTAATTGCCTGCTTGATTTCTTGGAAAGCCTGCGTGGCTTCTCCATTCCACTCCATCTTAGCATCTTTCTTTAACATCTTGGAGACAGGTCTACTCTTCTCAGCAAAGTTTGTAACAGAACGCCTCAAAAAGTTCACCTGACCAAAGAAAGATTGTATACCTTTCACATTTTTTGGAAGTGGCACTTTATCAATAGCAACTACTCTTTCTGGATCAATTCTAACCCCTTCTTTTAAAACAATATGACCCAATAACTTACCTTCAGTCACCCCAAAAGTACATTTTTTAGGATTCAGAGAAATCCCAAACTCCATAGCTCTTTTGAAAATCTTTTCCAAATGTTCACAATGTTACTCTTCTTTTTTAGAATATACTATGAGATCATCTTGATAGACCTCTAAGAATTTCTGCAATAAGTCTGAAAAGGCAACATCCATAGCCCTTTGAAATGTGGCCCTAGCATTTATCAGGCCAAAAGGCATTCTGACATAAACATATGTCCCCTAGGGTGTAGTGAATGCAGTTTTGAATTGTTCTGACTCTTCAACCATTATCTGGTTATATCCAGAGAAGCCATCCATCATGGACATCAACTCACAACCAGTAACCCTCTGCAACATGTTTTCCATATTAGGGACTAGAGCATAATTATCTTTGAGGGAATACACATTTAAATTCCTAAAATCCACACATAACCTAATGTCTCCATTCTTTTTTCTGACAGGAACTAAGTTTGAAACCCAGGAAGAATGTCTGATAGGTTTAATTATCCCTGCATCCTTCAACTTCATCAGTTCCTGCTCCATCTTGGGTCTTAATGTGGGGTTTATAGGTCTTTTCTTTTGTCTGAAAGGCTTAGCATCTTCTTTCAGAAGGATCTCATGTTGGAACAAGTCTTCATTGTATGCTTTAAGATCATCATAGGTCCATGCAAAAACCTTTTTGTATTTCCTCAATAAGTCAGTTAGATCCCCTGTCACCTTGGGTGACAATTTCTTCCCGATAAATAAATTTTTAGGAACCTCAGCCGTTCCTACATTCACTTCCTCCAAATCCTCAGGCTTATTCACACTTTTAGCAGAATATGGCTTGTCTTTGTTGTCAAAAGCTCTTCCAAGCACAACCAATCCGTTTGGAACTTTGTTTGACTTTAAATGTAAAACTTCCTTACCTAAGATAGCCTCTTTTCCATCTAGGGTTTCTACATATCCACTAAAATCTATTTCCTTGTCTCCAAAGTTTGTCTCATAGTGCAGAAATCTCAAAATATCTACATCATCATCAAAGACTTGCCAACTCTCAATATTATCTGGTATTGAAGGCCTAGATTGAACCTCTATTTTAGAGATTCCAGCAAATGTAACATCTTCTGGCTTCAAAGCAATGTTTGCAAGCAAGTCAGCCATTCTATTTTGGCTTCTATCCATCTAGTTAATACCGAATGCATCAAAATTCTCTAGTTCATCCTAGACAACATTTCTGTATTGCTTTAATCTTTGATTTTTTGAAGCATATTTGGATCTAATTTGAGATACTACCAATTTAGAATCTCCAATCACTCTGAGACATTTAATTCCATGTCTTGAAGCCAATCCTGATCCTATGAACAAAGCTTGATACCCTGCAACATTATTGGTACATGTAAATAATAGTGTGAATGAGAATTTGAATGTCTTACCAGTAGGAGCTATTAACAAAACTCCAGCACCAGCTCCCTCCCTAGAACTAGCACCATCAAAATACATAACCCATAACTTATTTTGTTTTGATAAATTACTTTCATCCTCAGATAACAATGTAGGTTGAAACTTTCCTTCAACCTCTTTGTCTTGCACTTGGAAAGATCCCATCTCAGTGTCTAGAAAATAGTTCATGTTATCATCTTCTTCTTCCTCAATCATGTGAGGAGTTCTGGTTTTTCTGGACACCTTGATATTTACACCAGCAATATTAAATGTAGCAAAAGATAGATCACACTGAATACTTCCCCCCATTGAAGCACTCCATTTTCTTGATAACAACATTCCATATTGAGGGGGATTGTCCACAACTAGAACACTCATTATTAGTACCTTACCTGGGTATGCAGCCAGCTTATAAGGCAAGGCTTTGATAGTACCAATAACGGGTACTTATCTAGAATCCATACCCTGACATCTTGCATGGGGTGTATCCACTTTTAATCCCATTGACTTCATCACCTCAGCAGGCATGACAATATTAGATGCTCTAGAATCTATCATACAACTCTTTAACATCTTTCCATTTATTACTAAAGTCAGGAAAAAGAGATCAACATTCCCCAAAGAAGTACTAACAAATTTTGTATCCAAATAAATTTGAGGAATCTTTGAAACAAGTTCATCAGACTCCTTTGGCTTGTTTGTAGATTTATCTTGTGGATCTGCAATTTTCTTGTTCTCTTCTGGTCCAAGAATCTTTGTAGAACTAATACCTTTTACCCATGTTAAAGCTTTCTTTTTATGTTCACCGATTCTCATCATTTCCAATAAAGGAACCTTGACAGTAATTTGGGACAGGAGTTGCCCCATATCAACAGGGGTATATTTCATATCAGATACATCTTGCTTTTCATTTACACAATCTTTATCCTCAACTTGAGAGGCCAATTTGGGCTCATTCCTCTTTTGTTGTTTACTTTCCTTTTGAGGAGGAACAAGATTTTCTAGTGCTTTTGTCTTTTCTTTGTACACAATATTCGGGCCGGTAGGCTTATTTGCTTTTTTAACCAAAACTTTCTTGGCACCCTCAGCTTGCTTTTCTTTTTCTTGTGGCTGTTTGGTATTTATTTTGGTTTCTTAAATAAAAATACTTGCAGGTTTTCCATCTGCAGTCCCAACTATTCTATTTCTTAAGTTATAGTTACCCCTTGCTTGGGTAACCATGTTGGCTGTAATTTGAGCAATTTCCTCATCAGAGGGTCTTCTAAAAACAAGGGCTTCCTCACCTTCTCAACATTGCACCTCATATTATCAATTTCCCACGCTTTATGTCAGAATCACTCTGTTGTTAATATCTTCCTTCTCTGCTTAGTGAGCCAGATCCAAATTGTTTTTTAGTCTCATCATCAGAGACCACTTCATCCAACAAATGTGAAGAAGCCATTGCACAACCACTATCATCATACAATTCATCCTCATCATCGCCTTGATCGTCACTTGCAGATACTTTTGAAGCAATAACACAATAATCAGGGTTGTGAGGGGATTGACATACCATGCACCAAGAATTGTCATTGCACATGTTAACAGTGGCTTTATGTAAAGGGTTAGGGGTTATGTCATCAGGTTTGTCTCTCTGCTGTGGGAGAATAGGCTTCCCATCTTTCCATTGGGCAGTATAGGGATAGTTCTGCATCCTAGGCTGTCGGTTGAAATTTCCATAGGATGACTTGTCATTATTTGGAGTCCTATTGTTCTTACTCTCTCTAGGCTTTAAATCCTTCAGAGCACTTAGAATCTGCTTTAGACTATCCTCTCCCTTAGGTTTAGCATTTGAGGGCTTGTCTGATTCTTTTTTGTTAAACCTTGTTGGCTTCCAATCTTGCCTTCTACCCACTTTCCCTGACACTCTTCTGTTTGTTTCAATGTTAACTGCTATTTTGTATGCTTCCCTAATATTTATAAGGTTCTTATCTCTAAGAAGATATCCCATTTTTGCATCAAAAGCATTCAAATAAGTTGCGAGACATACCTTATCATCCAGTCTCATCACTTGAAATAGTTTGTGCATAGCTCTTTGGAATCTTATGTTGAATTCAACTACCTCTTCTTTTGGGTTCTTCTTGATGTTGTTGAACTCATTCAACATAAAACCTTCATTTGTCTTATCAGCATATTGATCCTTGAAACAATCTTTAACTTCATCCATGGACCCTAGACAATCATGAGGCAGTCCTCTAAACCAATCCCTAGCATCTTTAGTTAGTGATTGAACAAACAATTTCATCATCACATCATCATGTCCAATCTCATAGTCATCCATCATGTCAATAAACTTCTTTAGATGTTCTTCACATGTTATAACATTATTGCCAACAAATTTTGGAAGTTTATCTCCAATTTCTTTTGGAATTTCATTGGGATAACTAGGAATACCAAGGAAGATAAATTGTCTATACCTTTCTGCATAGACTGGTGTCTTTTGGATTGAATTGGTACCTTGAGAAGTTGATGCTTTAACATTAGATGTGGTAGCACTCCCAGGGCCAGCGGGTGGTGGTATATTTGTTGCTGGATTCACTTGTATTCCAGCATTTGCATCAGGAGCTGAGGAAGCAGTAATAATAGGAGGACCAGAGGCTTGCCTGAGAAATTCAATCTTCTTTTTCATTTCCAGAGCAGAAGCTTCCAATTTTGTTTTCTCTAGCTCCTTGGCTATAATCTCCTTCTCCCTCTTAGCTCTTTCTAGTTCAGTGTCCAATTTGAACATCGGATCCACTGGAACTCCTTTATTTACAGGCTCATTTATTTCAATTCCTACAACTTTCTGCTTACCTTTATCTTTAGGCTTTTGAGTATTGTACAATTGTTGGACAATAGGTTCTTGTTCAACCTTTGCAGGCGCAGCAACAGAATTGATTAGCTCCAAATCTAGCAATTGCCTTTTCAACTGTTCGGATTTGATTTGAGCTTGTCTAACCCTATCCTCCTCTTTATCTCTTCGTTGTCTTATGGCAATTTGCTCATGGACTCTCCTTTCCAATTCATCAACTTCTTAAAAAATTTCCTCAGAATCTGGGAGAGTTGTTTCAGATTCAGAAGTTTCTTCACGGATGGCTCTTTCTCTTTTGTGATTGTGGGCATGAGGCCTGTCTGATGAGGGAGAGCTCGGATAACTAGGAGCAATCCTATTCTCTTCACCTCTGCTTTTACTTCTAGACCTTCTTTCATGTCCTTGAGGTTTACTATGGACTATCTTCTTGGTATACCTTGGTCCATCCTCACCTCTCACTTTGAGAATATTAATCACCATACACACCCAATCCCAAATCTGCACCTTCTTCAATTTCTGATGCATTTCTCTGCTGATTGGGTGGAATGGGATTCTCTACCCTAGTGTTCCTCTTTTGCCTCCAAATTTGAGGAGTAGTCCTATCAACACTTTCATTCATTTGTTGACCAGCTCTGGAAGTAGATGGAATCTCACCTTCTAACTTATCCTCAGGACGATTCTTCATCCGGGATCTAGTATTCTTATAACTCATAATTAGATGATGTGTATGAAATAATGATTTATTACTCAACACTGCTGCTGAGATTTCTTTGAGTCACCACCCAACACTTGGTTGAGAAAATACACACTAATTTTCAGTAATATGAATTGTACAACAAAGGAACTTCACAGGACATAAGATAACAACAAGGGGCTAAGCAAATCCCAACCAATTTTCAATGGTAAAACAAATCCCTGGGACAAGCAAATATAACTTTGTACTTTCAATGGTCAACTAACTGGTTTAAAATAAGTAAGCATGAGTCTAGCTCAACTTGAAAAACCTTGCGTTACTTATGACAACTTAATTCCACTCCCCAGCAAAGTTGCCATTTTGTTGGTTGTTTTTTATGCTGAAATGACTGAACAACAACCTTTTCACTTTCTGACAGAATTTAAAGAGAAGCCAACTCCAACTACTATTCAATGGAATGAAAAGGACCAACTAACAAGCATGCATAACCATACTTCTACACTTTAGGTTCTGCAAAACCAAGGGGGCGGGGGGGGGGCACCTTTTAATACCTTCAAATATTCAATGTGGTATTAAACAAGTAGGAATCTCACACAAGCTCAACACAACCGGGAGATACTAGATAACTTGCTAATTACCCAAAGAACATCAACCATGAAATGGAGCATGAGATAGATAGAACACAACAATCTCATAGAAACATAGGATGTATTGGATTTTATGTTTGTGTTTGTAGAAACATAGACAAGATATAACTAGACATGCATCAATATGGAAACTATTAGTCTTTGATCAGTGCCTTATCCATTGGGCAATACTCCCAAAACAAATACAATATGCAAAAGTCAATTATTATCAGAGATTCCGGGCCATAAACACAACGATCCCCAAACCCATACTAATAAAATCCTAGTGTATACCAAGATGAACCTATGCATTAATTAGAGCATCATTTAAAAACTCTAAAACAACTACATAAACATAGATAAGCTCTATGCTAGTGAATTAGAAAATTCATAATTCATAAGATAAACACCATAGGAGAGATTGAAATTTGGACCTTTGTATTAAGTGTAAAGAATCATACTTCTGTACACAAGATGTAATCAGAGACAACCACTTCAATAATAAGCTACAGACCTTCAACTTTATTTCTAATCTTGAAAACCTATCTAGTACAATTCCGCTATATCCCCTGACTGAAAACTTTACATATGCTTACAAAACTCAACTTTCCAGCCCTTTTTCAATGGCCCTGGGAATCCTTTTATAGAAGAGGATTGCAACAAGCTACAGATAAATTGGATAAAGGACAGAATGCATGACTCATATAAAAGACAAATACACAAGCGAAGTGATAACCACTTTGTTACAAGATATTTTCAAATATTTTGTTTTCTGACCGCATGATCCTTGCAACTGCCATAAACTTGTTCTGAGCCTGCCATAACTTTCGCCTTATTTGAAATTTCGCGACCCAACGGTTCAGTGGATTTGCTTTTACAGAGAAACCAAGTTTAAAACAGGACCGTAGATCTCAGCAACATCTCATCACATCGTGCGGCTATCAGCAGTTGACAAGACTACAATCCACTTGCACACGTGTCCATCGGGTGCAATGCCTTGAAGACTATCTTTCCATCACCTTTTCCTTGAGGCTTTGCGCCAACCGTCACATTAACATTAACTTAACTGCACATTAATTTTACCCTCAGCTTCGTAATTGCAGGCCCCACAAACTTATGAAGGACACGTGGCCACCAGGCGCAATGCCTCAAAGATTATCTGTTATGCATCTTGTGGTTAAGGCTTTACGCTCACCGTTAGATTTGATTTAACTTGACCACAGATTACTTGACCACCACTTTAACTGACCGCAGGTCCCACCTCTCGGATAGGACACGTGTCATACAGGGGCAATGCCTTAATGACTAAACATCTTACATCTCTGATTTGAGGCAATGCGCCAACCGTTAGATCCTTTTATTAGAATGTTTCCATTTTAGATACTTCCGTTTCTTAATGCTCTGCATATTTAGATAGTTGCTAAATATTGTATCTCACGGTTTTGTATATATGAGCTTCGCTCATTGTAAATTATTATCAATACATACAAAATATTTTGTTCATAATATTTTATGGTATCAGAGCGAGGTTAAAACTTTCTCGAAGAAAATTATAATTTTGTTTCTGAAATTATCTGTGCAATTTTTTTCGAAATCGTTCCCTCTGGGAGAGACTGCAAAAATCGCAAAGTTTTTTCGGGATCTTCATTCGCGGCTCTTTGGTCCCGAATCTACTGCTGTCGTGTTTTTGTGAATGCGACGTGTTTGTCTTGTCTACACGACCTGTGCTCTGTGTTGTTTTCAGCGCGACCTAGGCGCGACCTCCATCCACAATTCGTGACCTGTGTTCTACGTTTGCAGTTTGTCTGCGACCTATTCTTCTCTGTTCGCGGCTTGCTTGTCTTCAAGCGCGACCCGCATTACTTGTCTACGATCTGTTCTTCTATGTTTGCGATCCGTGTTCTATGCACGTGGCTCTGCAAGTGACTGGGCTCTCTCTTCGAATAAACTCTTTAGAGGCGGCTATTCTCTGCAACTCTCGGGCTCCTGCTTGTCGTTTTCTCTTAAACCAGAGCCGTTTTTGTTTCGAAACCCTAATTTTCGGGATCTGAAAATTTTTTTGATAACATATTTGTGGTGGGTTTCTCGAGATCTTATCCGGGTCTTCGTGAGAATTCTGTGGGTACCTCGTTTTCTGTGTCTCAATTTTTGAGCCAGCGGATTTGAATTTTGACTTCAGATTCTTTCTGGGTTTTCTGTCTACTCTTCTGGGTACCTATCGAATTTTTCTAGGTCAGTCTCCAAGCTGCCTTGAAATCCGTGCACATGGGATCTTTGACCAACTTGATGTTGGAAAACAGTCAGCGTTTTAATGGCAGCAATTATAACACTTGGAAGCAGCGAATGATAACCATCTTTGAGTACCGTCGTCTGGATGCACTTGTTCAGAGTTGCGTCCGACCTCCGTCCAAGCAGATCAGGATAAGTTTGATGATCGGAATCGAGAAGCTGTTATGTTTCTCAAGCTATCTGTCACAGATGATCAGTTGCCTCAGATTCCCTCTGGCAAGTC
>MU227294.1:297409-334023 GCA_018584345.1 Thuja plicata
TAGACAACTAGTGGGCAGCCTCATTTATCTTACTGCCACCAGACCTGACATTAGTTTTGCGGTAAGCTACATATCCCGCTTTATGACAGCACCTAAGGCTGATCATTGGACAGCAGCAAAACGTGTCCTACGCTATGTTAGTGGCACTTCTGATTATGGTCTTTTGTACACTAGGAGTTCTGATCCTACACTATGTGGCTACACAGATTCAGACTGGGCCGGTTCTGTTGATGATCATAAGTCTACCGCTGGGTATGTGTTTAATTTGGGGTATGGTGTTGTTACTTGGACCAGTAAGAAGCAACCGGCGGTGGCTCTGTCACCAACCGAAGCAGAGTATCGAGGAGCAGTTAAGGCAGCTTGTGAAGCAGTTTGGCTTCGGCGGATGCTGGCAGATATGCATGTCCCTCAGTCAGGACCGACTCCTCTATTCTGTGATAATCAGGGAGTACTCAAACTGGCCAAGAATCCGGTCTTCCATGAAAGAACCAAACATGTTGAAACTCATTGTCATTACATTCGTCAGCTCGTTGAAGACAAATCTTTTCAGTTGTTGTATGTGCCTACATTAGAGCAGTCCGCAGATATCTTCACCAAGTCTCTCGGTCCTGATAAATTTGTAAAATTCAGGGAAGCAATTGGTATTGTTGATAGATTGAGCATTATGGGAGGGTATTAGAATGTTTCCATTTTAGATACTTCCATTTCTTAATGCTCTGTATATTTAGATAGTTGCTAAATATTGTATCTCACGGTTTTGTATATATGAGCTTCGCTCATTGTAAATTATTATCAATACATACAAAATATTCTGTTCATAATATTTTACCTTTCATATGTATCAGCCCTTTAACCATCATTGTCTTCGAAACACAGGTTCCACTGACCTCCACGTGGTGTACAACAAATGGCTCTGAGAAATCCCCTTTTGTTTTTTGACCTACGCTGACCGGGCCCACCTTGTACACGTGGCGCAAGGGCGCAATGCCTTAATGGTTAATCTGATTGCATCTTCACGTTAAGGCTTTGCGCTGACCGTTGGATCAAATAAGACTTGTGTTAGTTTTAATATCTCCTTAATCGTTGAGCATGGCCCGCCATGTGCCACGTGTCACTTAGGCGCAATGCCTTGAATGTTAGATCAGACAAATCTTTTCTCTGAGGCTTCACGCCAACCATAGAATTTTTCAGAACTTGTCATCACTTTAGCCTTCCGCTAACTTTAAGCACATAGGACCTACGTTGTCAGAAGGGACAAGTGTTGCACAGGCGTAATGCCTTGAAGACTAATATCACCGCATCTTGAGACTAAGGCAAAGCGCCAACCGTCAGATTAAATAGGATTTGCATGCACTTTATGATAACCTTTAAACATGTGTCAGACCCGCCAAATACACGTGGCTTCAGGCGCAATGCCTTGATGCGTAGATCGTGATCATCTTTCCGTTGAGGTTTTGCACTATCCGTTGGTTTAAAGTGAAGTTGCATGACATTTGTTATTTAAATAAAAAGGGCTTGTGGGGCATTCAAACTTAAGATAAAGAATTAAAGTGCTAGGACTTTGGGAAATTAAAACATGGCCCCGCTCGACGACAATATCAACACATGGGTCTAAAGGACTTTAAGTGAAAAAGAAAAGTAACTCAAAATTATAACAAGTCCTAAAGACTTAGGGTTTTAGACCAATGAACACTGACCTTGATACATAACAACTAGGATTTATGCAATATAGAACCCTACTCAAAGTTTGAAACACATGACTTTGCAGTTAATCGATTTTTTTTTTTTGTGTAGTCCTAACACCTTCTCCATTCTCTTGTGAATAAATCTTTTACACCTTACTAGATTTGACATATCTTGTTTTTCATTTTGCTACATTCTCAATGTTTGTAACTATCATTCTTCCTTTGACAATTTCTTTTGCAACAACCAAGCTTTGATACCAAAATTTTAAACTGTAGAGCTTGAATAGATTTGCATGCTTGCTAAACTTTTAGATCCAAAGATCTAAAATAGACAATATATGTGGCTAGACGCGTCTCTTGCATGGGACATCACTCTGATAAATGTTTTGGATTGTGATTAAAAATGGTTTATATTTTTAGCATATACACGAATACAATAACATAACTGGGTTGCTTTCAAGACAAAATTAATTATCAACATTTATGGGATTCAGAATCATCTAGTTGGTAGCATGCAATCAAAAGTGAGAGATCCAGTGATTACTAGACTGAGCTCTACATAGGTGTAATTGAGTTGTCAGTTGAATACAAGTTTTTTCAGTGAATAAGCTTTCATAAATATAATAAATACAACTCATAATATTATACCATTTTTTTGCGGTGAGTCTAGTTTTGTTGACAAAAGTGCTTTAGAAAGCATTATTGCTATAAATTGTATAATATATGGATGCTCAAATGAACATTTGAGGCTTCTGTCTTGGAGAGGGAATTTTCAATTCTTAAACCATATAAAGCAGTTCTGTCACATGGAATTTATTCTCAAACAAAAATGCCATGACATGCGATTAATATTATATGCATCCACACTAGTAACATTAATTACATCCATCACACTGTTTAAAATATTAAAAAATAAACTTAGCTCTGCAATATGGTGATGAATTTCAAAGTTGATCCTCATTAAATTGTGCTTAGTTTATTCTTTCAGGTCTGAAATAATTTTTGTTTCTCATTGAAGACAGCAAAATTTCGTACGGATCTCCACTTTTTAGTTTTTCAAATACTTCGAGGCATGTATATGATACATGCCGGCTTCCTTTGGTTTATCCTAAACTGACTTCCTACCGTTCTCGTTGTCAGTTGATTATTATGAAATATTCTCTTTTCCTTGGTCAAACATTGGCTTTAAACCGTTCCCTGATGATGGGTACAGTAGAGAGACCTGAAATGTTGCTGGTTGGACCTTTAATTGTGTACACGATATGATCCAGAGGATTGACAAATTGATACACTGCAAATAATCTGCTTTCAAATGAAAAATATTATTCATAGATCTTGAAAAATTACTTGGAGCAGTTTAATTCTTTGGACAGACTGTGCATGGAGCTGGAAATTACATGGTCACACTGTACTCCGTTTTCAATTTCTCGATGGATAATGCATTGCTTTTCTAGCAGAAAATTAAGTAGGGCAGTTCCTACATCAATAGTTGTCATGGAGAATGCAAATTGCTGGTTCCACTAGTAATTTTCCATCCAAATCGTATCTATGTTGATATATTGTGCTTTAGGACTTTTGAATAAAACTGTTGTCAGATGAGATTTTCAACCATGTATAAATACCATGATTGTTTTGAAGCTTACATTGCTTTCTTGGAATTTTACTGTAACATATGGAATTAACATCGCTTTTTTATGCTTAGTCCTTATTCATGGCTTCTCTATAGATCAGTGTAATCTATAGTGGCAGCAAGGGGTGGCCCTGACGCTAAGCACCGAATAGCAAATAAAATATATATGCAATATTAAGGAAGCCCAACAATCGGCAATCTATTTGAATTCATAACAATTACGATACAATAAGTAAGGCACGTATTTATTGAATGAATGATATTAAGTAAGGATTTGTCACATCCCCACCATGAAAGTTGTCAATGCTCAGAAAGTTGTCTATTTATAAGACTTAATGATTTTCTGTAGGAATTAATATATTAAGCCAGTAATTATCTTCATAGAAAAGATGAGAAGGCAGTGATCATCCTAATTGAAAAACAGCGTATTAACTAATACTAAAGCAACAACTAATTAATACACAGCGGTAGAATACATGGGCAGTGATCATCTTAAATAAAAGGCAGTTAGTTAACTAAAGCAGCAATTAACTAATACCTAAAGCAGCGATTGGTTTTGGAGAGGTAGCATTAAGAGATTAGTTTTGAAGAGGCATCATTAAGAAGAGTTATGACTGTTCTTAAAGGTCAGCATATTCCAAAGGTTGTCTTTCTTCATAGAGACATAAAGGTGTAAAATGTAGAAGAACTCATTGGAAGAAGGCATCAAGGAAGAAAACAAAATAAATATATATAGCATTCAATAACAGTATTCTGATTTAGATTGGTATGCATGAGAATGTAAATATCTTTGACATGTGTGCTTAGTAATATGTAATGTGGTTAGACATCTATATTCTTTAAGATATCATTAACTAAGATATTAATAAAGTTTTGTCAATCAACTGTGTTTCTTTAATTAATAAATAAGTTTATCTATTTCTTATTCCCACAAGCAATCATCCGTGAATGGAGGAAAAATGTTAGGGAGAGGCAATAGACCAGTTCCCTCGAATTAAGTAGGCTACCACAAATGGATGGCATTGTCTTAGTTGGATGTTCCAGCCATTTATGGCCCAAGGGGTGAGTTGTCTTAGTTGAATGCTCTGTGCTCTTGGGATTAATTGGGCTGAACAATCTTCCTCAATAACTCAGGCTCCCTCAAATTAAGTAGGCCACCCCAAGTGACGTAATTGTCTTAGTTGGATAATCCTGCCATTTGTGGGCCAAGGGGTGATTATCTTAGTTGGATGCTGTATATTCTTGGACTTAGTTGGGTTGAACAATCTGTAGACACCCTTTGTGGTTTTCCCTTACTGTGGTTGATTATGGGAAATAAAACTATTGATGCCTTGGTTCCTAAAGTTAAAAAAACTATTGCATGATTTATCTAAATAGGTTAAGATGATTTTTAGTGTATATGCACTCATATTTGTTGTTGGGCCCCTAACCCTAGTAGAAATAATTGGTCTCATGAATTATATTTCAAATATTGTCTAACATGATTGGAGGATCTAAATAGGGATTAATCTTGATAAAGAAATTTTATATGGTAAAGATATAATTCTAATTATATTATGTCTCTTATTTTAATTGAACTTGTGATTTTAGGGCAAGATTTGGGATCTCCCTAAAAGGGGACAAAGTATTATGGTGTGGTCGTGTTCACAAAAACCATTTAGAGTACATATATATTTTTAAAATATATAGTAATGCCCACAAATTAAACTATTAAAAACTTATACAGAAAGTATATAATATTTACTATACTTTTCAAAGTATAAACAAAACAAAAGATTACTGAATAATGAATGATGATTTTTCCACAAGTAGAATCAAAAGTTAATATAAATATAAAATACACATTATCCTTTTCAAAACAATAGTAAACAAATAATGCTTAAATAAAAAGAAAGTGAACATTGTAGATGAAATAAAATAATTCTTATATAAAAGTTAAATCTTATATGTCCATGTGTATGTAGTCAATAAAATAGCTGTCTTTTTTCATCTAGTTGCTTACCTATTCACATGTCTGTGTGTTTGTAGGAGTTTAAACTTTATAGGTAAGAAAATTAAATTATCATGTAACAATAAAATAGCTCTTAAATAAAGTAATAATTTATTTATATTAAAATAAATCTGATTTGTATTCTTCTCATTTTGGTTTCCCTTTTCTAAGATTTATTTGTTGTTCTTTTTATTATTAAATCTTTTATTCAATATTATGGACCATAGTTGGAAAACTTGGACTCGGCAAAAACTAGCCAAGGCCTGAAAAAAAATTCAGGAAAAACTCGGCCAGTTTTTGGAAAAACTCGGGAATTGAAAAAACTGCTTAAAATTTAATTAGAAATGCATTTTTTTGCAAAATTCAATGAGAAGATGCATCCAATGAGTCAATTACTGAGAACACAAAAGAAACAAACTGAGTCTAGATATATTTAAACGCAAAGTGGGACAAAATCGCATTCTCATGAGGAATGTTGATGGCTTGAAGCAAAATAGTAAATAGTTTCTGTAAAACTAAAAGTAAATACATCTTTACAAATTTACAACTACATCTTCCTCTTCCCAGCTCTAGTAAAAAGTAAGGGAGAGGTACAACTAGAGGGTCTAGTCCTAGAAGCCTGCACTGGGCGTGACTCTGTTGTTATATGAAGCCTAATTAGACTCGGAGGTTAATTTTTCCCCACTTCTATTGGTGCAATTTCCCCCCAGAATTTTTCAACAGGGGTTTGGGGGCAGTGCCCCCAAGATGGGGTCAAGGGGCAGCGCCCCACGAAGCCAAAATGACTTCAATAATTGGACAAAGGTGTCGAGAGTTTTTTTCCCCCTCAGCATAAAAATAAACTTGATTGTGCTGTTTTTTTTGCTTTATGCGGTTATGCACTGTGGCGGCCGAATTTTTCCAAAAGGGTAGAAGCCAAGTCACTGCAAATAAAAAACAAAATGAGAAAATGCTGTTTATTTTAATGCTATTGCATAGGTGTGGGCGATTTTTTTAAAGTTTTTTTTAAAAAAAAACTCACAAGTTTTTTCTAAAAACTCGTCAAGTTTCCCCTACAAGTTTTTCCCTGAAAAACTTGGCAATTACTCAGCGAGTCTTGCAACTATGTTATGCACTGTAGAAACCATGTGTACACTAAATAATTTGTTTTTTTTAACATATTTTAATATATAAAATAACCTATAAAACTATTGAAACTAGCATAGATATATCACATCTTATAAATGGATATATTTAAGATATTTATGCTGAACTTGAAATTAATATCTATTGTTATATTTTAGATAAATGTATTTAAGATATCTATGTTAATATTTTTTCTCCCTCAGATTAATTTTTTTGTAACACTTTCCACTCTGTTTTTCTTCCTTTGCAGGTAGATATTTTGTTAACTCACTAGTATTGGAGCTTACAGTGGGACTCTACACTTCTAAAGACATTTGCAAGTTGCAACCTTAATGGGGGGCATTTGTGATAATGCAGATGTTGCCTCAACGGAATTAGAGCATTCTGCTTGCTTAGAGGAGAAAGGTTTAATTAGTTCCACAGATTCTCATGTCGAGAGCTGTGTTCTCAGTTCTGATGGTTGCTCTGAAAATGTACGTGACTCGGAACCAAAAGATCTTTCCGTTGGAAACAATGTATCTACAACTACAGGTGAAACAGAAAATTCTCCTCTAAAATTGGGAAAGAAGCCTCTTATTGCAAGTGTTTACAGATCAGATGTTGTCCAAAGTAGAGCAGAAGAGGGTGTGTTTGGAATGGTAACTAGAGTTGCAGGAGATTCAGACTCTTCAGATTCTGATAGTGAAGAAGATGATGATGCTGAATCTGTTTCAGGAGATCATGCTCGTGTAGTTTGGTCAAATCTTGTCGAGACAACTGAGAAACTTGAAGATCTTGTTGTAGTTGATAGGAGCTTTATGCATGGTGATATTGTTGCATCTATTTCAGATCCAAAAGGACAGACAGGTACAGTAGTCAGCATTGACCTTTTTGTTGACTTGAAGATGCCGTCTGGAGAAATTAAAACAGATGTCCCTAGCAGGAAGCTGAAACGGATAAGAGCCTTCACAGAAGAAGATTATGTACTTCATGAATCTTGGCTGGGCCGGGTTGTTGAGGTTGTAGATAATGTCACAGTTTTGTTTGATGACGGTTCAAAGTGTAAAGTAATGAGGGCAGACCCTGACCGCCTTACGTCAGTTTCTAAGAACGTTTTTGAAGATACAAACTTTCCTTATTATCCAGGTCAGCGTGTACGGGCTACTTCTTCAGTTGTTTTCAAGAATGCTAGATGGCTCCGAGGTACATGGAAGGCATCTCGGATGGAGGGTACAGTCAGTAATGTTGAGGCGGGTTCAGTATATGTTTACTGGATTGCTGCAGCAAATCCTGCATCTACTATGAAGTCAACAAGTGTCCCTGCAGATATGCAAGACCCTAAACATTTAAAGCTTTTGTCTTGTTTTTCATATGCAAATTGGCAACTAGGTGATTGGTGTTTCCTTCCAATATCTGGAAGGAAATCGGGCATAAATTTCCCTGTCAAGCAAGATGCCTTACCAGATAAAGACACAGAATTAACAACAGACTCTGATAACTTGCCTGCTTATGATTTATCTTCCCATGATACTTCAGGTTCAGTACAGAATGGCACCATACCAGCACAGGATTCTACTGGCCTTGGATCAAAAATTATGACACATTCACACCGCAAGAAATATCGTAAGCGCAGAGTGAAACGTGATAAAAAACTTCCCAAGAAAGATGATGTTCTTGAATCAGCACTGCTTATTGTTAACACGAAGACAAAGGTTGATGTACTTTGGCAAGAGGGTACAAAGTCATTTGGAGTAGATTCAAAGGTCTTGTTTGCTGTTGATAATCTTGGAGAGCATGATTTCTGGCCTGAGCAATATGTGCTAGAGAAGGGTTCCGATGAGGATGGAGAAGATTCTCAAACTAGACGCATAGGAGTTGTGAAAACTGTGGATTCAAAAGAACGTACTGCCCTAGTAAGGTGGCAGAAATCTGTGTCACGACCAGAGGATCCTCGAGAGTTCGACAATGAAGAGATAGTGAGTGTTTATGACCTAGTTGAGCATCCAGATTACAATTATTTTATTGGGGACATTGTGATACGGCTCCCCCCTGCAGAAGAGGTATCACACGTGTCTGATGCTGTTAAAATGTCAGTTGATGAAAAAGAATGTGAAATTGAGGCAAAGATTGATAAAGATTGTGAGATTGAGTTAAAATGTGGGGAGTGTGTTAAATCAGATCCATCATCAGAACAAAGAAGTTTGAAAAAGCGACAAAAGACTAATCTTGGTTCCGATTTTGAGGATCACATTGATGATGATAAAGAAATTGACATTCAGACAAAATGTGTAAGTGATACCAAAAGTATGGATGCTTCTTTGCAGCAGGGGGCTTCAAGAAGGCGTTGCAAGTCTAAACTTGAT
The DNA here is from genome assembly GCA_018584345.1 of Thuja plicata. NCBI lineage: Eukaryota > Viridiplantae > Streptophyta > Pinopsida > Cupressales > Cupressaceae > Thuja > Thuja plicata. Next base: position 306,182 of record MU227294.1, read on the forward strand.
GCAAAGGTTGAAGATATGGATTTCTCGTGGATTGGGAATATTATAGGTGTTAGAGATGGGGAAATTGAAGTTATGTGGGCAGATGGAACAGTTACAAAGGTAAGTGCTCTTTTGTTTTTCTTGTATCTATTATGAGGTTAATTTTTTTTAATCTCTCTTCTTAGATTTGCTTCATACTGTCGCAACGGGTGGTGCCTAATGCTTTGTTGTGAATTTTTTATGGGTTTTGTGGTTGACTTTTTTTCTATTTTTATTGTCATATTTTGTGCCAAAACATTTTTTCATGAAATGTGTAATAGTAGAGAATTCCAACTTCAAGTAGGATTACCAGTTCTGCAACTGTCCATTTGCAGAATTTTAAATTGTAAATTTGTTATGTAGATAAAGGATTGGGACACTATTTCTTTCTGTTTAATGTTGCCATAGACTGGTGAAGAAAAGTCATTAGTCACTTAAGTCTTGAACTTCATCCAAATGATATGCAGAATAGAAACTAAGGTGACCGCTAAGTTGTTCTTAATAAGAAGATGCTAGAAATCCTTTTGATTGGAGGAACTATGTGTTTGATAGTTTGTTTGCTTCTCAAGACTGTACCAATTAAACTTTATTGTTAAATAATGATATCAATAATCACTCTATCAGTCCTAAAACCGGCCATCCATTATCTTTATGATAGTATGTCCCAGCTTGACATATGTTGCGCTCATATTAGGATATCATAGTTCTACATCTGTCATTGTCATTGCAGGAAAAGCCCTATATGAACCTGGTTGGATGTCCTGGACCATCATAGTAGGGTGTCCTAATCTGATTTACTCCATATTTATCCATCAAAGGCCTATTATCTTCCTTTTCATGAGTCTGATATCTTGAATCTTCATGAACCTTTTGACATTCTCCATTTTCTCACCATGAAATTTTATAGCTGAGTTGGGCATCCTGTGTCTTCCCTACTAACCACTCCTTGCTACAAATCCCTAGTTAGACATCCCACAGTTAGCTGCTCCACTTGTACGCCTTTACCAAAATTTATCTTTCCCTGTGTGTCTTCTCCCTTGGCAGACTTGAGGATAACAAGGAAAGGATAGTTGTTATGAATAGTAGGTTGCAAATCAAAGAGGAAATTGGTGACTTTGGGGGAAAATGAGAAGCAATGCATTTAAGATCTGGTAGATTTTCAGATTGCATTACTAAGTGCTTCATGTGGAGCTCCTCTAAATAACAAGCATGATTTATATATGGCCATTTTGTTTTAAAGATATACATATGGGTGTCTGATTTTAATTGTTTAATTACTTCTTGTATGTTGTAGGTTGGACCACAAGCAATTTTTGTAGTTGGCAGGGATGATGATATGGAGTCAACTCAAAGTAGTTTTGATGAGGATGATAATGATGACGCTGCAAGTTGGGAAACTGTTGATGATAATATGATGACTACATTTGATGCCGATGAGCAGCAGGTAAGATAAAATTTTAAAATAAGGCTATGTGATGCTTAGCTTGTAGGATGCCCTTTTGAGTAAGTTTTTTATAACCATATTTGTTTTCATTTTTTGTAACAGGTGGAGCAAAATGTAGAACCTGCAATGGACCAGGCTACAGATCCTGCACATGCATCAAATGAAAACTTGCACAAGAGTAACGATGCCAACACATCAATATTGCGAGCTTTTGGATTTGTCGCCAGGCTTGCCACCGGTTTCCTTGGGTTCCGAGGTTCTAAGAATTCATCAAACACATTGGATGCAAATTCTCAAGAGCAAGCTATGCAGAAACATGGAATTGCAAAGAACACTGACAGGACAGAAGCTAGTGGCATTGAAGGAGACCAACTTACAAGAGATTTGAATTGTCATCTGGAACATAGTGGTGATTCCATATGCAACAAAGATGGTTTGACTTCTTTGCTAGCAACTTCAGACTTGGGTGATAAAATGGACTCAGAATGTGGTGACCACAACAATGTGGAAGGCACACAAGATGACCAAGATCAAATGAATGGTAACACTGAAGATGATTTGGCAAGGAGCATACCTATCAATATTAAACAAAATTTACATGAAACGCACAGGTTACCTATTTCTATTATTGATGCTCAGAACTTATTCAAACACTTTGACAGTGTTCAGGACCCTGCAGACCATTACTTTTTCAATGAAACTGTCCAGGTATTTTGCATGCAATCTGCAGTTTAATGTGATTGTCTGGTTTGTTCTGGTTGTGAATGTGATGGTAGATTTGACGATAATTAATTTTTTCTTTTTTCTTTTTTCCTGACAGAATTGTAATGATAGAAAGTGGTCGAAGAAAGTTCAGCAAGAGTGGAGTCTTCTTGAAAAAAATTTACCTGGTAAGTGTTGATTCAATTTTTCTTTAGCAGATTATACTATTTGATTTGAATCAACAAACTCAATTTTGTGGTTGGTCAGAGAGCATTTATGTTCGAGTCTATGAGGATCGGATAGATTTACTCAGAGCTGTGATCGTTGGAGCTAGTGGAACTCCATATCAAGATGGTCTTTTTTTCTTTGATATTTATCTTCCATCCGAATACCCTCAAGCACCACCAGTAAGTGATTTTATACATTGCAGAAGTGAGTCTAGATTTTTAATTGGAAGCATCTAAGTTTATTTTGTGTAATCAATAATGCATAGCTGTAAATTTTCCAGGCAGTGTACTACCATTCTCGTGGGTTGAGATTGAATCCCAATTTATATGAAACTGGAAAAGTCTGCTTAAGTCTTCTTAACACATGGACTGGCAGAGGAAATGAAGTTTGGGACCCAACATCTTCCAGCATTCTTCAAGTCCTTGTTTCACTTCAGGGTCTTGTATTGAATGCGAGACCATACTTCAATGAGGCAGGATATGATAAACAAGTTGGCACAGCTGAAGGAGAAAAGAATTCTCTTGCTTACAATGAGAATTCATTTTTATTGACATGCAAGCTAATGTTATATCTTCTCCACAGACCTCCACAGGTACGTGTTCTTGTGAAGGAATAAGAAGTAGTTCTGTTGTGCTTTTATTTTTGGAGAGTGGCGTTGATGTTTATTTTAACTTTTTCTGTATGTCAGCATTTTGAAAATTATATTAAAGATCACTTTCGAAGACGTGGTCATTCCATTCTTTGTGCATGCGATGCCTTTATGAAGGGTGCCGAGGTTGGATCTCTCTCAGAAGTGCCGTTGAAGTCGGACCAAGTTTCTCAGAACAACAGTTCAGTTGGTTTCAGGCTTATGTTAGACAAAATTATTCCTAAACTAAAATCAGCATTTGATGAACTGGGTACAAATGATGATTGATATTTCACGACGACCATAATATATGGCACGTATCAAATTTTATAGTTAAAATGTGAATAGCTACAGAAATGGCCAGTCATAAGCTGACCTGTATCTCTTTTCCAAATTGAACCTCAGTTCGTGACTTTTTTCTATGGGCTCTTGCTTTCTTGATTTGTAAAGTTGTAGAATAGTTGAAACTATAAAAAATTCTAAATATGTTAGTGGCGACTGAAGCCACATTGATCAGCATTTAATGAATAAGTGCCAGGTTTTGCCATTTGAGTTGAACTGCCCAATGGGGTTATTCTCGTTGACTGGAGAACTGAAAGGGTAGTAATTTTATGCCGGAATGACATATTTGATAGTTCTTGGTTGACTCACAACTTATAGTTTTGAGTTCGTGCTTGAAGAAAGCATGTTTGTTATTTGTTCTGATGATTCCACATCTAGAATTCTTGGGCCATATTTTCTTGTACGTGTGGTCTCTGTACCGATGTTAAACAAGGGAGGCAAAATTGAGGGTTTCAGTAACATTGCAAACGAATGTGGAGAACCATGGTTTTGGAGCAAACCTTATGACTGTTAGTTGTGCAATTGGTGAATGTTGTTTTCATCATGTAGAATTATCTTAGGTACATTTCAATGTGTATGAGATGATGTTACCAATAATTTACATTTGAGTAAGTGTATTACATCAGAAATCGTATGCCTTCATTATTCATCGTACTGCAACATAAGTATGGAATCATGTTTGAGATGACATACACTCTTTCTATTCCTTGGCTCAATAATATTGTTAGGGAATACATCACCAAAATGAAATGATTCTGAAACTCTTAAGAAATTAGTATTAAAATGAATTTCTCTTGCACTAATTACATCTTGAAGTTACGATGGAAGAGGAAATTGATAAAATCAAAGATATTTTAAATCTTGAGTTATAATTGTTGATTTAAAAAAGTATAATAATTAATGCTCCATTTCAAGACTTCTTGAATTGAAATTGGATATGTTTTATGTTTTCTATTAGTTAAGCAAGGATTTTGAAAGGGTTTCAATCCCTTATAGAAAGATAAAGATGGAGCATTTAGCCCAACAAAATATCAAATAGCAGCAATAGAACAACAGCTAGGCAACTAGAAACAAGACAAACAAAAATTTGCAACAGTCTATTCAAAGAAAGGGTAGACCCACCCAAATCAAGGTTGTTTAAATAAATGTTCTAAGGAGCTTTGGTTTAACTCAAAACTAGGGTCCTTCTCCCCCAATTTACTCAAACTCCTTATAGAATAATGGATAGGGTTTTCCTTTAATATCAACTTTGTGAACAAAAAGTAAGGGAGACTCCATAGAAACTAGATTTTGATCCTTTATTTTGCAAACCCTATGTTGAATATGTTGATCATTGCTTTTAGATATATATATATAGTATTAATTATTAATTTACCAAAGAAATTATCTTTTTTCTTTTAGAAAAAGAAATTCACCAAACAAATTATGGTATCTTTTGAATCAATCTATAAGTTATTGAATAAATGATCATAGTTTTAGTATCAATCTATAATTCACCAAAACAAACATAAGTTTGTTTAACCATTTACATAGATTAATGCAAAAAAATTATTTGTTTTATAAAAATCGAAGTTACCATATTCGTCCCTGCAACCTCAAATTCGATTCGTTACTAATTTGAATTCGTGTCAAATTTGCCAATGTTCTGAGTAATTTGGCTCAAATTCGTGAAACCGGACCCTAGACGAATTTTGCAGCATTTTGAACGAATTTGAAAAATCAAAAACGAACCCGAAACGAATTTCCACAAATTTAGGTCGAATTTCTGGGAATTTTGATTTTGTTTGACTTTCAATGCTTTTTTAAATTGTTTTTAATTGATTTTTTCGCCTTTCACCCTAAAATGCATCACGTTTTAATGGTTTTTGTATGCAGCGGTTTTGTATTATTTTAACATAGTAATGTATGAACTTATTTGCTGCTGCATATATATATATATATATATATATATGGACGAACCCAAAACAAATTGAACCCAGCCCAAAAATTTTTTGGACGAATTTCAAACCTGAATCTCGAACCCGCATACGAACCAGAATCCGAACCGGCAACTTAGAAAAAAATTAAAGACTCGCCGTCCTTTGAAAAAAACAACACCATGTGGAAAATAATCATATCGTTTTCTAACTGCTTAGCAATCTGATTTGCTTTTCTAATCCTTGCCACTCACTTTCTTTGAAATGACATACCACTCTCTTCTATAAATAAGGAGAATCTCTCTCTCTATATAGGTCATATATAACTCTAATTAAATATATTTACATTTGAATAAATCAAAATTTTCTAGTGAAAATGAATTGTCACCCACCATATAAATCAGAATTAAGAAGCCATCTCCTTGCCATTTACTGTTGTACCCATGTGTCTTGTATTATTTTTCCATTAATAAAACTTTCTTCAATAAAAGGATAAAAAGATGAAGTAGTATGTAATTGTCAAATAATCCATCTCATCTCATAACCCACAATATTCTCAATTCTCCTACAATTTTGTACTTGTCTGCGGTTTTATGTTTTACCGTTTTTTTAATGATGGTTTTTGGGATTTTTATTTCAATGTAGCGAAAAAATATCTTAGGCCTTTCTTTGTCTTTTCTGTTTCAAAAAAATACTCTGTTCTATAAATGGTTAGAATTAAGTAATATTACTATTTTTAGAAAATATTTTTGTTATTGATTTTTTCTCCGCCAAAAATCTAATTGCAGGGCCGTTTTCAAGGGAAGACACCAGTCCATGGAAAACCAAGGAAATATAAACAAAATATTTATTAAAATTGAAATTAATCTGCACAACAGTTTTATATTTCTATGACAATTCTTACAAACAAAAGTTCTCACATGGCAACATTACATTGCACATATGGTACAGTCACAGGTACAACAGTTACACCAACTCTCACTTCTTGTTCCATTTTGGGAAAGCCATGTCTGCAACATGAACTGTAGAACTGCCTCTAGGTTGGCAATAACACATGGTGTCCTGCTACAGAACTTAAGCAACTTGTCTTTAAATCTTGATAGACTATATTTTCTGTCATGGATTACAACATTACTGAAGTTGCTCTTAGGACTCACCACCAAGTCTTTGGAGAAAACAGTCTGTGTTACAGAGTTGCATGAGCCAAGGCTGCCAGCACTACTTGATGAAGAAGGCTGATTCATCCAATGGAATTGGATACACATGTTACTAACAAGGCCCTTTACAATCCCATCATCATGGGTGGCACCCAAGTCTTGGCAATGGATGCCTTTCAATTCACTGCACTGAGATTTGGCATTACAGTGGACTGCTTCTGAAGTCTGAATAGAGGAGGCCTTCTGGACGAGGGATCCATTGATGAAATCTGGAAAAAGACTGTCCACCGTCGGAGGCATATAGTTCTTAGGCACCTAACAACAATCCAGTTAGAAGCAGGGGCCATGAACTGGTTAGGCCTATTACCACTGTTTTTACTTCTTCCACCATCACTTCTCTCAGCCAGTCTTGCTATTCTCTGAAGAGAAGGGCTTGCCTCAAACATCCTCTTTTGTTGACCATGATTTTGGCTTATTTTCTCCTCCTGCACATGACTAGGCAGATCTTCAGGCAAAGACAATGGAGGAATTGAGGCAGAAAGAGTTTCACAAGAAAGTGACATATCCAGCTGGTATTGTGCACAGTGAAAATCCAAAGAAGTCTTGGCAATGGATGCCTTTCAATTCACTGCACTGAGATTTGGCATTACAGTGGACTGCTTCTGAAGTCTGAATAGAGGAGGCCTTCTGGACGAGGGATCCATTAATGAAATCTGAAAAAAGACTGTCCACCGTGGGAGGCATATAGTTCTTAGGCACCTAACAACAATCCAGTTAGAAGCAGGGGCCATGCACTGGTTAGGCCTATTACCACTGTTTTTACTTCTTCCACCATCACTTTTCTCAGCCAGTCTTGCTATTCTCTGAAGAGGAGAAGGGCTTGCCTCAAACATCCTCTTTTGTTGACCATGATTTTGGCTTATTTCCTCCTCCTGCACATGACTAGGCAGATCTTCAGGCAAAGACAATGGAGGAATTGAGGCAGAAAGAGTTTCACAAGAAAGTGACATATCCAGCTGGTATTGTGCACAGTGAAAATCCAAAGTTCTTTTGGGTGATTTAGGCTCTTGCTTAAATCTTTCACTGAGAAAAGGGTGGGTCAACAATTGGGTACTAGTCCATCTTTGCTTGGGATCCCTATGAAAGCATTTCTGTAGAAAATCATGGCCTTGAACAGACAGAGCCTTTGGAAACTCAGGAAGCTCATCAGAGCACCCAATTTTGTACATGGCAACCAAAGGTTGAGAGATGTCAGTCCATGGAAGCCTGCCAGTGGCCATCTCCACCACAGTGCATCCCAAAGACCATATATCACAAGGTGGCTCCCTCTCCACTTGATTCACCACCTCTGGAGCCATCCATAGAAGAGTCCCACGTAATTCAACTTTGCTGCTCTCTCTCTCATTTGACATCACTTTAGCAGATCCAAAGTCTGCTAACTTGACACCAGATTCCCCCACCAGCACATTCTTTCCCTTGATATCAGAATGCACAATCCCCTGGCTATGGAGATACTCAATGCCTTTAAGAATGTCTCTAGCATAGATGCGAATGACAGACTCCTCCAATGGCCCTCCAAATCTCTGCAAATTATCTGCTATACTTCCTCCTGCCATGTATTCCATCAACAGATTCCTCCTGCACACACCACCAACATCACTGTAATTGTCACCCAAATACTTCACAATCCATGGGGAGTCCAGTTTCTTCAGAATGCTTATCTCATTCTCCATAACCAAAAGATCTCCCTTTTTCTCTTCCTTGCATTCAACAGATTTGACAGCAAGTAGCTCTCCAGTGACTTTTTCCATTGCCAGGCTCACAGTACCAAATGCCCCCACTCCAATAACATTTCCTCTCACCCAATCACTGCAAGCATGCTCCATACATGCTAGTTCTGAATCATCACCAACCTAAACTCAAATCAAACAAAAAAGAGAAAAGACTATGAAATAATATGGCATATTCATAAATCAATTCAAATCACAAGATATGCCATCTCCCCAACATACTATTTCCCAAACTTCACCAACCTAACCTAAAAATCAGACAAGCAAGAGAACAGAGTATGAAATAAAATGGCATATTCATAACTCAATTCAAATCACAAGATAGGCCATCTCCCCAACATACTAAAACTCATTCTTGAACACTCACTTGCTCAATCACATAAAAAAAAAAAAAATTTCACTAATAGCTTGTGCCTATGGATCCCAAAATTTCTTGGTTATTTCCCACTGTAGAAAAGTGATGATTGAATAACAGCAGGGGAAAACAGATATATATACCTTCCGCACAAACAGTTTGTGCAGGAATTTGATTGCATCTTATCACAAACAGAAAGTTGCCTTACTTCTGAAACAAGATATTCATAGCTTCTTATCATGGTGAATTTTTTTTCTCAACACAATTCAGAGTATCTATCCCTAAAACGGCACTTTCTTGCCAAAGAAGAAAGCACTAACACCCAAATTTAAAACAAGAAGAAAATAAAATAGAAACCCATTTAACCAAGTTTTGGTTGGCCAATAAGACCGTACAAGGAAGAAAGCCGGCGCCGATTTTTTTTTGGCCTTTCTCTTTTTGGAAAAACTTTAAATATATCCAATGAATAACTAGGTATATATTTAGTTTTGGTTTTCCACATTTCAGTTTACTTTGTTTTTTAATTTTTCTTGGGTCCACATTTTAGATTCCCTGCTACTTGGCGTATGGGCTAAGCTTTCTGGCTGGACTTGTGTTGGATAAGTTTTTTTTAACTTTTTTGAATACTTTTTTTTTTCTAATAAAGATGGGAAAATTTATTTTAACTTACATTCTTTCATATTATATTTTCTTTGTTATGGGGATTTATTATATTTATAAATATAAAACAAACAAAAATTTGCAAATAGTCTCTCCAAAGAAAGGGTAGACTCACCCAAGTCAAGCTGGTTTAAATAAATGTTCCAAGGAGCTTTGGTTTAATTCACAATTAGGGTCCGTCTCCCTTAATTTAAATTTTTGGAGACAAAGAGGAGTCATAAAATCATTGGCAAGACCTTCCTCCAACTTCGTTATAGAATAGTCAATAGGGTTTCCTTTTAATATCAACTATGTGAACAAAAAGAAATGAAAACTCCATAGAAACTAGACTTTGATCCTTCATTTTGCAAACCCTATCTTAAATATATGTTGATCATTGCTTATTTAATAACATAGATTGTATATAACTTATTAGAATATATATATTATTAATTTATATTAATTAATAATTTATTCAAAAAATTTATCTTTTTTCTTTTAAGAAAACACATTCACCAAACAAACTATCCTATCTTTCCAATCAATATGTAAGTTATGGAATAAATGGACATAGTTTTAGTGTCAATCTATAATTCACTAAAAAGTTAAGTTTGTTTAACCATTTACATAGATTAATAAAAAATTAATAATTTATTTTAAAAAAAAGTAAAGATTCGATGTGCTTTGAGAAAAGGAATGACATGTTGAAAATATCCATGTTACTTTCAAACTCCCTAGCAATCTCATTTGCTCTTCAACTCCTTGAAATGCCATACTACTCACTTTCTTTGAAATGACATGCCACTGACATTCTTATATAAATAAGGTGAATTAAATGCGTCAGATATGAGATAATTAAATATATTTACATTTAAATACATTTAAAAAAAATTTGTCACGATGAATTGTCTCCCACCATATAAATCAGAACCAAGAAGCTATCTCTTTGCCACTTACTGTTGTACAATTTTGTCTTGTATTATTTTTCCATTACTAAAACTTTCTTCAATTAAAAAAAAAAAGATAAAGTAGTATGTAATTGGCAAATAATCCATTTCATTTCATAAGCCACAATATTCTCAATTCTCCTAGAATTTTGTAATTGTCTGCGTTTTTATGTTTTATTCCACATTTGAATCTATGTTTTTTTGTGACGAATGTTTTTGGTTGTTTTTCTTAATTTGGCAAAAAACAGCTTAGGCCTTTTTTTGTCTTTTTTCTTTTCTGTTGCTAACAAATACTCTGTTCTAGAAAAGGTTAGAATTGAGTAGTATTAGAATGGGTCAACGAGTTTGACTCATAAAACTGCACAGTTGAATTCTGATATCAATATCACAATATTACTATTTTTATAAAATATTTTTGTTACTAATATAGAAATTTTAAACTGTGTTTTTTGGATTGTCACTGCTTACTTGTTTTTAATCTTTTCTCCACCCAAAAAAACTAATTGCAGAACTGTTTTTAAAAGCGAGACACCTGTGTCCATGGAAAACCAAAGAAATAGAAACCAAATATTTATTAAAAATTAAAATTAATCTGCCAAGTAGTTTTATATTTCTATGACAAATCTTACAATCAAAAGTTCTCACATGGCAAAATTTCATTGCAGATTCGCTACAGTCACAGGTACAACACTTGCACCAACTCTCACTTCTTGTAACATTTTGGGAAAGCCATGTCTCCAACATGAACGGTAGAACTGCCTCTGAGTTGTCAATAATACATGGTGTCCTGCTACAGAACTTGAGCATCTTGGATTTGAATCTTGATAGACTACATTTTCTGTCATGGATTACAACATTACTAGAGTTGCTCTTAGGACCCACCACCAAGTCTTTGGAGGAAACAGTCTCTGTCAGAGAGTTGCATAAGCCAAGGCTGCCAGCACTACTTGATGAAGAAGGCCGATTCCTCCAATGGATACACATGTTACTATCATGGCCCTTCCCATTCCCATCATCATGGGTGGCGCCCAAGTCTTGGCAATGGATGCCTTTCATTTCACTGCACTGAGATTTGGCATTATAGTGGACTGCTGCTGAAGTCTGAATAGAGGAGGCCTTCTGGACAAAGGATCCATTAATGAAATCTGAAAAATGACTGTCCACCATGGGAGGCATATAGTTCTCTTGGCACCTAACAACAATCCAGTTAGAAGCAGGGGCCATGCACTGGTTAGGCCTATTACCACTGTTTTTACTTCTTCCAGCACCACTTTTCTTAGCCAATCTTGCTATTCTCTGAAGAGGAGAAGGGCTTGCCTCAAACATCCTCTTTTGTTGACCATGATTTTGGCTCATTTCCTCCTGCATATGACTAGGCAGATCTCCAGGCAAAGACAATGGAGGAATTGAGGCAGAAAGAGTTTCACAAGAAAACATATCCAACTGGTATTGTGCACAGTGAAAATCCAAAGTGCTTTTGGGAGATTTAGGCTCTTGCTTAAATCTTTCACTGATAAAAGGGTGGGTCAACAACTGGGTACTAGTCCATCTTTGCTTGGGATCCCTATGAAAGCATTTCTGTAGAAAATCATGGCCTTGAGCAGACAGAATCTTTGGAAACTCAGGGAGCTCATCAGAGCACCCAATTTTGTACAGGGCAACCAAAGGTTGATAGATGTCAGTCCATGGAGGCCTGCCAGTGGCCATCTCCACAACTGTGCATCCCAAAGACCATATATCACAAGGTAGCCCCCTCTCCACTTGATTCACCACCTCTGGAGCCATCCATAGAAGAGTCCCACTCAATTCAACTTTGCTGCTCTCTCTCTCATTTGACATCACTTTAGCAGACCCAAAGTCTGCTAACTTGACACCAGAATCCCCCACCAGCACATTCTTTCCCTTGATATCAGAATGCACAATCCCCTGGCTATGGAGATACTCAATGCCTTTAAGAATGTCTCTAGCATAGATGCGAATGACAGACTCCTCCAATGGCCCTCCAAATCTCTGCAAATTATCTGCTATACTTCCTCCTGCCATGTATTCCATCAACAGATTCCTCCTGCACACACCCCCTTCATCACTGTAATTCTCACCCAAATACTTCACAATCCATGGTGAGTCCAATTTCTTCAGAATACTGATCTCATTCTCCATAGCCAAAATATTTTCCTTTCTCTCTTCCTTGCATTCAATTGATTTGACAGCAACTAGCTCTCCAGTGACTTTATCCATGGCCAGACTGACAGTACCAAATGCCCCCACTCCAATAACACTTCCTCTCACCCAATCACTGCAAGCATGCTCCATAACATACTAGTTCTGAATCTTCACCAACCTAACCTCAAAATCAAACAAACAAAAGAACGGACTATGGTTTAAACTGGCATATTCATAACTCAATTCACATCACAGGATAGGCCATCTCCCCAACATACTAGTTCTGAAGCTTCGCCAACCTAATCTCAAAATCAGACAAGCAAGAGAACAGAATATGAAATAAAATGGCATATTCAAAACTCAATTCAAATCACAAGAGAGGTCATCTCCCCAAAATATTAATTGTCATTCTTGAATACCCGCTTGCTCAATCACAGAAAAACATAAATTTTCACTGAAAGCTTCTGACTATGGATCCCAAAATTTCTAGGTTATTTGTGATGATTGAATAACAGCAGGTGAAAATAGATATATATACCTTCCACACAAACAGTTTGTGCAGGAATTTGATTGCATCTTATCACAAACAGAAAGTTGCTTGACTTACCGTCTTAAACAAGATATTCATAGCTTCTTATCATGGTAATTTTTTTCTGAACACGATTCAAAGTATCTCTCTCTAAAACAGCACTTTCTTGCCAAAGAAGAAAGCACTAACACCCAAATTTAAAACAATAACAAATAAAATAAAAACCCATTTAATCCAGTTTTGATTGGCCGATAAGACCGTACAAGAAAGAAAGCCGGCGCCGATTTTTGCCCTTTTTCTTTTTAAAACTTTAAATTTATCCAATGAAATAACTGTTTTTTTTTCCTTTTTAAAACCCGAAATTTATCCAATGAATAACTAGTTTTTTTTCCTTTTTAAAACTCGAAATTTATCCAGTGAAATAACTAGGTATATACATAGTTTTGGTTTTCCACAATTTTAGTTTATTTGATACTTGGCGTATGGGCTAAGCTTCTTGGTTAATTTTGGGTTGGATAAGATTTTTTATTTTTTAAAATATATTTTTAATTTTTTTTAGTATGGGAAAATTCATTTTAACGTACATTCATATAATAGAGTAATTATATGATATAGGTCAAAATGATAATAATATGAAAAATATTTGAGATTATTTGTTGATGCATTCTTTTCTTTAATATATTAGTTTTGATTGGGTGGACGACTCATGGTCTCATGGATGGAGGATCTATTAAAAGAATTTACAACCATGCAACCCTATCTCCTAGTTTTAAGTGCTAATACTTAGATATGAACAAAAAATTAAAACTACAAAAAATTAACAAATGAATATAGAAATGACATATTTGTTGCATGCATAATAACTACATCAAGCTTCTAAGCATTATAATCAAGTTGTGAAGCCTCACAAAAATCATTAAGTTAAAAGGTCTTATAGTCTAATACAATAAATTTTATTTTGTAACCACTCTTAGTTCATACATGCATCACAAAATGACTTTCCAGTCTAACTATAAATTTTTAGTCCTTTATCTACACCACAAGCATTGTATAGGCAAATTCTCAATGATAAACCATTAGACTTTTGATCTTAGCTACTTGTATTCACATTGGAATCTAGCCTCCTTGCCTGTATCTTCAGTTATATGCTAAGCTCTCAACCCAAGCTCTATCATTTCAGCTCCAGTAAGTTAGAATCTTTAGTTTGTGTAGATGTTTTCCCAAAGGAAACTTGCCACATCTCTCGAAGAAAGAGAACTATTGATCACATAATCTCAATCCTAGTTATGAAGGGAGTTATGAAAAAAATATCGTCTACAAAATATTTTCATCAATTCCCAAGCATAAGAAAGCCTTGATTTATTTGTACTAAATAGCTCAATGATGGTATTATACAACTTCAAGATGATGAAATCTTTCTTAATTGCACATGCTCAAGACAATAATTAGGTCTTCATCTCCATTGGAAAATATAAATTAACTAGAGTTCAAGTATTTCATTTTTAAACCATGTGTATTTTTTTAATTGACATTTTAAATCACACCATTAATTCATCATCAAGAAGAGGAATATGTGAAAATGAATTGCAAATGAAAACTTTTAAAGAAAAGATAGAGAATAGGACAAAATTCAAAAAATGAAAAAAGAAAGACACAAATTAAAATAAACAAAATTTAAAGAAACTAAAATATCATTAAACACTAAAGAGAAATTAAGTATATTAATTTTAAATTAAAATCATTTAAACAATATTATACAAAGAATTATACACACAAATGCATGTGTGTGTGTGTAAGTTTAAACAATATTAACTATTGTATATGGGTAAACTTTTCAATTGACTAATGCAAAACAAATCAAAACAAGTATTAGACTAACCAAATATACTCATACCTCCGATTGAGCTAAAATGGAGGCACCCAACTCCATTGATGTGCTCTTGTGATGGTTGTATGTGGATGTGCTCTCCAAACACAACTAGATTATTCCCAAGTGATATATAAATGCTATGTGGATTGAATGATGATTTTAAGAATGCAAGCTAAATGGATTGTGAGATATGAATTAATGGATTCAAATGCAAATCCTATGCTAAAAGTGTCATGATTTCTAAACTACAAAATGGAATGCTATGAAATACTAGATGAGATGATATGAAAATACAAAGATTGCAAAGATGAGTGCTTGAGAATTATAGAATGAAACTAGCATGGTAACAATGCAATTGAGTGATGGATGATATGTATAAGGAGATTATCCTATTTATAGAATTTGGAGAGAAATGGATGATTAGGATTCAAAGTTGGAATGGAGGGCTAAGATTCAATTAGATCAATGAGATGGAAGCCAAGTATGTAAGGTGGTTAGCCATACAAAAGGGATGAATTGCTCACACATGTGTGAGAAAACTTGGGTGGATAGGCAATAAATGCCAAGTGGGAGACAAATGTAAGAGGTTAGAGGCTCAAGGTGTCTCACACATGTATGAGTAAGGCTCAAGAAAAAATGGGAGACAAATGTTTTAGAGGAGTAAATGACTATTTAAGGAAGGGTTGGTGGTTGAATTTGGGAATGTGTGAGACACATTAAAATTGGAGGGTGATGGTTAACATATTTATCACCTAACTCTATATTCTCACACCCATGGAGGTGACAAATGTAACCACAGATGAACCACACTCTAATTACTACTTACTGACCCGTTCTCTTCTTATTTTAAAAGGTGGTAGCTACCTTCATTAGATATTCAACAAATAATAATATACTCAAGGTTGCTTTTAACCAAAAAGAAAATTAAGGAAAGGATTTTAACTTCACATTTTTTAGATTTAAACCAATCACCACAAAAGCATCATTCACAGATAATCCTTTTGCAGTAAAGAAATAACCAAAATATCGATCAATATAATATAAGATAATCCACTGAATAACCATTCACCATAAACAAAAAAGATCCATATGTTGGAAATAATGGAATGGTGTGTACTGAGAGGGGAGGGGTGAATCAGTACCCTTGAAATTTTAATCACTTAACCTTAATCCTTTATGTAATCAATTGCTTGCATTACCAACCATATGTGCTATTCTATCTTTGTGTATGTTATATCAAATCATAAACTCAATTAGCATGTAAACATTCATAGAAATATTCATGAAATGTAATGACACATGACACAAGATTTGCTAACGCAAAAAACCCCTGTTAGAAGGTAAAAACTGCGGTGCGGATGAGACCCACAAAACTTCACTATCTACAGAATGGAAGGGGCCAGTTAAGGCTTACAAGTTGATCACTTCTGATGATCTTACCCTGTTAGGAGTAACATGTAGAGATTGGTTAAGGTCTACTCTGTTAAGAGCTCTAGCAACACTTTTTATATCATTTAAGAGATTTAGCAACACTGTTTATTCCAGAGAGTTGCCCACCTTCTCTAAATGATATAAACTAAGATGGGGAGAGTAGGCGATGTGCCTGATTGGCTTATCCTTTATGGTAGCCTTTTTTTGTGTTTGCATGTTGTACTGTGCTTCTCCCGTAATGTGTTTGCTAAATGTTTGTTAGACTCTTTTATACGACCCTTGTTACTTTGTTGGTGCAAGGTGATAAATGAATCAAACCTATTGTATAATTCCTCTATATGTATCTTTACTCTTCTATACATTGTTTTCATGTTATGTTGCACTTGTGCTATTGTTCGTAAATGTTTTCCTTGTGTAGTTTGCTTGTATCTGCGACATGGTAGCACTGATTCTTTTTGGTCTCCATGTTGTGGTCCGAAAAGATTCTTCTTCGTAACTCTTGAGTTTTCTTTCCTCCATTGTGATTGTAGTTCTAATTTCTTTGGGGGATGATGTCAATTCATTTGCAATAATATCATATCTATATATACATGTTATCCTATGATCATACTGACCCCACAGTAGGTAGATCCCTTCTGTGTTCTTTCTATGTTTATGTGGTATTTCCCTTGATTTGTCTTTGTTTGGGGGCATCTCGTAGTCGAAACGTAATCAGTAGAGTTGTTTATGTTTCCGTTCAAGCCATTGCTCTTGTTAAAGTGTTAGCAATGACTTTAACATGGGGGCATACGCTCTACTCACTTTTTACACACACACACACACACACACACGTTCAAAATATTTTCAAACTTAAAACTTTTTCCCTTTATAGATTAAAGACTAATCCTTAAAGCATAGATTTTTACTTTACAGGATCTCTTGATCCCTCAAGTTTAAATTTATACGGATCTCTTCATCCCTCCAGTTTCAATTTACAATGTTTTGATCCCTTAAGGTCGAAAGGTGTCCTTAAGAATGGATCTCCCTGATGGGTTGACTAGTGAGTAGCCACTTTCACTAGGCGGTTCAACTCCATCTTTCCAGTTGCACTGTTTCCTTGTGTGGTTCACAATGGGACATAAGTTCTCATTGGGCGAGGTAATCATACCCTCTCTCTTTTTCTCCTTAACTGGTGATGTCTCTCTTATCATGATCTTAGGGTTGATAAAGACTTAAGTCCTTGGGGGCTTGAGGATTCCTTTGTCCCTTTTGATTTCAATAAGATTATATGTTCTTTATTATCTCCTTTACCAAGAGTTTGCATTGAGTCCATACTCTTGCTAAAGTGGGGGCTAAATGTATAGTCGGAAAATGTAAGCACTTCCATTGTAGACTGGTTTAACCTTCCGAGTAAGTGGTTTTTGGTCATGTCAAGCACCTTGAATGGGTCTCTGACTTGAATCTAGCTTTTTCCCCTTGTTCTGCCCCATTTTCCACTTTTCCAGCCTGTTTCTGACACTCCAGAATACAAACTGGGACTTTGACCTCAGGGTCAAGGTCGACATTTTTGGGTCAAGGTCGACCTCGACCTTGACCTAGGTCAGAATTGACCTTTTTCTGACCTAAGGTCCAAATTTCAGATTTCCAAGGTTTCCAGATGTCGTGCTTTGGAAAGAGTTAATTCTCGCTTCTGGGTCGGCCGTTTCGGTCTTCGGAGCAAAAAATATTAAGTTATATTTAATATAGATTCTCTTCTAGGGGTATATGACTAATTGGAATTTAATTCTCCTATGAAGGCCTCTCTAGAAGATTGTTTCCTAGATTCATATATAAGGCAGCTTTCTCCTCTCATTTTCTCTAACTAATAATTTAAGACTTGAAAAACTATGATTGTCAACTATCAAAGACTTGAAGAGTGAAATCCAAAGGTGAAGAAGCAAGATTTGAAGCAAGCCAAGTAGCCATTGAAGCATTCATCCATTCTCAAGCATTCAAGCACTTCTCAAGCACTTAATTCATCAAGAAGATCCATTGGTGGCCATTGAAGGATTCAAGCTCCATGGAGCCCTCTTGTTGAAGATTTATCCATCCACATTCCTCCAACCCTCTTCCTATTCCAAGATCCATTCAAGATTGGTGTTGAAGATCTACTAGCAATTGATTTGAGACATCCTACATTCTACATTCTACATTTTACATTCTACATTCTACATCCATTTGGTGCATGCATACTTGTGGATCCACGGATTTGAATCCGCCACAAGGGATTCTACAAGCAAGGTGAATTTGTTCATTTACTTTGTTTTACTTATGCAATTTCAATTATACTTTGAGGTTAATTCCAAAATTGGGGTTTGACCAAGGCAAACCCCTCCCCCAACAAACAAATCCATTTTTCTTGCAGGTACAGGTTTGGAACAGAAGATCAGAGTGCAAATTTGGATACCCTTTTCGATAATTTTTTGGGATCCAAAAATAGATTTCCTATTAGAGACTTTTTAGGTCGATTCTGCCCTAGGTCAGAATCGGAAATTCTGGGTCAATGGTGACATTGACTTGAGGGTCAAAATCAGAACTATGTCAGAACGCAAAAAATATTTCTGGGTTTTGTTTGTCTCTGCGTTTCTATTCCAGATCCGGTCTCATATTTTCCAGAAACTGAGTGCAGACCCCCCAAAACAACATTCTTCAGATCTGTAACATTTCAAGGTTAGTACTTTCCTCTTATTTATTTCAATTAATGTTATTAATCTATCTAAACCTATCACACATTCTTTCCCATAAAACAAAATTTAAGATCTTCTTCTTTACTCTTGTTTCCAAATGATTGATTCATTTATGCATTGATCCTTCCTTTAGGGTTAATCAATTTGGATCCTTCCTTTGTGTATCTACGGATAAAAGGAACATCTTATTTATCCCTCACATTTCAATAAACATTCTAATTTTAAATGTAAAAACATCCATCTTATCTTACATTAGGTCATCATCTCTATTTCTTATCTTACATTTTGGTGACCTCTAGTTTATGTTACAAGTATCAAAAACTGTATGTGCAAAAAACTAAAATGTTTAGTATATATACCATGTGTTCACCTTGTCAGTATGACTCCCCCTATGTATATGCCGGTATAGTATATGTATATGTCTGTACACTTGCCTTTATACTATTCTCCCTTTTCACCTTATCTTCCCCTTTTATCATATCATTTTCCCCTCTATTCATATCATTTCCCCCCTTTTTTGATAGTAAGGGCAAAGGTGTAATTACTTACAACTTGTCAAAAATGTGGGAATGGGAGTTCTTCATGTCTTCCATCATTTTCTCCCATTTCTCCTGAAGGTGTTCTAGAGCCATGTGGTCCAATGTAATCCTTGCGTGCATATCATAGATGTTTTCAGTGACAGACATCTTCGGGGTGGCAACCAATTGTCTTGCTATTGTCATATGTTGTTGCAGTAGTGTAATAATAGGTAGGAGTAGAGCCTGTAGCTCGGTTACCTCATCTTTGAACTTTGATTCTGCCTCTTGAATTGTAAGTCTCAAGTTATTTTCTTCCATTACCTTTGCATAATACAACTTGATTGCATTGTCAATTGTGATAGACCTTGTGCACTAGCAATAAGATTTGCATCTATCTTTGCAATCTTTTCACTATTTTCTTTAGTGAAGTGCTCTAATGTGCTTAACTTCTGAATTAAGGTGATAGCTTCTGAAATGATAGGTTCCAATTCATTTACTAGTTCAGATAGCTTTACCTTGTTCTCGGTCAATTTGTATTGGTACTTTCATTCTGCACATTCTTCTATGGCCTTCTCTGCATCCACATTCTATGATGTAATGGCTTCAGTAAGAATGGCTAGTTGATCAATGATTGAAGAATTTTGATCAATGTCCGTATCAGGTACAATCTACTGTAGTGTTTTCTTGGTTGTTTCAAGTACCTGTGTATCCTTTGTCTCCTTCTTAAGCTTATCTTGGATAGCTTTTCTTTTACAAAGTTCAACATACTTTGTAAGTGACTCTGGATCCAATGTCCTTGGATCACAATCAAGTATTTCAATGATTTCTTCCAGTGTGACTGGATTCTTATTCTTCTTCTTCTTCTTAGAAAGTGTTGTGGAGGCACATGTATGCAGTACCATAGCAATTTCCTTTGCTTGGTCTGATGTGCTTGATGAAGGCTTTGGAGGTGAAGTGCCTTTTTGCTGATGCTCAGTGTCTACCTCTTGATTTGGTGTCGACGTCTCCACATCAACCTTTAATTTATTTGTAACTTCTCCTTCGGTATCCTTAGGAGTGGCATCGCCTTGCTTCTCTTCTTCACCTTTATTTTCTTTCTGTTCTCCATCTGTTTCTTTATGTGTTTCATTTTTACATTTTTCTCATCATTTGTTACATTTTGTTCCTCCTCACCCTTATCCTCGGGTATGCTTGCATCAGGCTTAGGCGACTTCTCCTTTTGTGAGATGATATTGATAGCATGTATCAATAATGGTATTTGGCCTGGTATATTCACTTGTGCAACATTCATAGTTGTATCTTGTTCCTTGGGCTGCTAGGAGCTAACAGTAACATCTTCATCTTCCTTTACCTCATCTGCAGGATCATCTCTGGTTATATCAATGATATTTGTATCTGTGATTGTATTATCTGCAATATCCCCTAATTATTGTAGAATATGATGAATGTTATCCATTGCCTTGCTTGCTTCTGTATTCAATTCAGTTTGAGTGACATCCTCATCATCATTTATCAGAATGTGCTCTGGGCTTGGTATATCCTTTTTTTCTTCATTGTGAGGCTTGTCGATGAGTTCTAAAGCTCTCTCAGGGCCTTGTATCCTTTTCAGGTACATCGAGTTCTTTTCTCCAAGTATCCTCACTTTCTTTGTCAAGCTCAATAAAGTTTCCTTGTAGGACTTTGTAAGCTCTCAATTTTGCTGAGAACCTTTTTGAATGTAAATTCATCATTTCATCAATTTCTTCCATTTTGGACTCGGGTGGCATAACAAAAACTAGGGTTCTTTCCCTTGTCTATTTTTCGAAATTCAATGCAAATGTCCACCTTGCCGATAATCTCTCAAAAAGTTATTGTGGAATTTTACCTTCAAACTGTAATGGTATATATTTAAATATACACATTGTTGTGATGATTGCTTCTTCTATATTGTTCTGATCCTCGGGATCAAGAGTTAGCCATTTCCTGATCTTAGGGTCAGTTATTGAACCTGCCTTGATCATTGATGGACATACATCATCAATTGTAGTAGGAAGTTGGTTCTTAACAAGTTGTTCTTCCTGTTCAGTGTCTTCTATATCTTCCTTACTTCTGATTAGTCTTCCTCTTTCCGTTGGTACCTGTTTGCTGGTTTAAGGCTTCCTTTTGTAAGTCCTCACTTGTCCTTTCTTGACCGGTGATGAAGTTGCATCTTTTGTTGTCTAACTTATAGTCCTTGATGCAACAACATTCCTTGGTTTCTTTGCTGGTGGTGGTGGTGGTGCATTGGACTCTGTAGATTCGGAGTCACTCAATTATTCTTCTTCACCGACGGGTGACTATCCCTCAATGTCATCCTTTTGTTCTGACTCTTCATCATCTACCAACAATCTTCTTCTTGAGTGTCTTTACCATTTTGTCTTTCTTTCTATCAATTTTCTTCACAACTAAGCCTGTTTTTATTCTTTCCTTTGCTTCCTCATAGGTTCCAATGGTTCATTTATCAATATTTCAATAGCATTGGTGGCTTGATCTATGTTGACCTCATAGTCAAGTGGTGCTAACCATGTTGTCCTCGATACAACTGGTTTGATAAAGGTGTTATCATTGTCTACCATAAAACAAATATCAGTCTTATATTTGTCTACCAGTTTTTCTGGTATCCTCATCCTTTTCTGCATCCTGTCCTTAAATCCAGTAAAGTATTCATCCGTAACTGATGTAAAGTTGTCACCTAGTGACTTGATGAATTCATTGAATTGAATTTTCACTGGTCAGGTACTATGCCAGTTGACATTACCGATAGATGGAAAGAAGTCTTGAAAGTAGAAAAACATGCACATTAGAAGAGATCCGAACTTACATGAGTTTGAATTCGCAGATCTGATTGTCCTCAAGTTCTCATCTAATTGCTTCAGTAGAAGCTCGGATAGATCTAGCTATAATCCCTTCTTTACAATATTGTGGGCAGTGTCAATTGCTCCACATGCAATGATGTTCATCCCGCTAGCTTGGAATATCTTGTATCCCAGCACACATGCACCAAATTTCATTTTGGGATCTTTGATGGAATTTACCCTCAATCCTTTTCCATCCCATTCTGCACCTGTATTCTTTTCTATTTCTTGGAGAGGAGAATGTTTGAGTGCTTTTGCCTTTTCGGTTATAGGATAACCGATCACTGCGTGTATCACATCCTTGGTGATCAGTTTTGGCTTGTCGAGCCTTTTTTCCGGTCATGCACTCTGCTCAGCACTATCTGAATCCATTCGGTTTTGAACTCCTTCGAAAACCTTAGGGCATTTGTCAACCCTTTGACCTCAATGTGTTTATGCTCATCCTTGATGTTTCCATCTTTGCAAAGCTTCTTGTAAGCTTAATCAACCTCAAGATCTCCTATCTCGGCGATCCTGCAATGTATATATGAACGTACATCCTCAATCAATAAAACACTAGGTGGTATTCCTGAAAATGCTCCAGCATCATCGGGTTGCGAAGCAACCTCTAGAAAGATTTTGTATTTAGCTTCTTCACAAGTGGAGTTCTTGATCAGATTAACCTTCGTATCTTTAGCATTATTGATCTTGGTTACACAGGATGTGGTTTCCATGACTTCGCAAATTTAGGGCTTTTCCCGTAAAACAAACAGTGAGCTCTGTGATTCTAGTTACTTACTTTAACCTGTTGTTGTTGCTGTAGATCTGTTTGAATGCCCTAAATTTGCTTGGAATGCTCTGTAATTTGGTCGCTCTATTTCACTATGCTCTGCTTTGTTTCACTCTTAATCGCTTTGTGAATAATGAGCTCTTCTGTCGCCCTATTTATAGACGATGCCCTAAGTGGCATAATTAATGCTCTACCCACTTCTCAATGTTCAAAGATGGAGTCGCTTGGGTATCACATAGACTTTCAGCTCAGGGTAAGTGACAAATCACTTGACCTTTCATAGGTTTCCCGATGGTGCTCAGTAAGTGGCGAAGACTTCAATGCATTTTACATGATTACCGTCGAGTCTCGAGTTATATTGATTAACTTGGTTTTCACATGTACACTGACGATTCTCGATATGTATTGACCGACGGGATTGCATTCACAGGTTCATAAAAAGTAATACCATAGTGCATCTTTAATCATGCTGATTTGGCATTTTAACTATGTATAATGGAACTGGTGTAAAGTATAACTTAGTATAGTGCAATTCCATACTTGTTCATCTTAGGTGGGGGTGGTGATGTCACCACATCCATTGGATAAGGTGTCACTAATTGCATTGATTGGTCCAGCATCATCAATGTTTGTATCTTTCCTCCACATTTTGTTTCTCATCTTCCTGACGTGTTCAATGGTATTTCCATTGGAAAAAGTGCTTGTCTCTGTCACTTGGTCTCTGTAGTCCTTTCTTAGATGACCAACTTTATGACAGTGTAAGCATGTCATTTTGGGGTTAGTCCAGCTCCTAGACTTTCTCATCCATTTTCTCATGCAGTTTGCAGCTATGTGACCATATCTTCCACATGCTGTGCAATTTTCCCATGTATTGTAATCCCAAACATATGATTTACCAACTCTTTCCGGTTGATAAGCATTTTCTTGTGCTTTAGGCTTCCATGCTTGCTTTTTCTTCTTCCTGCATTCAAGAGTTGTGTGCCCATGCATTTTTCAAGTAGGACAATATGTTTCCATGTAGGTTCCTTCTTTGGTTTTTTTACCTCAGATTTACATTCATATGCTTTATGTCCTTTCTTGTTGCATCTATAACAATTTCCTATGAATGAAGATGTGGATTTAGGAATACCTTTATTTTGCTCCTGCAAACATTTGATGTGTGGCCTGGTTTTCCACAATGATTACATGACTTCTTTCTTGGTCTTGGATTTGTGTAGACATCTTTTGGATCAGCTTGGTATGGTGATTCTCCATTCTTGGTATACCCTAATCTGGTATTGTCGTTGACTCTTCTTTGTCCATCCAGAAAATCATCCATTCTTTTTGTACTTTCTTCATCTCTCTTGATCATTTCATTGTGTTGTTGTTGAATTCTTACTTCATGTTTCAGTTTTTCATTTTCTTCTTTTAGCTCACCAATAGCTTCTCATTTTCCATTGAGTTCTATGTTCATTTGGTTTGCCTCCTGACTCCTAAGAATAATCTGATTGGTGACCTCGTGATGATGTTCAGTAAGTATTTGTATTTCTGACTCTTTCTCTTGTAGCTTTTCAGTGATCTTCCTCCTATCATCAATTGCTAGTGTTCTTTCTTATTCAAATTGTCTAACATTATTCATAACCTCAATCATTCTTACCATCTTTGTCTCTTGACCAATTTGCAGTGATTTCACTTATGCAGCCAGATGTTGATTGATTTCATTTAGACTTGTAATGCTTCCTTCAGATGTGTCTGATGTATTGCAAGATGTAGATCCTGAAGACTCAAATAAATCAGGTATCTCTTCTTCATGATAGTTTGTTTCATTATAGAAAGATTCCATAACCTTTCTTTCATCCAGTAATTGTCTCATCTTGACTCTAGCTTCTTTATATTGTTCATAGAAGATTTGTATCTCTAACTTATGATTCTCAATATTCTTGTCTATCTTATACCTTTCCATTGTATGATCTTTTCTCTTAAGTATTTTAAACTTTTGCAAATAAGAGATCTAGCTCTGATACCAAATGTTGGAAATAATAGAATGGTGTGTAATGAGAGGGGAGGGATGAATCAATACCCTTAAAAATTTTATCACTTAACCTTAATCCTTTATGTAATCAATTGCTTGTATTACCAACCATATGTGCTATTCTATCTTTGTGTATGTTATATCAAATCATAAACTCAATTAGCATGTAAAAATTCATAGAAACATTCATGAAATGTAATGACACATGACACAAGATTTGGTAACGCAAAAAACCCTTGTTAGAAGGTAAAAACTGAGGTGGGGATGAGACCCACAAAAATTCACTATTTGCAGAATGGAAGGGGTCGATTAAGGCTTACAAGTTGATCACTTTTGATGATCTTACCCTGTTAGGAGTAACATGTAGAGATTGGTTAAGGTCTACTTGGTTAAGAGCTTTAGAAACAGTGTTTAGTGTGCACTCGGTTAAGAGATTTACAAAGGATTGTTAAATCCACCTTCTCACTGGATTTCTTCTATTTGTTACACTTGTTAGAATGTAGTCAAAAATATTCATTGACCTAAGTATATGCAATCTAGAATTTTTGATTACAGATCGAATAAAGTTCACATGTATAATTATCACCTATAGTGTTTGATCAATACCTCTATTCTACTCGGTAGCCTTGAATCTGGTTCTTGATAATCGTTTTCATCTTTTTCTGTTCTTCTGCATAAAACTCTCAGTTTGGTTCATAGATGTGCTCCTCGGCTACAATCATCATCACATACTTTTCATTCTGATTGATTACACATCTATTTATACAATAAGTTTTACCTAAATGATTTTCACGCATAACAATGTTAACTCTATGATCAAAGGTTTACAACTTGACCTTGATCTCCTAGTTTGCATGTTTCTAATTAGTTAGACTAATTAAAACAATTACAATTACATTGCTTGTCCCTCAAGAAATGGTTTTTAAAAAAATCAAAAAGCTAAATATAAAACACAAGTGTTTTATCGGACGTGGAAGTCAGATCCACATTTCTCAGGATTATAACTGTCTCTTGGCAGACTGGTGCTGGAGTTACTCTGTAATCTGCCTGTCGGGTTTCTCTGTGAACTGTCTGTCTGGTTTCTTTGTTGTATGCTTTGTTGGTTTACAGTGTCGGGTTCCACTTCAACATTTTTGGGTTGCACTTGTAAACATTGTCGCCAGTTTACATTGTAACCTGCTGTGTCGGGTTACACTATAATCTTTATTGTCGGGTTCCCTTGTGAAGTTATCTGTCGGGTTACACTAAACCTGTCTTTCGGTGTTGGTGTTAGCGAAGGTTCTGTTGACGGGGTTTTGCTGACCGGGTCCGCCAACAGTCATAAGTTGTCACCGATTTCCGGGGAAATTGGCCAACTCCGCCTGCAAAGGTTGTCCGGGGGAAATGAATCCTCCGGGTCTTCAAGCACCTGGGTGTCGGGTCACGACGGTGTGGGGCTCGATTGGGAGAGGTGACTATTTTCGAGGGGGATAGCTGGTTACTTCAAATCGTTCCTCCGGAGATTCAGAATAGTAAGGGTTTCCCGGAGCATTCTACACTTTGTGAATAAAGCGAAAAAGATCCTGCAGGGTTAGAAACGTTTATCTAACTACAGTCATGCTGAAAAGTCTGGAACATCAACAATACTCTGAAAGACTATACTAAATATCAAATAAATACACAACCATCAGTTAGCATTTCATCAATAGTGAAATAAGGAGGTCGTTAATCTACTTCAACATATCAGAGTAAAGGACATACAGAACTTTAAAACATGAAATACCATTAACTTAGAAGCAGGGACGCTAACAACATCATCGCCAAGAATCCTTCCTTCTTCATTAATATTTAGTCCAGCAAGCACTGGTGCGTGATACAATGGTGGCTCCAGGGGAGCATCTAACTACCAAGAACAGGACAATGGAGCATTGAGCTCTGCAACTAAAACCAGAAATCACTTTGCTATTCCTTATGGACAACAAAATCATCAATTTTTCTGACCCTTGGAAATGGGCCGATTTGCCTATTTATACAACTCTCTAACCCTAACCCTATTTTACTGTGCTTTTATAAAATATAATATCTGGGGGCCGGTACTCCCTACGCCACCTTACAAAAGACCTGGAGACAGAATAGGTCTACCATGTCAGAAGAAGAAGACAAGAATATACATTGGAAGAATCGGTCTCGAGAAGAGAGCCGGTGAGAAGAAAGAAGAAAGTAGGTCCCCCGGGAACCGAGGCTACATGCCTCATAAATGGGAAATGCGGCGCCCTGTCTCCAATGTGCCAGGTGTACCCTTGAACAGCGCCTTGAGAAGACCACCCTGTCAGAAACCAACTGCCGAGCCAATGCCTCTTGGTGCGCCCAACTACCCTCTGACAGTCTTTATTAACCGCTTCTAAAAGTGACCGGTCGGCCTCGGGGACCGGGACACGGATCACTTTAAAGAATACAAAATTTTGGATCCGGAACTCCGGGATCCGGGGACTTACGTCCCCAAAAGAATAAAGAATGCTTCATGCTCAAGTTTCCCCGGTTCCCGGAGAACGCTCAAGGCTGTTTATTATCGTTGAAGGCCTGAAGGATTTGGAAAATGCCATCTTCATCAATCTTCCTTAGGCTGGCCCTTCTGTGTCTGGCCACTTCAACCTGTTCCGCCAGGTCTGGAACATTATTTCTGCACTCGTCTGCCATCTTCGCGGCATCATGGCCTTTAAGCACCATTTTGGTTAGTTTTGCCATTCGGGCCCCATCCATCCCCTCCGGGGATTGATACCGAGATGCCATTCTTTCATCAAAATTCCCCAACACTGACTCCTCGGGGG
>MU227294.1:334146-360787 GCA_018584345.1 Thuja plicata
AGTTGCTTGGTTACCTCCAATGTGAGGTCCAGTCTGGAGTGCTGAGCCCTTACGAAATCAAATGATTCCTCACCCAGAATTCTGGATTCGAAAATTATGTCTTCCCCCAGGGTGAGGAGCTCTTCGAACTCTACCTTCCACGCCTGGTAATTCTTGGCGTCACTCTCCCACTGCTCAATCAGTGCTTTCGCCTGCAAAATAATCTGCCGGGCCGTATATAAATCTGAGAGAGTGGCCGCTAGGAAAAGCCGGGTGTTTCCTATCTGCAGAGCGACCCACTCGTCTACTGCCTGGGCCTTCTTTTTCATTACTCGCAGGGAGTCTATGTCGCTCTGTGGTAATTCCTCTGATGTGGAGGTCTGTGGAGGAGTGGCATTGAGGGGTCGGGCCAGCTCTTTAAGCAACCCCATGAGGTTTGCATTCTTCTCTTTTTCTGCCTTGAGCCTCTGGGCCTCTTTTTCATATCGGGCCTCCACTGCCCTTGCTGCCTCCTTCAGCAGGTCTACGTCGCCCTGCTTTCCCCTTTTGCCCAACGATACCTCTGCGATATTGTAGTCTGCGGGTTCCGTGGTCGCTTCATCGGCGTCTGGGGGAGGCGTTGCCACTACCGCAACTGTTTCTCCGCCCGGCCCAGTTCGAAGGGTATGAACTGTCCGGGCCTTCTTCGCTTTTGGCGGGGCCTGGGCTAGGGCCATCATTTCGGCCAGGGAGAGAGGGACTGTTGGAGTGGATTGGGCTTTCCTTTTTCTACTTTCTTCCAGCCATGGAGGTGGGAGAGGTGGCCTTCCTGCCAGAGTTTGTTCTTCAGATTCTCTCCCGGTGTCTGGTGGTGGCTGCTCCTTTTCAACATGTACTCCCTCTGTTTCTCTCCCCGCAGGAACCTCTTCCTCAGCAACATCTTCAATTTCTATCTCCTCAGCCTGGTCTCGGATGTCAATTGATGTGTCTAGACCCTGGTCGGCTTCTTCAGGGATCTCTTCTTTGTGCTGCTCTTCTTCTTCTGCTTCATCCGTCGGTAGAAGGGGCGGTATCGGGTCAAGATTCAAAGTTTGGGCCGCTGTGATTACCTGCCCGAAGGTTGCCCCCAGGAGTGGCTGTGGGAACGAGGTGGCTGGGGTTACGGTTGGTCCCAAAGTTCCAGGTTCGGGTTCCCCAGCGGATGCCTTTTGTTCACTTGGTGGCTGTTGGTCCACTCCCGGACCTTCTGTTCCTGGGGCCCCGGAGATAATCTCCGGTTCTGGCCTCTTTTCTTCTGTTTGCTGCTCTTCTTGTTCTGCAGCTTCTACTTCCAGGTCTTCTGGATCCACAGCCTGTTGTTCCTGCTCAGGGACTTCCGTCTCCACTTGTGTATCGCCCCCTTGCAGGTTTCTGAACTCATCGGTTGCAAATACGTCAAACTCTTCTGGAGGGGGACTGGCTGGGATGTCCGCCTATTCTGTTTCCTTCTCCGGTTCCGGGGAACTGGAAGAAAGGATTTCCACTTCTTTTGGGAGGGAAGCCCTTGGCGCTGGTTCTGCCTTTGGCTGTGCAATATGCTTTCTCTTCCTCCGGGTGATCAGAGGCGGCCCCGCATCGGCAGTTGCTGCTACCTCCATGGGATCCACCCCCGTCGCCTTGATCATCAAGGCGGCCAATGACGGGGAGGAAGGAGGACGAATTGGTCCGGCCATTAGCGGGGGAGTGGCGAGCCTTGTGATCAACTGCTCCCTCATCTATTGGGAGGCTGCTATAGATTGCTTAATCTGTTCCTGAATGGGGATTTGCTGCGCGGAGGGAGTTGTTTCTATCCCCTTTCCTTTGTCTGCGCCTTGTGCAAAAGTCCCGGCCCCCGGAGTCAACTTTGGTCCCGGCGGTGGTGTTGCTTTTGGTACTGGCCTGGAGGCTAGGCGCATACTCCCGGGACATGCCTTCTTAAAATAGGCATGAATTCTCTCGACCACCTCCCGAGTGAAGTCCTCAATCGTGTGGTCCTCCTGGAGGGCCCAATTTATTGCCGACAGTGGCATTTTGTCAATCCCCTTCTCTTTGTACTGGGGATCTATGGTGGGGGCGTCGTCTGAAAAGCCCGCCGGGAACCTCCAGAGCTTTAGCTCCTGCATCATTCTGGCCATCATTCTATCATAATGCCAGCTGCACACGTCCATGTCATCCTGGGAATCTACCCAGAAGTCTTCCATGTGTGCTTGGTGGGGCTCCGAAGCCCGGGGCAGCGCCGTTGCAATTCTGCCATGCGGATCAAAATTTCTCCGCGCTAGATAAAATTCCTGCAAGTTATAACATTTTAGTTCATTTTCTGCCTCCTTTGCGGTGGCCAGACTGCAGGTGTAGTTCCCACAGGAGATTGGGAACAAAACATTGGGGACCTTCTTGAGGGCCAAGAAGGCATGTAATTCCATCATCTGCCGACAATATTCCAGCAGCACAATCTTGTCCCCGCAACGCTTGGGCAACAAGTAGGGTTTCCCAGAGAAGCCGGCGACCCTAATGTATGTGTGCTGCTGGAACTGGATATATTAGTGCCCATAGCTACTAACCAATTTCATCGCCTCAGTAGACAGGCGGTATCCGACATCCCGGGTGGGTGTGAGCAAATGGTAGTAAACGAAGGAGTCGTTTACCCGACAGTAACTGGGGAAGCTGGCCTCCCATTAAATCTGTGGGAAATGGTCCCACGGTGTTTTTTGTCCCGGGCCAAGCCCGAGAATGCCATTAGTAAGCAGGCCATTTGAGTGGGGCCTCTGTTGAGCCAAAGCCCAGAAAACATAAGAAGTCATATAGAACTTCTTCTTCTCGTTCAACTGCAGAAACTGGGAGTCGACATGATTGGAGATAATTGTCGCCCAGTCAAAGAATTCTCCCTTAGTGGAGATGCCCAGGAGGAAATAGTACATCCATTTTGCAAATTCCTGGGTGGAGGGTTGCCCAAATACCCGGGCCAATGCTATAATCCCCATTTGGATGCTTTCCTTGAATTCGGAGCGGGGGATATCTATTTTCATTCTTTTTGGATCCCTCTTCGGGACCTTGAGCCAATTGGTGTTCATGTACACCCGGGCAGCATCCTCCAGTTGGTTGAATTATTTCAAGGCTTCTGTCCTTGTGACCACCGAGGACCTATCGAATTGCGGAATACCCAGGCCCGCTTGGAAAGTAACTGGGTCAAGGGACACCAGTGGAGTGGGGAACCCCGTGGGTTCTGCAGCTGCTAACATAACGGCCCGGACGGAAGAGTTGTAGTTGGCCGCCAGAGTGAGAACAAGCTCCGGAGACTGCACGGAGCATGGGAAGCAATCTACCCAGAGAATTCCGGAACCTCCGATGTTGGTTGCCATTTTGTCTCCAGCCTGTCGCTGGATGTGCATTATCTTTACCAGGGCCTGCATTTTCGCCCAGGTCCCGACACTGGGGTCGGTCATCATTTTTACCTTGGACTCAATCTTTGAGCCCACAATTTCCTCACCCTACACAAACTTCATGGTGAGGGGTAGTTTTTCCAGGGCCTTCTCTATCTTTGACTTTGCTGCTGCCCTGGTCTCGGTTGTGGATGGCAACTCCAGACTTCCAGGAGGAGATGATGCGGATGCTTCAGACATGGTTGTAAAATGAAGTCCAGACCTGCGAGACAAAGCGACCGTCAGAACATATTTATCAAAATAAAACAATAACTCCAGGGTCCGGAGTTCTTACCACTTCGCCGTTTTCTTTTCCTGAAAAGTTAGTTTTACGCATAAGTATCCGAAAAGCAAACATAAACTTAGGATTTTCGTTATATCTCCGGGCCCGGGAAATTTTATCACATTTGACGAAGACATAGGATGAATGGCGGGAAGAGGCCCGAGGCCCAGAGAAAGGACCGTTAGCAAAGAAGAATGTGGAAGTAGGTCCACGTGGACGCCACGTGCACCGGCATTGAATGGATGTGATGGCACTGGCGGCGGAGCCGACTGTTCGAACGCGCGAAAAGGGAAAGGCACTTGGCCAGAAGTAATTGCGCGCATGGGAAATAAATGAGGCTCTGACAGCCTTGATGGAGGAGAGAGAAAACTGTCTGTTTGAAACCGGCCGAGAGCCCAGTTTCAAACAGGTGGTTTTCTGCCTCGAAGCAAGCTTGGAAGCGAAAAACCAATAGCAAGGGCGACTCGACCAGCTCGTCAAGCCATCTGGAAGGATATACAGAGAGCCGAAGGGTATATACATGGAAAGGAGGGAGATATACAAGGGTTACCTACAGAAATATACATATATACAACCTTATATACACGGAAAGACTCCCGCGGGAAAAACCAGACAAAGCTTGAAACAAGAATATACAGCTACTTACATTATGTCCAAGCTATTTACAGACTTATTTACAGACAATTTACAGACTATTTACATCTGCACAGAAGGCGAACAACCTTCTGGCAGAGCCGAGCCACCATCAAGCGGCGAAACCAGAAGACCAAAGAAACAACAGAGAAACAAAGCAAACGAAAACAGAAACAGGCAAACCCAGAGAAAACAAGAAAATGAAAGCGAAGCGAAGAGGAGGGAAGCAGAGAAACCAACCTGAAAATGCAGAAGGCGGAGGAAGGGAAAGATTACCAGGAGAACTCTGCAACAACTTTGAATTGTTAAGCCGTCGAGATCACCACCACGGAGCACTAGCGTACGTCTGAGAACAGTAGAAGGGGTTAAGCTTTGATTATCACAAATTTCTCTGTAACTACTCTGCTAATCGATTTGAAAATTGCTCTATTTCGCTCTAAGTGCTTCGAAGATTTTAATCGCAGTAAGTGAGAAAATGACAGGCGAGTCTATTTATACCCGCGGTAAAAAGTAATCCTCCTCCTTCCGGAGATTTCAGGTCAAGCGCAACCTCTGGACTCCGGGCCTGGGGATTCCTTACGAGGATGTTCTTAAGACTTAGGAACATCATCGCACAAAATCCTGGAGTCCGGAGTCCAGCTTCCAACCAAAAGGCAACCTCCGGGATCCGGGATCCCGGAGGGGAAAAGCAAACCAAGAAAATAACACACACCGGGGAAGAAAACCCCAGAGAAAGAAAGCAAAAAGAAAAGAAAGACAAGGCAAAGCCGCAGCAAAAAGCAAAGCAAAAGAAAAAGAGGGGGACCCAACATTTTGCACACAAAATGTAGGGACGGGGATGCAGGGCATAACAGGTTCAAAAATATTTTCCTTTGCATACTAATGGGAAAATATGTCTTCACCATATACCATTATTCAAAGATCATGAATATCTGAAATTCACCAGTGTCTTTTCTATATTGAAATTGACCAGAAAACAAAAAGTGCTTAAAAATAAAACCAAGTCTTTTTGCTCTAATGAGTAAATCAAAGTTTTCCCAAAAGATCCTAAACTTAATCCAAGTTCAACTATTTAAATAACATAAAAGGTAATGGTTTCTTGAAGACAACCATTTTAAAACTAAGTCTTTAAAGTACCAAGAGAGCCAAAAATATATAAGAAAATAATTAAAAATGCAGAAATTAAACTCTCGCTTCATCTCCAGCATCTTTATCTTCTATCACCTCCACCTCATGTTGATCTCGCGCCGCCTCATGTGCCTTGATTCTTTTGAGGCATTCATTGTACTTGGTGACATTCATGTTGATCTTTTTACTCCCTGGTATGGTAGTGATCTGCAATCTTGTTTTCCACTTTGAAAATATTCTATTAGCTTCAGAACAAGATTTATGTATGTCATCAATCTCAGCCTCAAATGCAATACTTCTAAGGTGGTAGTTTGAGGGTTCATGTCTACTTCAAAAGTATTGAAATTATCTTTTATATCTACCGGGTTTTAAAAAAATTTCTCCAAGATTTTATTGATATCTCTTATATAATCATCATAGATGGTCAGCTTCCAATCCATGCATCTAGCCAGGTGGGGTCAATCTAATTAGGGTGTTCTACTAGCTTTTCTACAATTATCACAACATGATTCATGGAATGGAGTTATGCAATCTCTTTGGAAAGTACATATGCACTACCATGCTCCTTCCTGACCTGTTGAAGTTCAACCACCAATTATTTTCTTTTATTTGTTACATTTACATAAAGTCATCTGAATTTGATGATATAAACAAGACCACCCTGATAAAGTTCTTCCACCCATTCAGTGTTAGGATTGATCCCTTGCACATCTGAACTTGAGGCTTGTATGGTGACATGGCTTATAATTAATGAGATAAAATCTCTCATAGATTGCATATGAAACTGTAACTACATATTTTCTTCCTTTTCTCCTTAGTTCGTTTGATCAATGCATTAACTAAGAAATTATCTTGATACACCTCCCCTTCTAGAGTAGATGGTCCCATGTCAACGTGACTGATTTTATAATCATTTTAATTTATGTTATTTCATTTTCATTGATATCCTTCATAGGATCTCACACTTCTAGTAGTTGATGACATGAAACAAGATCTAAAATTATCTGGGACATTCTCTTAGCTTTCTTTGGTTTGCGAGCGCTTTGTAGTAACAAAGAAACAATATCAACTTCACCTGTCAGGGGAGTGGCATTCTTCCTCTTCTTTTCTACTTCTTGTTTTAACTACACTGGAGAAGAGGCCTCAAGTTTTACATCCTTATTAGTAGCATCCTTAGTCTTCACTACTTCCATGGATTGAGTATTTACAGAGACATTTCAAACAGGTGAGGTGGGAATCTCTAAGAATGAAGGAAAATAAGTATATAAGTATCATCAATTATTTGCTGGTACATGGCTTTTGAGTCAGAAAGTGTTGTTTTCCCTTTGGTAGGTGTAAATTCATCATCCTACTCATAGATTGATTTGAGCTTAGCTCCAGTTTCTTCAGGTTTATCTCCATCACCCCTAGCTTGTGAGATTTGGCTAGGCACTTTAGTCACCGACTTGTCTACAGACACATTCACGACAGTAGTTAAAGTGGTCCCTTGCTCTCTCCTTGATGAATATTTTTGTAGGGTTAACATTTTGTCACCACTTACCATTTACCCAATTTGATGTTCTTAGAATAGGGGTAGTACGAACCATCAAATTTGAGACTTCATTTTCTAACCATCCAATCTTATATGAGGTTTTGGTGACAAGAGTGTGATACTCTAGGTCAATAATCACCTCATCTTCTTTTGCATCATCAAGGACATTGAAAGAGATACTAAAGGCTCACATTTGTTATAGAGTGAGCCTCATGAAACTTCTCTTGTATATCTCATTGTCTTCAAGATAATCTTCCCAAAATTATTCAATATCTAATCTATACATATAATTTTAGACCCATACAGATATTGCTTTACATATCCTTTGCTGTCAAAATTAACCCTTGCCTGTAAAAAGTGGAACTGAAATTCACCTAGGGTTTTCTCAACTTCTTTTGAGTATTATTGGTTTTGCAAGAAAAGAAAGCCATAGACAAGCGGAACACATGCTATGGAGTTCTTGCACCAATCTTCATGGGCTTTGAAATATGTTTTTCCCACGATCATATACATCTCCTCAGGACCTTGTTTCTCTGGTATGCACAATGCTCATGAAATGGTCTCAAGAGTAATTCTTGCAATCACCATTACGTCTTTGACTTGAATTTCCTGAGTCGTCATATTATACCTCTCTGACCATGCAGTTACCAAATCCACACAAGATATAGCAGACACTCAAACTTCAGAACTGACGATCAGGACTTTTGGACTTTTGATAACCTCTGACCGAGTGACCAAGTCGGGTGATCAGAAACTTTGAAAACTTAGAACTCCGCAATAAGGTTCAAAAATGTGAAAGGGGGGCAACTAGGTTTAAAGATTCACAAAAGTTGTTACTTGGTACTTAAATTAACAAAGTGAACGATGAGACCCACGAAGGAAGAGAACTTAAAGACCCGACCAAGTGAAGAACTTAAGATTTGTGAGCTAATAACATAATTAGGTTACAAGGATAACATAGGGAATGGCTAATTGTTGTAAGAATTACAAAATTAGCCTAGTTAATCTAGGATTAATTAGAGGGTAAGTTTAGGGGGGGTGTCATGATGGGTTTCTAGGCTAGGGATTTAGGCTAGGATTAGATTTAATTAATTAGGAATTAATTAAATCAGAAGGATTAGACAAGGGGGATTTAAATAATAATGAAGTTATTTAAATATTGGATAGAAGACATAATGTAATTAAAATCAATTACACCTTTAGGCTAAGGGGAACATAATGTTATTAATAAATTAAATTATATCATAGGGTAAAAGGGGAATACCATAATTAATTAATTAAAATTATTTATATTATATAGGTAAGTAATTAATTAAATAAATGTTTAATTAATTATGCGATCAAGGTAGTGTGAATTTAATAAATTCACAAGGGATAATTTTTAATGTCTACAAATATTAGATTAGATTTTATTTTAAAAATATTATATAACTTATTATATTATATTACAAGAATATAATTGAACAATATATTGTTGGAAATATATGTTTAGTTGCATGTTGTTATTGAGTTAAACATTGTGTTCCGGAGGTGTTTGCGGTTGCTTAAACACTGTGATCTGGAAGTATGCTATTCTTTTATTCTTAGAGAAGTATGTATTCAGTGCTACAGTGCACTAGAAGACATATATGTATTATGTGATCATGTGAAGATGATGTTTAGCATGCATTAATGTTGTACTCTTATATCAAGAAGCCTTTGTGGTCCGAATGGTTGTGGTTCAATGACAGTGAAATACAGTTTTATAGTTGCAATTAACAATGCTTTATTTTTGCTTTCCGGAAGGTTTCTGCTCCATAAATTAGGGTTGAAGTTGTGTTGATACTTATGCAGATGGATTCATATTTTGGTCTTGGTTGTGGCATTCTTTGATGATCCAAAAATAATGTCTGGTGATTTGGATAATGTGTCATCCAGTGTTGCAGTTCTATTTAGTTGTTGTCTTGGTCTAGGAATGTATTGTGACAACTTCTGACACAGATTGTTAGCATGTGCTAGTATTTTTGACATGGCTTGTGGATCTCACTGTGGTGTGTGGAGATCCAGATAGAGTTGACAAGTTAAATGTTTCAATTTTCTAGTGTGTTTGCACATGTTTGAGATGGAAAATTTGTTCTGATATTTATGGATCTGGCATTAGGCTATGTAAAGTGTGTTCATGGTCCCTCTCTCTACTAGAGTGGGTCATGCTTCTTAATTCAGGTATGGATTACAAATTTAATGATTATCTCTTTTATGGATGGGTCTGTGCTACATGTGACCTATGTATTTAATGATTATCTCTTACTCGGTTGGGTCCATTCTATATTTTGATCTAAAAGCTTCTGACATAGGACCTAATTTCATTTTGATATTGTCTTGGTCGACTTGTAACTTAAATTGTAGTATTCCTTTGACATGGTCGACCTTGTAGTAATCTCCAATGATCTATCTTAAATACATGTATAGTGTGTGCTTTGGAAAAATGTAAGGTGTGAAGCAAGTGAAGTGTGTGTGAACCAGTGAAGATATACAATTAGCAGAGTAGAGTTCAATGATAATGAAAAAGAAGAAAATGAAGTAACATTGTGCTACTAAGATTGATAGTAGTGTGCAGATCAAATAAATTATCAAGATAATCTCTCTTATAAGGAGTTGTATGTTCCTTGTCTCTGAGACAGTGAGTCTTCGGTGCATAAGGTTGTTGATATATCTTGTTACTTTGGTAGTGAGCCTCTCTTTGCAAGTCTAGAGAAGTGAGATCCTATCTATATTAATTATTGTATTGGAAATGAGCCTCTGATTGTAGATCCAGAGTAGTGAGCTCTTACCATCCTTTGTAATCATACTTTATACATCAGTGAATTATTGTTTGTGAGCAATTTCTCACTGTAGTTTTTCCTAGTTTGGGTTTTCCACTTATAAATTTGAGTGTTCATGTGTTGCTAGTGGTGTTCATTACTTGCTTATTGTTTCACGTGGTGATTGTTGAAGTTAGTTAGCATGTTTTATTTTATGTTGATTCACCCCCCTCTTAGTATTTGTAGTGTGTTCAAAATTGGTATCAGAGTGGGTTCCCATTGAAGAAGCTTAATCACTTGAGGGAAATTTGAGATGGCGCAAAGCTTACACTTTCAAACTTTGATATTTTATGGCACCAATTTTCCCTATTGGAAGGACTATATGGAAGCATATCTAGAAACATTATAGAATGGTATTTGGTGTTAGTATTCAAGAATTGGTGAATTCCCACAAGCCCAATGATCACCTGCATGCAAATAACCTGTCACGTACAAGAGAAAATCCTCAAACAAGAAAGTGCATAAACAATTGGAATTGAATTAATCAGAATGAGTTATTACAATGAGATCAATCCTTAATAAAGGAGATCAAAAACCCTAAAGAATGCATGCATAAAATCAAATGATTATTAAATATAAACTAAAGCTTCCTAAATTTAGTTTAAGAGAAAAAATAAAAAATGTGACTTAATAAATTAATTAATATGATTAAATTAATTAATTTGAATAACATTTTTACTCTAACACACCCCCTTAAGATAAACATAGGGAGTAGCTAAAAGCTAAGTGCATGAATGCAACTACATGCAAGAATGCAAACTTAGGTCCTGACAAAAAGGCCTGATGAGGTACCCAGTCAAACCAAATCTCTGTAAAGTGGAGAAAAGGAGAAAACCAAGTGGGAAAAAACTTCTCTCCAAGAGGAGATGAAAAAAAGGGTACGAATGCAATGTATCAAGAGACTCTCTCAAGACCATAAGTACAACCAACCCCCTCATGAGAGAGGATTGAAACTCCAAAGTTCCCCCGGAATTATAGAACCCATGTGTTGATGATCAAACCAATGTAGCTCCAATGTGGAAGAAACAAAGGCAACATAAAAAGAATAGTAAACCCATGAATGTAAGGTGGAACTGGAATGCCTAGATGATCCTCGAAGGAGAATGCATGAGAATCTTATAATGGAATCTCAAATGAAGGTGAGATAATAGATGTGTTGAATCTTCCATTTAAGAGGATATGAATTTCCTCTGATATGTCCTCAACAACTACACTAGGTGGCTTGATGCATGGAGCTACAATGTCAGGAAAATATGAAGAAGAATCATACTAAACATATGCAAAATTAATAGGAGGGGGATGTATAGAAATCACAACACTAGTCTCAGGAACAACACATAAGCTAAAGTGAATTGACTTTACCTCAACAAGCTCTCATGAAGAAAGAGAGAAATTCTCCGACAATGGAGATGGTGGACCATAATGAGAGAAATAGTACAAGTGGGAAGAATTATCAAGTGTCCCTATTATTGCAATATTTATTATCTCACTGTCTCTAATGTGTATTGAATCTCGTGTGAACTCAATTGTATTCCATGTCCCACTGTGAGTAATCTTATAGACAAAGAGAAGTTTAGAGGAAAAAAGGGAACATTTAGTACATCATTGAATGAACCATCACCAATGTCAATAAAGTCTTTCCTACATATATTCATAACAATGTTTTTCTCTATCAAAATGTGTAGGGTAGGAGAAGCCTCAAAAGAAGAGAATTGATTATGAGAAGATGGCATATGGTGTGAAGCACCTGAATCCAATATTCATCTAGAAGAGTGTGGACCAAAATTTGCACATAATGCATGACCCTTTCCTCTATCATGTTCATCTATCTGGAATGATGATGAAGAATAAGACCTGTGAGAAGTAGAAGAAGATGGAATATCAATGTTTCTCTTCATGAGAATATCTATCAAACCTGAAACCTGTTTTGCATATCCACCTATCTTCTTCTCATAGAAATGAGACTCATCATGATTGGGGTTTTTACAATAAGCACACTTAGGTATTTTTGTCTTCAATTTCCCCCCCTTAGGAGAAGGTGGTCCAGAGGGGTGCTAAGAACTAGAATCCTTCCTAAGCTCTTTGGTTTGTGGCTTATGTTTCTACTCCTGCTTCCTTGGAGATGTTTGAGCTACCAATGCTTGGTTATTTGATCCTAGAAGAGCATCCAACGGTGTGAGCTTGGACTGATCACGTGTCAACCAATCACAGAATACCTCAAAGGTAGGCATGGAAAATCGTGGACCCAAAGCATCCATGGTGGAGTAGAATATAGAAGGAAATATTTGAAATGAACATTGAAGCTTAGAGAGAATCAGGTATATACACTCGATGTTTGTTTTGTTCTTACCACAACCTTGTAACAATGATTGTAGGGATTTGAATTTCATCAATAAATCCTCAATAGATGGAAAAGAATCAGATGCTAAAGAGGTAAACTCTACCTCAATTTGAAGTGCTCTAAATTGATTAATGGTGCCAAAAAAATCATGAAACTTGATCCACATGTGTCGAGGTGTAATGCAACCCTTGAGGTGAAACAAAAAACTATCTAAAATGTTTAGGGAAATCATCCCCATGG
This sequence comes from Thuja plicata, assembly GCA_018584345.1. Classification (NCBI taxonomy): domain Eukaryota; kingdom Viridiplantae; phylum Streptophyta; class Pinopsida; order Cupressales; family Cupressaceae; genus Thuja; species Thuja plicata. The sequence continues at coordinate 346,535 of MU227294.1, forward strand.
CCTCATCCATTCTATTTTGATGTTGCATGACCTCGAGCAGGCGAGTTGACTGAGGCTAAACCTCATCCAAATAGGACCATAAACCCCTCGACATGAGAAGGTGGGTGATATGTGCGTTTCAGGTTTGATAATTATGTGGAGTAAGTCTCTCAATAGAGGAAGGTTCTGCCATGTGAACTAGAGGAAAAATAACCCCCTACAATACAAGAACCCAAACCCTAGCACAAATCTGAAAGATGGAAAGTGCAAACAAGAAAAAAAACACTAATGAAAAATCTCTATGTATCTAGTGAAAAATCTAACAAAATTGAGTACAGATTTGGAAAGAGCAGTGAAAGACCTTCCAATGCCTATTCGTTTGTGAAAATGGAGTCTTTATGCAAAAGTTACACCACAGAAGTGCAAAAATAAGGTCTAACTTTGACTGGCAATAAATACAAAAAAAAAAAAATTAGGAAAAATAACCTACACCACTAGATCAGGCTCAAAATCAACTTTTCAGCAATATCTTGTTTTCCCAATTTTGATACCGTATGACGAAGTTATGGACAAATAACTAACAATTGTTCTTTATGACAAAAAGGTCAAATTGTGATAGTTGACACCTGTCAAATTTTAGCTCACAACCTACTGACATCAAAGCCTCCACATGAAGGTGTACCTTTCTAGAAAATAATAAAGTTTTTAAAAAAAAAAAAAAAACTTTATTAAAAAGCCAAAGTTTTACAAAAAAACTATGCATGTAAATGCATGATTTTTTTTTGTTATTGGAAGAAACCTGCACATAAAATTTTTTTATGACAATGTTAACTGGGTGCTGATGTGAGCGCTGATACAAATTTACCTTGTAAAGCATGCAACTCCAAAAATGTGCACTAATTTTTATGTTCTCCAAAATTGACAAATTTTATATGGATTTAGGGGTTTTTGGCCCTTCTAAGCACAATGGTGACCTTTGTTTTGCACCTAAGTGCCTAGATGTTTCAAATGCCCTCTGATTTGTACTATTCATGAATCTTGTAGATCTGATTGTGAGATCCACATTGCACCAAGATGCACAAAAAAAACTTGTTCTAAGAAAAAATAAAAAATAAAAAATAGGAAGCATCATGTCTGGAGCTCTATTACTATGTTAGTATTCTAGAATTGGTGAATTCCCACAAGTCCAATAATAACCTACATGCAAATAACCTATCAAGTACAATAGAAATTCCTCAAACAAGAAAGCATATAAACAATTGGAATTGAATCAATCATAATGAGTTATTACAATGAGATCAATCCTTAATAGAGGAGATAAAAAATCCTAAAGCGAACACTAAAAAAATGCATGCATAAAATAAAAGAATTATTAAATGCAAACTAAAGCTTCCTAAATTTAGCTTAAGTTAAAAAAGAAAAAAAGGTGACTTGATTAATTAATTAAGTTGAATAACCTTTTTACTCTAACATTTGGGAGGTGATTCAAACGGGTTTATATCCTCCTTTTGGAAGACCTTTGACCGTTGAATAAGAAAGACAAAAGGAAGCTAATGTGAAAGCAAGAGCAATTCATTTTAGTAGTCCATGTGACACATCATTTGGAAAGGTGCTAAAGAGATATGGGATAAGTTGGTCTTGGTATATGAAGGATATTTAAAGACAAAACAAGCAAGACTGGTGAATCTCAAATAGAAGTATGAGGTCCTAAGAAAGGAAGCAGATAAAAGTGTTGAAAACTACATTAACAAAGTTATTGATGTTGTTGATGGAATCAGAGCTGCCATTGGACTTCTAGAAGATATAAATGTCATAGTCCAGATCTTATTAAACCTACCAAATAATTTCATACCAATGGCATGTTCAATAAGGGACATAAATGATTTGAGTTAATATTCTATTGATTAACTTAATGATTCACTTTCTACATTTGAGATTGCAGAAGTTGAAAGAGAAAAGAGGGAGACTGCATTCAGAGTTGTTAAAGATGTTGAACCTAATTCATGCAAGATGTTGGAGGATGTTGAAGCATATATTTTAAGAAGATTCCAACAAGGTATTGGTGGATACAAAGCTACGTTACCTCTTAATGGCTTTAATAGTGGAAGGATAGAACATTTTTCTAATGATTGCAAGTATAAGGAATATCTTAGTGAATCAAAAAATGATTATAGAAAAGGAAATAAAAAGAAAGGTGAGTTTAGGAAGAAAATTAATTTTGAAGGCAAGAGTAAAAAGAGCATATGTTCCATGGAGGAATAATTTTGTGAAGATGAAGATCTAATGAAACAATTGAGGAGTCTATATTTTTAGCTATTTCTCAAAAGAAAGAGGAGATTGATTTCCATGCTAAATTTGTTACGGGAGCATGGATCATAGATTCTGGATGTGCAAATTATATAATAAGAGATTATAAAATATTTATCAATTTTGAATAATATGATGGCAAAGCAATTAGATTTGTAGGAGAAGGAAGTGCACAAATCAAATGCATTGGAACCATTTCAATTGATGGTAAGAATAGAACTGATGATGTTTACTATGTTGAAGTTTTGAAATATAATTTGTTAAGTGTTAGTCAAATGTGTAAGAAATGATATGAAGTTATGTTCAAAAGTGATGGTTTTGTTATAAAAAAGAAACATACTAGTAAAAGGCTTGTTGAAGGTTTTAGGACTATCAAGAATATCTATTACATAGAAGACAAATGTGAGAATTTGTGTTTTCAAACTCAATGCAAAGGAATACGAGGAGATGAATTTGAAATGGAACTTAATAAAGACAAAGTGGATTTTTCTTTGAATGATGAGGAAAGAAAGGTTGAATTAGATGATCTGGTGGAAGCTGAATGAATTATGGTAGACCAAAAGCAAGAAGAGGATTAAAATGACATGATAGACCAAAAGAAGATGGAAATGGTAGATCAGAAGCAAGAAGAAGAAGAAAAAGGACATAATAGATTAGAAGAAGATGGAAATAGTAGACTAGAATTAAGAAGATGACAAAAAGGACATGATAGATTAGAAGTAGATGGATGTGGAAGACTAGAAGCAAGTAAAAGGAAAAAATAATATGACAGACTGAAAGTAGTTATAAAATAAGAAGAAACTAGATGACCGTAAGAAGGTGAAGAAAAAGATGAATTTGATACAGAAAAAGGATATAAAGAGGATGATGAATCAAAGACCTTCTCATATTCATTCCAGGTACTCTCCTTTTGATAAAATTTGTTTTTCTTGTCATAAAGTAGGACAAAAAGTTAATAAATGTAGGAGTATGAAAAGGCGTTATATCTTTAATGGAAAATGCTATCATTGCAATAAGTTAGGGCACAAGGCAGTTCAATACAAAAGCAGAGTGAATTTCAATAGGATGAATTTGAATAAAAATGTCAACAACTTCAATGGATATTTACATGGTTGCAATTGATGTTGACACAAAAAGGTTGAATGTAGTAAAAATGTCAATGTCATAAATAATGAGAATGCTAAATTGAAAAGGGATGGTCCGGTATGCTATAAATGTGACATGACAAGACATATTGCGAGGTTTTGCAAGGATGGCCTAGTTTGCTATAAATGTAACATGACTAGACATATCACAATTTTTTGCAGAAATATATATGGAGAAACAAATGATTGTTTGATGATTGCAGAGGATCAAAAGAATGAAATAAGATATATTTGATGTGGGAAAAAAAAGGTGCTTCTGATTGTGGTTTGACATCCATTCTAGATGTTTTTTCCTCTTCGGCTAAATGAATCAAACTAAAAGGTCTGAGGGGGAGTTCTCATATGCATCTGTTTTCCCTCTCAGAGCTGGATGCTAAGACATGAAGACATTTCTGGAGGTAAGATTTATATTTTGTGCTCCAAAAAGATGACTAGTTGGTTCTATAAAAAATAGAGTATTTGTTTGGTTGTTGTTATTTCTAAGTTGCATTCGAATATGGGTTGGAGATAAGATATGTCTTTTGGTTGTCAAATTAAGATAGGTTTGATTGATTTGGATAACAATGCTATGAATTGTAAAATTTCTCTTGATAGGATAAGTTTGTGGGACAGTAAGAGGTGTTAATATAAAGAGAAGATAAAATCTAAAGATGTAGAACACTAAGATGTTAATGAGGAGAAAGTTGCTTCTCTTGTCCCTTTAGATTAAGTGTTTATGTCAGATGAAAAGATTTCTACCTTCTGAAGATATTTGGAGACATGTTCCATCGTATGAATAAAATTCTTTCAATTTTCTCTAGGAAATACTTGGGATTGTTGCCCCTCTATTATTTGACTTAGTGCATCAGGGTGATGCATCTATCCAAGGGGATATTTCTAACTTATTTTTTTCTGGACTAATGATGGTGCTTGATTAGCTAGGTTGTGCAATGATAAGCATGTTGTTGGCCTTTGTCCATAATGGAAAATGTGATAAGAAAAAATTTTAAATGCTTATTTGTTCAAGTTTTCTTTGTTTTTTTCATCAAAGGGGAATTGATAGTAATTCATATTTATGTAGCTTTTTTCCATCAATGACAAGGGAGGGGGGGGGGAATTTTTGGAAATATCTATTTAATTTTTTCTTTTTATTGATGTCAAACATTGTGTTTCAGAGGTATTTATGGTTGCTCAAACACTGTGGTCCAAAAGTATTCTATTCTTCTATTCTTGGAGAAGTATGTAATTAGTGCTACAATGGAGTGGAAGACAGATATGTATCATGTGATCATGTTAAGATGAATATAAGCATTCATCAATGTTGTACTCTTATATCTGAAAGTCAGTGTGGTTTGGATGGATGTGGTTCAAATACAGTGAAATACAATTATCCAGTTGTAGTTAACAGTGTTCTATTTGTTCTTTCTAGAAGGTTCTGCTCCAAAAATCAGGGTTGAACTTGTGTTGATACTTATGCAAATAGATTCAATTTTTGGTCTTGGTTGTGGAATTCTCTGGAAATCTAAAAATTGCATTTCGTGATCTAGAAACTATGTCATCTAGTGTTGCAATTTTGTTCAGTTATTGTCTTAGTCAGGAAATGTATTGTGATGACTTCTTATGTGGATTGTTGGCATGTGCTAGTGTTTCTGATGTAGCATGTGGAGGTCCAGATACAGTTGGAAAGTTAAATATTTCATTGGCTAGTGTGTTTCTACACATTTGAGATGGCGCAGTTCTGATATTTGTGGATCTGGCATTGGGCTATGTTTAGCATGTTCATGGTCTCTCTCTACTGGAGTGGGTCATACTTCTTGATTTAGGTATATTGGATTATTCATTTAGTGATTATCTCTTTTCTGGATGGGTTTGTGTTATATGTGACATATGCATTTAATGACCATCTCTTATATGATTGGGTCTATTCTATGTTTTGGTATGAATGCTTCTAGCATAGGAACTTATAGCATTTTGTTATTTCCTTTGCTGACTTGTAACTTAAATTGTAATATCCATTTGATAAGGCCAACCTTGTTGTAATTTCCAATGACATATCTTTTATATAAGTAAAGTTTGTGCTTTGGAAAAATGCAAGGTGTGAGACAAGTGAATCGTGTGCAGACCAATGAAGATCTACAGTTAGCAAAGTAGAGTTTAGTGATATTTTAGAAGTAGAAAAGGTAGTAACAATGTGTTACTAAGGGTGACGGTATTGTGAAGATAAGTTGAATTATCAGGAGAATCTCTCTTGTAAGGAGTTACATATATTCCTTATCTTTGAGACTGTGAGTTTTGGGTGCACAAGGTGTTGTTGTATCTTGCTTCTTTGGTAGTGAGCCTCTGTTTGCAAGTCTGGAGTAGTGAGCTCTTGTTTATATTCATTTTTGTATTGGTAGTGAGCCTCTAGTTACAGTTTTGGAGCAGTGAGATCCTACCATCCTTTGTAAGTGGACTTTATACACTAGTAAATTATTCTGTGAGCAAGTGCTCACCATGTTTTTGCCCACTTTGGGTTTTCCACGTATAAATTTGAGTGCTCATGTATTGGTTTTTTTTTCATTACTTGCTTACTATTTCACGTGGTGATTGTTGAATTTTGTTAGTGCGTTGAATATAATTTAATAATATATAAGAAAGGACTGTAATTTACCTTCAAATACATTCATGACAAATATTGTATGGCTCTATCTATAATACATTCTATGTTGCAATATGCCAATATATATATTACCTTAAAACCATATCATATCATTCTATAAATATAATTCAATTTGACTTGATTCCAATTCATAGATTGCCAACATAATTCATGACAAAATAATTAACAAAAGGAGAATGCATAATGTAATACCAAACTCTAAATGTTAACAAGATTTTATTTTTTAACAATAGCTTCTTACAGGCATTATGATGAGGAAATTAGACCACAACAAACAATATAATTTAACTTTGAAAACAAGCATAGAGTATCTAATTTGAAAAATAAGAGAAACAACCTAAAATAATTGATAACCAACAAGAAAAATAAAGGAAAAAAAAAATCTAAATAATTGATAATTACAGAGAATAAAAAACTATAAGTAAATGTTAAAAGAGGTGATATTTTCAAGTTGGGATTAGGTGCCATCCTTAATCCTGATTGAGATTAGTACTATGTTTTTTTTATGGTGATGGCCTCTTGGAGCTTGCATTGAAATTATTGTTTTATTTAACTGCAACTTAGGTGTTCACTAGGCACATGTGGTGTTTGGTATGGTAGGATATTTTGGCAAGGATTGATTTGAATATTTGATCATGTCTAAGACATGTGTGGAGAAGGGAAACTGCCACCCTTGAGGTTGATGGAACCTCAAGGGACAAATTGGCCCAATGTCACCTCATTTATACTAGCACTCTAGTGACCTAGGGAGATTTGATTAAATTAAAGGGAAATAGAGCTAATTATGAATGCGAACTAATGGAAATCAAAATAAATTAATGACATAAGATGATCTAAAAATATTTAAAGCATAGAAATAGAGAGAGAAAACAACCAAGCCCAATTAATAAGTCATGTGAGCTCTCTATCCAGGATGTTTGTACAAGTCAAGGACTACAACCTAGATAAAGGATGACAACACAACGAACATACATCATATATAGATAGGGCATAGAGGACCATACCATATATGTACAATGTGATAAAGTAAACAAATAGAAAGTAAATTGAGCTAAGTACAGATAATGAAAAGTAAAGTACAAGTTAAAAGTAAGTAGTCTAAATACAAGAGATGGGAAATGAAATCTCAGAACCCTTTGAAGGAACCTCTCTAAATTCCATTATGATCCACTTCTCAAACCTACATACACAACAAAAAGGAAAATGTTGTGATTTTTTGTTTAGAGGCCTACCAAAGTGAAGATCCCCGTTTTGGTGTTTCTACCTCCACGGGAAGCTAAGAAATATATGATCAGTAATCCAATAAATGATAAATAATAACGGATATAAGAATAAAAGATATAGATACTTCGATATGATTATCCAAATTGAAAAGAGTGAGTGAAAGGAAAAATATAACTCCCCTTCGACATCAAGAAAGTCAAATCTCAGTAGGATGAAGGTGAGTAGATGCTGGTGTGAAATGAAGGTGGTGGAGTAGAGATGCAAAGTGACCAAAGAGTTGTAAAAGTGATCCAAAATGGTGAAGAAGTTACATAGAAAGCTTAAGAAGTGATTTGAATGACCAATAAGTTGGAAATGGATGTTTTAATGAGCCAAAAAAATTCCCAACATAAATGGCCTACCAAACGAGGTGTTACACTATTAGGGACAACAAGTGTAATGCTCAAATGACCTCCTTTTATCTACAAATGTGTGGGACAAGTGCACACCTCGTAGATGTCTCTACAACATACATGTGTCTTGAATCATTTATGATATCTTTACAATTTACGATGTTATATTTTCCACCACTTTAATGAGCTTATCATTAGGGAGATGCAAGATAAAGTAAAGAAAAATATTTAGAGAGAGATTATATTGAGATAGAAAGGGAAAGCAAAGTCTTCTATCCATGTGGAGTTGCACCAAAGGAAAATAATTAAACCTTCATGAGATAGTGCTAAGCTGCATCATAATAAAAACATGATGATAATCAAATACAAATTGCGCGATATTGATCACTAAGATTACACCAATATGGGTAGAAAGTTGTGTTATGTTAGATAGTCATACAATAATGTGAAAGATTTGGATAGCAGTTTGACCCCCAAAAAGGTAGATTGAACAAGATACCGTATTGGGCCCCACAAAGGAAACAAATAAAATAGATAGTGGATTGGCCTCCACAAAGGCAACAAATAAAATAGATAGTGGATTGGCCTCCACAAACACAACAGATAAAATAGGTATGGATTAACCTCCACAAAGGGAACATATAAAAAAGTTTAATTTTTTAAAATTATAGAAATGCAAATTATGCAAATATAATACCCCCCCTAGAATGGAACATGTTACATAAAGGGGCACACTATTCATTCTAAGGAGATAAGAGATGTTGTGGCATATCAAAATTGTGAGATGTTACCATGGAATGCCTATAAGAGATAACACATGATACCTACAACATCAAAAACATAAAAAGAGACAAGGGCGCCTAATTATTCAGTGTCATAAGAACCAGTAGCAGTGACTTTTTTTAATGTATATTTGTATATGAGTTACTCATCATGGTCCCAAAGTTTTTGGATCTCAAGAATAACACATGAAGACAAAGATAAAATAAAATATTGCGTCAACATGGTGGCCTAAATGTCGCCCAACACTTTGTATCATTATTAAATGTCAAAAGTCAAGATACAACATATAGAAGAAGTAGATATCACATAGAGGAAGTGTAAAAAATTTAACCTCCTATTTCCAAGTACCAACATACTATCTTGGATCATTCATAAGGGCACAACATTAAAAGACAAGCATATGGGAACACAAACATGCACAATCTAATCTACAAATAAGAAGAGATAATTGCCTTAGCAATCCTTCACTATTAGATCATTATCCTCCCATTATTGCTCATAGGGAGAGGGAGGTAGGGTATGAAGAGGTAACATTATTAGGTAAGCCCCGAGTGCCTCACCAACAACCAAAGCCAAGGATGATGTTGCCTCAACATTCTCATTGAGAAGCTCCATTGAGGCAAAAGTTAGCAATCTTGTGAAGATTGTCAACAATGTCAAAATATTTGCAAGCAATTCAAACATGAATGCCTCATAGGATACATGTGAATCAAATTGATGTAAGGTAGAGGGTGTTTCATTGCCAACCTATCTACAAGAGGCGATGAAAAACTCATGAGAAGGAAGAGTCTCCTCAATGGAAACCATAAATGCTTTCTTGTCCAATATAGCTAAATAAAGGACCCTGTAAAGCTATGATGAGGATCAATGGGTTGGATGAGCTCAAAAAACATGATTGCACTAGACATCACCTATGTATGTAGCATAGATATCGGCTGGAAGAATGCAAGGATGTTGGAAAGAAAGTGGTAAGCGATGATTTGAGGGACAAAGAGATCAAGCCCTAGACCCTTTTAGGGTGGGACCCATTAGAAGCCCTTAAAGAAACATGAATAAGGATAGAGTGGAAGTAGAAGTGGATTCAACCTAAGTGGGAGTGGATGCATATGTAGGAGACACTGACACAAGAGCTAGAAACTCACTCTTGATCTTTAAGGGGGCATCAATCTCCAAGTCCCTTTCCTAATGACAACACTTATGCTCATTTTCAAGCTAGTTCTAGTGGAGGTGTGGACCAGGGAGAGAAGCCTAAGAAGGGTTAGTAAAATTGTGCTCCATGGGGGAGGTTGTCAATGTTGTGACCAACAAAGAGGAAGGCCCTATTAATGAGGTGGGAGGTTCTATCGATATGGCCATTGTAGACTCAACCATGAATGCCCTTACCCATTTTTTTCTAAGAGTGTTCGAAGGAATCGAGGGTAACCTCAAAGGCTAAGAAATAAGTGCCTAGGGAGATGAACAAGTCTGCAAGGAAATGAAGTTCAAAGAAAGGATGAACCTTGGACTTTGGCAGTGTGAGTGTCTTTCCCTTATCTACACTAGGCACAGTCGCAAGAATAGGAGGCATCATTAGATACTACATGGTATTTTATGGAATAGGCTTTCTTTTAGCTCCCAATGAAGAGGAAATAAAAGGAAAATCATGCTACGAAGTAGGGGCAGGATAAGATGCATGAGTGAAAGCGGGAAGGGCAAGAGGTGCTACAAATTGAACATATTTAAATAAGAGTGCCTCGATATTATATTTGTTATATGCTTTGAATAATAGATCCTTGTGGGGAAGAAAGGGCCCTACTAAAGAAAGTAGAAATGATCAAGAAGCTCCCACAAGATACCAAAAATTAATATCCAGTATCCTAGATGGTTTGCATAATACCTTCATATAAATTAATTAGACACTTATGCAAGACCGAGGGGAGTGATCCCATAGAAACTAGCTAGGGAATGCCTATCTTAACACAAAAGAGGTATGACTAAGGAATACCAATGAATGACGTAGATATTTCCTTGGGTCCCATAAGGACCATCAAGGTAGTGGACCCCATAGGAAGAAGAGATAGTCCATTATGTGTATGGATGGTTGATATACACTCATCTTGCCTCACTTGATGTAGTCATTTATGGGTGATCCCACAATAGTGGGTTACACTTTTTCGGAGGAAGAAATTCCTCACGAATCCGCGAGGTGGGAGGATTTAGTCAGGTACTTTCGATAGAAAGTACCTGATTGTTTCGATCGAAACATTCATAGTTTCGATCGAAACTACCTTTTTTGCTTAGTTTCGATCGAAACTAACCTAGTAAAGATTTTAGTGGGATTTTGAACCATATGCATGTAAAAATAAGAAATTAATTTTGATAGAAATTACTTTCGATCGAAACTAATTAGTTTCGATCGAAAGTACTTTCTATCAAAACCCCCATAATTGAGGCTATCTGCAAAGACTAACAAAAATCTATAGTTTTCATGGCTTCAGGGCTCAAGCGCGGGGCTAAAATGGAAGAATAGGGACACCTCCTTTTGCATCACACAAGTGCTCTGAATGAGCTTTCTAAAAAATATAGATTTGACAATTTTTGAATTACTTAGGTCTATGTATTTTGACGTGCATCAGATGTAGGTTTTTTATCCAATATAAACTTCCAGGTTTGACGTTCAATGAAAAATAGTAGAAAAGAGAAAAAAAAATTGAAAAATAATAGTGCCCTCCGGATTTGAGTCTTCTTTCTATCAAAAAAAATAAAATTTAATTTCGATAAATACACAACAAGTTATCAGCTACGCAGTCAACGTATGTCACAATTACAGTTTACTCTACTTCAAACGTTCATAAAATATGCAATAATCATGATAATGTCATCAAAAAAATTGCATGCCCTCCGTATGGATGTTACAAAACCAAATTTGAAAGAAGCGCATTGATATCTATTTTAGGAAAAAAGTTATGTTGTACGAAGTCATTGTACCTTTTTGAAAATGACGTTTTCAGCAACATAGCAATTTTAGTGGGAGAAAAAAACCAATAAAATCAATTCAAAAAAAATTTTAAAAAATATATTTAGAATCTAGATAGAAAATCTTAAAAGACTCTAGTTTACTTCATCTTCCGATTTCAAACAGTTTAACGACAATATGCATCCGAATGTGAAAGTTTTTCTCAAAATGTAGACTTCAATGTCCATTTAGGCAAAAAAGTGTAACCCACTATTGTGGTATCACCCTTACAAAGAGAGTCTCCTCCATAATGACATTGAATCTACAAGCGAGATCAATCATAACACCTCTAATGACATTTATTTTGACCTTTGCATGGATGTGTAGGGGAGAAGGCTCTTTGCAATAAGGTGCATCCAGAGGTGTGAATGATATGTTTACATTTTGAGTCCTTTGGTTTGGAGGAGAGATCAGAGTGATAGTAACCATCATCACTGTAATATCCCCATATTTGTATTTAATAAATAAATAATTAATTAATTAATTAAATATATTAATCGATGACATTATAAGTAAATAATTAAATAGTTTATCAATAAACATGTCAATTGTTAAATTTATATTAATGATATTTTAACGAAAATAGACAAATAATAAACATAGCGTCGGGTGCTATTAATGCATAGGAGGATATGGACACCGCGACAACCCAGGTAGTAATGGCTTACATGACCATAAGAAAATTAATTAATCGACTTAGTTGGGAGAGAGCGGTGGTAATTACGGGGATGATTATGGTCAGTGGAGTCATCCGTAACATAGCTTAATTAACCACCGATAATTAGCATTGGAGGCGCCTTTTCAAGACACACCCCTTCTCCTCCAATACGTACGTATATATACGATAATCATATGATCCAAGGAGGAGACAAAAGAAAATTGAATATTACCTGCTACTATATAAAGACTGCTCTGTATATGAGCTCTTACATATTAACGTTGTGTCTTGGTACCCGGATATAAGATGCGACTGGGGCCTGAGGCCATACGACTGGTTTAAGTCAAACAACATTTCACCATACCGCGATATACTCATACCCCACGCTAGGTACACTTTTCCCAAATGCTAAATGTCAAGTTATGTATGACTAAATTAATTAATTAATAATATATATATATATATATCCCTATTCTGGCTTCTTGTCAAGGATCGAATTGGAAGGAAGAGAAAGGTGTATTCAAGGAGAGCTGGTGTAAATCCCGCCAATAGCTTCTATCCCAAAATAGGGTGGGGGTCAGCGTCCCAATAGTTTGGGCTTGGACCTGTAAACCTCGAGGGAGCCTATTGGGAATGGTCTCTAAGTGCTTTGATCACATCCAGAAATCATCCTAACCAATTCAACCAGGCAATAAGTTAAGACCCGGATCATTAACTTAAGCATAATAATGGACATGAAATCTATCAATTTGTATTTTCCTCTAACTAAAGTAAGTAATGAATAAATCTAATGAATGGTAAGGTTACAATCTAACAAGGATCATTACAAATGGTATCATAGCAACGTTCCTGCCATCCTGTGAATCAGTTAATGCAAACTAGCCAAAGAACTCAAAGAGCTTTAGAAAGAGAAAGGAGGAAACTAGCCCAAACTAGTTCTGAATCAGACAGGACCTTGGAACCCTCCACCGAAGAAATGAGGTCATTCATGGAAATAACAACACGAACCTTAATGGAACAAATGGAAGCTCTAAAAAGTATGACCGCTTCCATCAATGAACTTAGGTCACACTCTAATGGAAAAGGTGCCAACTCAAATCACTCAGAACATGACAGTAGAACATCAACACCTTTAATTAACAACCCATCCTTCCTACCTCAAAGAAATATTCCGAGAGAGGGAAGAGATAACAATCAAACTTTCCACAGTATGGAAGAGTTAGCAGCAATGTACTCAAGACTAGATCCTTAAATATAAAAAAAAGATGTATCTTTTAGGGAATACTATGAAGCCAAGAAATCAGAACTCTCTGATGGGAAAAGGGGGCAACCTCATGAGGAATTAAGGCATAAAATAAGTAAATTCACCATCCCAAATTTTAACGGATCCAATAAAATGACCGCCTAGGGATGGTTACTAAAATTAAATACTTACTTAACCCTCAATCCTATGACGGAAGAAGATGCAATTCAATTTGTTGTACTACATTTGGAAGATGCAGCCCATGATTGGTGGCACCACAGAGTCCGTACCCAAGGATATAACAATATAAAATTGTATGAAGAATTCTCACAAAAGTTAATCAAAATATTTGACCGAAAACACCCACAGAAAGATTTCAAGAAATTAACACAACAAGTCCAAACAGGAACAGTAGATGAATATGTCCAGAGATTTCAAAGAATTTTGACAGGAGTCACGGGGATAGACGAGGAAAAATTATCTTACCTATTTTTGGATGGACTAAAAGAATCAATTAAGGGGTTGGTGTCCGCCTTCAAGCCAGCCACCCTAGACGATGCCATAGAGATAGCCTTAAATATTGAATCAGCACCCAAAAATGACAAAGGTCCAAATGAACACATAAAGCACTTTTCAAAAAGAGAAAATCACCACAAAGATTCGAATGGTCTTAAAAGGAAAAATTTATGCTATAAATGCCAAGAACCATGGGGAAGATGACATATTTTCCATAAAAATGAATCAAACAAAAATAAGGCATGTTATCGATGCAATGAAAGGTACCAACCTGGCCACAAATGCAAAAATTGAATCCATCAATTGGAAGCAACTTCAGAGGATGAAAGAGAGGAAGAGGCCAATAAAAAGGTTAAATATGATGAGAAAGAAC